>LR812529.1:51694727-51839727 GCA_903798195.1 Danio kyathit | reverse complement strand
CATATTATATTATATTATATTATATTATATTATATTATATTATATTATATTATATTATATTATATTATATTATATTATATTATATTATATCATATTATATTATATGATTTTGGTTTCAATGAACTATATTCCATGCATGCCCACAGCATCAAAACCAGCATTTAATAATAAACACCACTGCTGTCACACGATGACCTTATATTGAAAGCATTATGTTATGCATTTTAGGAGTTTTTTAAAATGTATTTTTCCCGTATAACAAGATTAGCTAATATTTGGCTCATTTGGCAAGAAATAAATCATTGCATTGCTCTGCACAATGCACACAACTACAGCGCATCAGTAAAACCAATGCATTCAGCAAAAAAAGAAATAAAAAAGCAGCTCGGTGGGATCCCATTGTGAATTCTGAACACAGCACTTTTTTAGGTGCGTCATCCAAGTTCAGCCTTATTACTTTGAGCTCAAACAACTCCAACATTTGTCCTTAACCACATATGACTCAAGCTAAAGCGCCATTCACCATCCAGACACTTTTTCAGCCCTTTACAAATGAATCTTCATTTGTATCATGAAAGGATTCAGGTTGATTGAGTTTGAAGAGATTTGCTGTTAAATCAGGTCTGCATGAATCTCATCCTCTGATTTACGAGCCTCTTTCAGCCTGACGTCCTTTATAAAGCCATGTATTATTAATAGAGAGCGTGCGGGAAAATATATCACATATAGATTTGATCATGTGAGGAGCAAGAGAGAGCAGAGTTTGTGGAGCCGGAGGACTGATGGTGCCGTGACTGCACTCTAATCCCATTAACAAATTGATGTTTTAATGCTTTCAAGGAACTGGCTCTGAAAATAAACCACAACCAGTAGCCTGCTTAAAGTCAGACGCCTGCTGCTGTAAAAGTCAGATTTAACTCCACTGCAGTTCTTTCCGTGGCCGAGAGAGAGAGAATTAACACATTTCGCACATCATTAAAGCCGTTTCTGTGTCTTTAAGTTATTTGAGAGCGGAGAGTTTGAGAGGATTTGTGTCGCTGGATTATTATTTGCTTGAGTAATGCTTTTTAGTTTAATATATACAGTTGAGGTCAGAGTTATTAGCCCCCCTTTGAATTTCTTTTTTCTTTTTTAAATATTTCCCAAATGATGTTTAACAGATTCAGGAAATTTTCACAGTATGTCTGATAATATTTTTTCTTCTGGAGAAAGTCTTACTTGTTTTATTTCGGCTAGAATAAAAGCAGTTTTTAATTTTTTAAACACCATTTTAAGGACTAAATTATTAGCCCCTTTAAGCTATACATTTCTCGACAGTCTACAGAACAAACCATCCTTATACAATAACTTGCCTAATTACCCTAACCTGCCTAGTTAACCTAATTAACCTAGTTAAGCCTTTAAATGTCACTTTAAGCTGTATAGAAGTGTCTTGAAAAATATCTAGTCAAATATTATTTACTGTCATCATGGCAAAGATAAAATAAATCAGTTATTAGAGATGAGTTATTAAAACTATTATGTTTAGAAATGTGTTGAACAAATCTTCTCTCCGTTAAACAGAAATTGGGGAAAAAAATTAACAGGGGGGCTAATAATTCTGACTTCAACTGTATGTGCAAACTTAGCTATTTAAAAGTCAATCCAGGAAGCAGCTTCATGCAATAGTCTAGACATCTAAAAACTAGATTTGCTTGATTGCACTGAATTGCAGAGGATTCATTAAAAAAAAAAAAACGCTAAATTATTTTAATTAAATTCATTTGAAATACTGGCTGGTCAAGTTTTTTTTAATATATATATTTAAATGCTAATCTATTCCACATTCAGGGTTTTTAAAAGACGTCTCATCTGCTCATAAACGCTGCATTTATATGATTAAAAATAATTGCAGGATTTGAAATATTATGATGATTTATGACAGCTTTTCTTCTAATATAAGTTTGCAGTAAGCATGACAAAAAAAAATGTATTTTCAAACAAACATTACATTTATTACTATATGATGGTAAATCACACTAAACGTTTACTATTTTAGGTCTTTTAGGATTACCTAAATCATTTACATTTGCTAAATGCCAGAATAATGAGAGAATTTTGTATTAATTTCTAGACAGTCAACAGTTTACACACATTTCCTTGGTATTTTTTTAGCTTTGCTTTTAAACTGTATAACTTTGGTCAAATGTTTTGGGTCTCCTTCCACAAGCTTTTCATAGTTGGCCGATTCCTCCTGACAGAATTGGTGTAACTGAGTCTCTGAGTAACTCTGCCCACAAATTTTCTCTAGGATTGAGCTCAGGGCTTTGTGATGGCCACTGCAAAACATTCACTCTGTTTTCCTTAAAGCACATTTGAACTAATTTGGCAGTATGCTTAGGGTCATGGTCTGTTTGGAAGACCCATTTGTGGCCAAGTTTTAATTTCCTGGCTGATGTCTTGAGATGTTGCTTCAGTATTTCTACATAATGTTCTTTCTTCATGATGCCATCTATGCTGTAAAGTGGACCAGTCCCTCCTGCAGCAAAACAGCCCCACAACATGATGCTGCTGACCCCATACTTCACAGTTGGGATGGTGTTCCTAAGCTTGTAAGCTTTCCACTTTGTCCTCCAAATGTAACACTGGTCATTATGGCCAAACAGTTCAATCTTAACTCCATCAGACCACAGGACATGTCTCCAAAAATTATTCTTTTTCCCAGTGTAATTCAGCAAGTTGTAATCTGGCTTTTTTGTTGATTCTGGCTTGTTGATTTTCCATGTTGTCACACAATGAAGCAGTGTGTTTGAGGTTTTCCTTAAATACTATTCTACAGTTGTGCCTTCAATTAACTCAAATATTGTCAATTAGCCAATCAGAAACTTCCAAAACCTTGACATCATCATCTGAGCTTTTTCAGAGGCAGAATAATCTTACTGTATGTAAACTTGACTTTCAAGAAAAGTTAGAACAATTTCTCAAAAATATCTCTCTCATTATTCTGCTATTAAGCAGAACAGAAACAAATGTGATAATCCTAACTTACCTAAAAGAGAAAAAGTTTAGTCACATTAACATCTGACTTTTTCTTTAATTGTTCTGTGCCTTTTTATACAGTGCATGTAAACTTCTGGTTTCAACTGTATTTATAGATGGAGAAGGCTGTTATCATCCATCCACATGGTTAATCAGCTATACTAATAGAGAAGACTCCAGATC
Organism: Danio kyathit; assembly: GCA_903798195.1. Classification (NCBI taxonomy): domain Eukaryota; kingdom Metazoa; phylum Chordata; class Actinopteri; order Cypriniformes; family Danionidae; genus Danio; species Danio kyathit. Next base: position 51,836,526 of record LR812529.1, on the reverse strand, counting down.
CAGATCTGTTTTTACATTACTGTGACGGTTGGGTTTAAGGTTGGGGTAGATGTTAATAAAATACAATTAATGGGAAATTTAACTAATAATATAGATAATTCTCGTTAACTTCCGGCCGCAGCCATATGTGATCTATAGGATTAATCAGGTGGATGGATGATAACAGCCTTTCGAACCTACTAGTAGGTGCAGAAGGCCTGTACTGGTCCATATCTATCAGCTGATAACCACTGATAACACCCATTCAATAGAGTGATAACTTTTGAAGAGGCTGATATTTTAAGATAAATTGTATTATAATAGTATTCAGATAATATTCAGATATTCAGATAAATTGCAATTAAAAGACTTACAGTGGGGAAAATAAGTATTAAACACATGCAGCTTAAAGACGTCTCTCATATGGAGAATGAAGTCACATGCACTGCTCAGGTGTGAGTTTTTCAAAGACTTCAACAGAGTGTCAAAATCTTGATGCTTCTGTGGGTCTCATCTATTAAATCTGAGCTTTATTTTGTATTTCCTATTGGATTGGGGTCAGGTGATTGGCTGGGCCATTCTACAGCTTGATTTTCTTTCTCTGAAAGCATCTGAGAGTCTCCTTGGCTGTGTTTTGGATCATTGTCTTGCTGAAATGTCCACCCTGGGTTCATCTTCATCCTCCTGCTAATGTAGATGTTGGACTGAAGCAGCTGATATTCATTTACACTGAGGAAGGGCAGAGGGTTGCTGAAGAACTACTGAGAGATTTCAGCTGCTGTCTGGGCTTTCACTGCCCAACTACACCTCCTTTTCTTCATGTGTTCAATACTTTTTCCCTGCGTCATTTCATTTTATTACACAGAACTTCATTTGTAAACTATATAGATTTGATTTCTTTGCATATATTGATTTCTTTGGTTGTTATCAACATCCAGGAAAAATTTCAAGTCAACAGCACCTTTACAAATATGTTTTCTGAGAAAAATTGTGACGTGTTCAATACTTATTTCCCCCACTGCAACTAGGTTAATAATATTATGCAAGTCATTAAACAACAGTGGTTGGTTCTTGCCAAAATGAAAAAAAAGGAATTTCTTAATTATAATAATATAATAATATTGACCTTAGCAGCTTTAAAAAAAAAAATTATAGCCAACTAAAACAAATAAGACTTTCTCCAGACAAAAAAAATATATAATAGGAAATGCTGATCTGCTCTGATAAACATCACTTAGGAAATTGTTTTTAAAAAATAATTCATATTTCACAGGAGGGTGAATAATTTTATTTTCAGCTGTAATTGATTTAATGCTTTAATGAGAATTTGCAGCATCATTACTCACTCTTCAGTTTAACAAGCAGATGTGCTGCTAAACTAACTTTTTTGATTAGAATAAATGTTAAAAACAGGATTCTTCAATAAATAGAAAAAACATCGATCTAAGAAAAAAATCATTTGTAACAGGCCTGGACGATATCACAAAAATCTCACTTCACAATATTAATCATCTCATATTCTGAAAGCAACATATAACACCAAATAGTACATTTTCTGTAAATTGAATCAATTAACAGTGTATAACTATAGATAGGTAGACAAATAAAAAAAATAAAATGATAAAGAAAGAATTATATATATAAAATTCTCAAGTGCAGTTGAAATCAGAATTATTAGCCCCCTTTGAATTTTTTCCTCTTTTTTAAATATTTCCAAATGATGTTTAACAGAGCAAGGAAACTTTCACAGTATGTCTGATAATATTTTTTCTTCGGGAGAAAGTCTTATTTGTTTTATTTCGGCTAGAATAAAAGCAGTTTTTATTTTTTTAAACACCATTTTAGGGACAATATTATTAGCCCCTTTAAGCTATATATTTTTTCAATAGTCTACAGAACAAACCATCATTATACAATAACTTGCCTAATTACCCTAACCTGCCTAGTTAACCTAATTAACCTAGTTAAGCATTTAAATGTCACTTTAAGCTGTATAGAAGTGTCTTGAAGAATATCTAGTCAAATATTATTTACTGTCATCATGGCAAAGATAAAATAAATCAGTTATTAGAAATGAGTTATTAAAACTATTATGATTAGAAATGTGCTGAAAAAATCTGCTCTACGTTAAACAGAAATTGGGGGAAAAAATAAACAGGGGGGGGCTAATAATTTAGAGGGGCTAATAATTCTGACTTCAACTGTGTATAATTCAGAATGTAATAAACATTCTATAGCATACCCGTAAAAACTGTACTCATGTATTTTTCACTTATTTAGAATTTCCGGATGTAGAAATCTAAAACAAATATTAATGAAATATAAAACACTGTTGAAAAACTAATGTTTACAAGCACAACATAAAATATTGGCAAATTATATGCAAAATGTATACATCGTACTTTCAAGATCGCAGCTCTCTCTCCATGCTATTATTCAGGTTTCCGTCTGGGCATAATATGAAACCATAGACTTTTTATTTCATTCTTACAATATTATTACACTTATAAAGAAATTATGGTAACACTTTACAATAAGATTGTATTAGTAACATTTACTAACATGAACAAACAATGAACTCTACATTTATACAGTATTTGTGCATGTTAGTGAACGTTAGTTAATGAAAATACAGTTGCTAGTATTCAAAGTGCATTAACTAATGCTAACAAGCATGAATTTGGAAGTTTATAAAGCATTAGTAAATGTTGAACTATGATTAATAAAGTGCTGTACACGTATCGTTCATAATTAGTGTTAGTAAATAAATTAACTAATGAAACTTTATTGTAAAGTGTGACTGAAATGATAAATGTTTTTTTCTTTAATCCCTTTTAACGCATCATTGCTGAAAACACAAGTTCAAAGCCAGCTCAACCAAGCCTAAAAACTTGTGAATTAAGTGACTTCTATTCAAAACTTTACATTTATATATCACTTGTTTTTCATGTGACACTTCAGAACGCTGAAAACCCAGCTAATGCTATCTAAAGAACGCTCATCTTTTAAGATAGTCTTCTAGCGATTAAACTATAGTGAGACAATGTAGCAATAATCAACATTACTTACACTTGTTTTACACCCTTGAATCTAAAACCGTTTGCTAAAGAGGATTTAATTCAGCATAACATACAGGAATGTTCACTGGAAGACATTTTGTTAGATAAAACTTGTGACACTCTACACACATAATCCTGCAAAACTGGATTTTCTTATCCTAAAGAGATCCGGTTATACTTTTTACACCTCCTTTAGTGTATAATATTACTGTTTGAGCATGAGAAACATCCCTTAAGCAGTTTTTATCTTTACCAGTAACACCGTTTCTGAATGACCCCACGGTAGTTTTCCTCAGCGGACAAACACATCCTGACTGTTTACATTCACACAAAACCAATACTATGCAAATTTGTGTTTATTTGGTGTGTGTGAGTGTGTGTTTCTCAGGGTTTGCGGGTTTCATCATATCAAATTTAAGACTTTTTAAGACCCTTATGAGTTCAATTTCAGACTTAAAGCTAAACACTAAGGATTTTTTCAGCAGAAAAGACTTTTTATCTCTCACATTAAACTAAACTTTAATTTGTTGAAACAGTTTTTGAAATTTAAGACATTAAGACTTTGTAAGTCCCTGCAGACACCCTGATGTGTGTGTATTTGATATTAGATGTAGCAAAATATTTTTCTACTTCTGTCATTTACACTGAAAAAAATATATAGTAAATCCAGTGAATAATTTAAGTGGTTGCAAACAACATATATGGACTGAATTTAATTTAACAAATTAAATTGTGTAATGATCAACTTAATTTGCTTGTTTAAATTCATTAAAATGTTTACAACCATTTAGCTTAATTTAGTAAATACAATGAACCATTTTTTTTTTTGTGTAGAAAGGCTTTAAAACTCATGTAGACATTCAGGGCCCTATCATACACCCGACGCAATAAGGCGCAAGACGTGTTTGGTGCGATTTGCTGCAATTTTTAGACCAGCGCAGCTCTAATTTTCATATTTTGCTCCACGTTGTTTAAATAGCAAATCCATTTGCCCCACTTTGTGGACTCATGAGTGTGCTGGTCTATAAAGGAGGTGCAGGCTCGTTGATATTTTGAAGAACTGAAATAGACCGCACCATTGACCAATTAAAAGCAGCTCTAAAGTCTAGCGCAGAGAGGGTTAGTTATGCGCCTATGCAGGTCTAAATGCCTACACATTGCTGAATACACACAGGATGTACAGCAACACACAAATACCTTTACAGATCAAAACAATTAAATGATTAAAATATTACAAAATTATTATTTTCTACATCAGTATAAACACCACTGCCTCCACGCCTTCTTCATGTCAGGGGTTTTTTGTCAGTTTATTTATGACAATCTGCATTAGTATAATGTTATTATTATTAGCAGTATTATAAACACAAGTTTACATTTGTCCACCTGTGGGGTTTTGGAGACATCTGCATCACCATATGGGGCATGTAAACAGGGCGTGTGTTTGGATATATTTCAGTTGTTTGACCACACTTCATTATTATTGTTCATTTTTTTGTTTGCTGGAACTGAATTTAGAAATAGTTTTGACACAAATCTGCGTTTAACAAACGAAATTAAATATGTAGGCTAATGGATGTGTTCAGAGGAGTGAGTTTCACCGTTTCCTTACTCCACCAAAGTTAAGGAGCAAAGTAAAGAGAAAGTAAAAAGCTGAATGGAGGAGGCTCGTTCTTTATTCTCGTGCTGCAGATGCTCTGTTTAACTGTTTTCTTGCTAGTGAAGTGTTTAGTGTTTACACTTACAAAGTCTGCCATGTAAATAGCAAATATGCCATAGCGCGACGCAACTGACTCTTAAAGGGAATGTGAGATAAGACTCTAATTGGTTTAATGCATGTTATGCTCAAAACACACCCAGAACTAATTAAGAGAACAAGCACAACCCTGTTAGACCATGCGCCGCAGTGCAGAGTGTATTTTTTTCGTCCATAAAATAGCAAAAGTGGATTCTTAATGCTTTTGCACCATGAGCTTTAGACTTTGCGCCTAGATTGTTAAACTAGAGCCCTTAGTGCTGTTTCTGCTGGAGTGTCTGAGGCACAAGCTGTAAAGGCTCCGCCCTCCACTGGAAAGGGGGTAGGACTAGCAGCTCATTTGCATTTAAAGAGAGAAACACAAAGAGCATATTTTTGATTCTCCCCTAAAAAAAAGTCCTTTAAAGCTTGAAATAAAAGATCTGCTGAGCTGAACAACTGGGACATCTTTTTAAACTCATACTCACTGAAGCAAAAACACTTTTTTTCATGCTTCTTTCAATTTTTGGGCTTTTCATGAAGTGCTTTTTCAACTGAATGGAAAGAATACACCCAAAATAGATTTCAAATTGATTTCAATTACAAAAGGCCATTTTATAAAAAAAAAAAAAAAAAGTTTTATTCTTCTGCACTTATAGACTAAACTCCACTATTTTATTCATCTCTGTATTCTGAAGGTTTTTACAAAGAAATATGTTCCTACATAATTTGCCTGATTATCTAAAACATTTCATTCCACCAAAGAAATATGAAAGTGTATTTTCTTTCTGGCTGTTCACAGTATAAAAATATGATTAAATAATTCCCCAAATCCCATCTGTTAAAACCTGACTTAATCTAATGTTCAGATTTGTTTCTGCAAGAAATGTATGCAAATGATCACATATTAAATTAATAAGTCTCATTTGCATGTTTAAACATTCAAAAGAAAGTAATACAAATAAAAAAAGTTTGCAATTCACAAATTAAATAAATAAACTGAATTCACTCACCGGCCACTTTATTAGGTACACATCTCTGAACACACAACACGTCCAACCTTGAGGCGGATGGCCTACAGCAGCAGAAGACCACACCGGGTGCCACTCCTGTCAGCTAAGAACAGGAAACTGAGGCTAAAATTCACACAGGCTCACCAAAACTGGACAATAGAAGATTGGAGAAACGTTGCCTGGTCTGATGAGTCTCCATTTCTGCTGCCACATTCGGATGGTCGGGTCAGAATTTGGCATCAACAACATGAAAGCATGGATCCATCCTGCTTTGTATCAACTGTTTAGGCTGGTGGTGGTGGTGAAATGGTGTGGGGGACATTTTCTTGGCACACTTTGGGTCCATTAGTACCAATTGAGCATCATATCAAGGCTAACATCCTACCTGAGTATTGTTGCTGACCATGTCCATCCCTTTATGACCACAGTGTACTCATCTTCTGATGGCTACTTCCAGCAGGATAACACACCATGTCATAAAGCGTGAATCATCTCAGACTGGTTTCTTGAACATGACAATGAGTTCACTGTACTCAAATGGCCTCCACAGTCACTAGAGCTCAATCCAATGGAGCACCTTTGGGATGTGGTGGAACGGGAGATTAACATCATGGATGTGCAGCCGACAAATCTGCAGCAACTGTGTGATGCTATCATGTCAATATGGAGCAAAATCTCTGAGGAATATTTCCAGTACCTTGTTGAATCTCTGCCATGAAGGATTAAGGCAGTTCTGAAGGCAAAAGTGGGTCCAACCCAGTACTAGTAGGGTGTACCTAATAAAGTGGCCAGTGAGTGTATAGAAATAATTATCAGTTATTTGATTTTACCCTATACACCTGAAAAGGAGCACTGCTATATACACAGCGTTCACTCAGAATAATTCAATTCTTAACAAGAAATCATTCTCCTGTAAAACTCTAATACAACCTTGAAAAATCTTTTATCACAGTGCAAATAAAAGACCTCCAGTCCATCACTAAAAACCCTTGAAGCAAACCTCTTTGTCACATTACAACATAGGCCAATCCATTAAGCACATTTTAACATTTCCATTCTGACGGCTTGCTTTCAGAACTTATAATTACACAGCCAACACAAGTTCTGCCAGTTTCCCCCTCCTCTCCGTTTTCTAGGCCAGTCCTCATCGCCAAAATCTAACCTAATTTGTCTGCGCTAATCAGTAAAAGTGTAGAAGTACAAGCGCGGAGACTTCCAGCACTCAACTTTCAGCTATTCAGAGATGGTCTCCATATCACACGTCATGAATTATTCATACATGCAAATGCAAGGCTTTAATATGCATATGCTAAACCCCTCCCCGAATTCACTTGGGAGTCAAACAAATTGACGTCAGTTTTCTTTATGCAATCAAATATATCTGATTCTTTGCGGACTGGTGGAGTTATGGAGAGCAGCTTGAATGAAATGTTGATCATAGTGTCTTTTGTAATGTGAAAAATGATAGCGCCCCACCGCAGAGAGCTCGGGTTCGGGACGGATGCTATCGACTTACTGTGTGTGTTCGCTTCAGTGGCTGCAACAAATGAAGCTGGAGGGATGGCAAAAGCATCTGATGTTTGCTGATAAGAGACCACACGAGATTCTGACTCCGGGTTCAATCAATAGCACTGACTTCTGTCCTTGCAAACCCTGCGCTACACTCCTGTCCTGACCTTTTATGACACACACACAGAAAAAAACACACACATGCTTTAAAATAGGTGAGAGACAGATGGCAGACGGCGCATTTAAACCCTGCTAAATATTAACTAGTGGCTGCTGTTCGGTGTGTGAGTTTGTGTGCAAACAGCAGCACGTCAGATCTGATGTTTGATTAAGTATCAGGTGCTTTCAGTGCACAGGTGAGAGAAGTTCTCATATCGCACTTTAACATGCAGAGGCTGGGAAAAATAAGCTGTTTGTATGATGGAAAACTTGTATGCAAGCCAGTGTGGGTGTACACTGTAAAAAAAAATGCACAATTGCTTCATATTGTCCCAACACAAATCGATTAGGTTAACTTTAAGTGGATTGAACAAAAACAATTAAGTTTTCCACCCCCGAAAAACTCTAGAATTGTGTTGATTCAGCTCATTTTATATAAGTAGTGTAACCCACCGGTCCTACTGCACCCAACCCAGTCTGAGCTGGGATCAAACCGGCAATTCTTTGCATGGAAGTCGGCTTCCCTAACAAGGAGGCTAAAGACCATGGCCTCTAGGGTCTGTCGCTAGAGCACCTTTTGAGGTCAGAGAAGAGAGGTCTACCTGCATAGCACTTTGGTAGCGGGCCTCAGTTACCCTCACCCCCCTAAACCTCACTTCCATTCCGAGCAAGTCCCCACATGTAACCTACCAGTCCTACTGCACCCAACCCGCTCTTAGATGGGATCGAATAGGCAATTTTTTGCATGGAAGTCGGTTGCTCTAACAAGGAGGCTAAAGACCATGGCCTCTAGCGTCTGTCGCTAGAGCACCTATAGAGGTCAGAGGAGTGTGGTTTACCTGCATAGCACTTCGCTAGCTGGCCTCCGTTACACTCATCCCCCTAAACCTCACTCCCATCCCGGACGAGCCCCCATGTGTAACCCACCGGTCCTACTGCGCCCAAAGTGGTCTGAGCTGGGATCAAACCGGCAATTCTATGCATGGAAGTCAGTTGCCCTAACAAGAAGGCTAAAGACCATGGCCTCTAGTGTCTGTCACTAGAGCACCTTTTGAGGTCAGAGAAGAGAGGTCTACCTGCATAGCACTTTTGTAGCGGGCCTCAGTTACACTCACCCCCCTAAACCTCACTTCCATTCCGAGCAAGTCCCCAGATGTAACCTACCAGTCCTACTGCACCCACCCCCTCTGAGATGGGATCGAACCGGCAATTTTTTGCATGGAAGTCGGTTGCTCTAACAAGGAGGCTAAAGACCATGGCTTCTAGCATCTGTGGCTAGAGCACCTTTAGAGGTCAGAGGAGTGTGGTTTACCTGCACAAGACTTCACTAGCTGGCCGCCGTTACACTCATCCCCCTAAACCTCACTCCCATCCTGGACGAGCCCCCATGTGTAACCCACCGGTCCTACTGCACCCAAAGTGGACTGAGCTGGGATCGAACCAGCAATTCTTTGCATGGAAGTCAGTTGCCCTAACAAGAAGGCTAAAGACCATGGCCTCTAGCGTCTGTCGCTAGAGCACCTTTAGAGGTTAGAGGAGCGAGGTTTACCAGCATAGAACTTCACTAGCTGGCGTCCATTACACTGATCCCCTAAATCTCACTCCCATCCCTCACTGAAAATTGGGGAGAAACCCTGCCAATTACAAAGGAAAAGATCAAACCTCCTCCACTCAGCCCCTGACTGGAAGTTACAAGTCGACTTGGGGTAGCAGTTAAAGTTCCCACAGCACAGTTACAACATAACTCCGACCAGACATAATTATCAATTCTGAGGCAACAAGAAAGCTGATTATGCTTGAACTCAGAGTGCCCTGGGAAGAGCGGATGAAAGAGGCAAATGAAAGGAAACGCTCAAAGAACCAGGAACTACTGAAGAAGAGAAGTGCCGGGAAGGGGGCTGAAAGACCCTCTGTGAGCCAATAGAGGTGGGCTGTGGAGGGTTTGCAGGGCGTTCACTCTGTAAAGTCTTCAACCAAATAGGCCTAGCAGTAGCAGCTAAGAAGAGGGCCATTACGTCCATTTGTGAAGCTGCAGAGAAAGCAACAAAAGGGCTATGGATAAAGAGGGCTGATCCGTGGGTGATGGCTACTGGGAGGCAAGCTGGGGTCTGATCAACCTCAGCTGGGTCACCTGGACGTGGGTGTATGATGTTGAAAGACCTGAAACATCCAGTGACCCCAGGATACATCACTGATGATGCATCCCAGTGCATTTATCAGTAGTGTCAAACTCAATTCCTGGAGGGCCGCAGCTCTGCATAGTTTAGCTCCAACCACCTCCAACTCACACCTGTTTAATAGTCTCTAGTAGTCTGGAACATCTTCATTAGTTGGATCAGCAGTGTTTGATTAGATTGGAACAAAACTGTGCAGAGCTGCGGCCCTCCAGGAATCAGGTTTGAGACCTATGATCTAGATCTGTGCTTCTCAATCACATTCCTGGGGGACCACCAGCTCTGCACATTTTCAATGTCTCCTTAACCAAAACCACCTGATTCAGATCAGCAGCTCATTATCAGAGACTGAAGGACCTGTAATGGGTGTGGCAGACAAAGGAGACATCCAAAACATGCAGTGTTGGTGGTCCTCCAGGAACGTGGTTGGGAAACACTGATCTAGATGATGCATCTTGCACATCAGTGGCAACTTGGAAACTAATTTTTAACATATATAAAAGTTTTATTAGTTAATATATTTACAGCAATGTTTTCTAAAATGCATGATTAAAATGTAAAGTTAACATTGGTTAATGCACTGAGAGTTAAACTAACATTGAGTGGCTTTATTTTAATCTGTAATAAACATGAATACTGTAATAAATGTAGTGTTCATTGTTTTTAAGAGTAACAGGTCTAATCAGAGACTTTTTATTTTATCTTAATACCAATTAATTAATATTGCCGTTTTTACTCCTCGTTTGATTGAAATTTAACAGTTTAGACATTTTCAAGTAAACTTTCAAAAAATTTGAGGCTTTTTTCCTTCAAATGTTTTATTCTATTAAAGTTAATTAGTAATGTCTCTTTAGTATCTTGCTGAAATCAGATAAATAAAGCTTTTATGTTTCATTTAAAAAAAAAAAACAGTTTATTTTAAAGTTACAAAATTAAGTTGGGTTGATGAAATCAGCAATGATTCATGCATAAATTATATTTAAGTTGCACACACTTCATTTTGTTGTGTGTGTTTAATTTATTTCTATTTGGCATCATTATTTTTATATTTTAGTATATCAAATTGGCCATTCTGTTTGCAGACATAAAGCACTTCATTTAATACTTATTTATATACTTATATAATATATATTTATATACTTATATATATATATATATCCATCCATTTGGAAAAAAACTTATATTATTATTATTTTATACATTTTATCATAGTAATTATTATTAATATTGTTAGGACCTAAAAATAAACTGAACTGGAATCAATAATGTAATAGTGTTTGTAGCTTTTGGCTTTAAGAGTAATAAATGAGTGTAATTAAAAACATTTAGTATTTTATTTTAATAGCGATTAATTAATATTGCAGTTTGTACTCCTAGTTTGAATACATTTAGAAATTAGCATGTAAACTTTCTTTTTTTCCTTAAATGTTTTATTCTATTACAGTTAAATTGAACAGAAACTAATAATGTCTCTTTAGTATCTTGCTGAAATCAGATAAAGCTTTTATACGTTTCATTTTAATAAACAGTTTATTTTAAAGTTACAAAATTAAGTTAGATTGATGAAATCAGCAATGATTCATGCATAAATAGATGTTTGAGTTGTATACACTTCATTTTGTTGTGTGTGTGTGTTTTTATTTTAATTAGTTTATTTCTATTTGGCTTCATTATTTTCAATATTTTATTATAATCAAATTAGCCATTCTGTTTGTAGACAAAGCGCTTCATTTAATACTTAAGAATAAATATATATATATATATATATATATATATATATATATATATATAAACACACATATATTTATCATAGTTATTAATATTGTACACTTAGAAGCTAAAAATAAACTGAACACTGTAAAGAATGTAGTGTAATTTATTTGGTTTTAAAAGTAATAAACGTGTAGTTTTTACTCCTAGTTTGAATATATTTAGAAATTATCATGTAAACATTCAGGAAATGTGAGTTTTATTCCCCTTCAAATGTTTTAATCTATTACAGTTAAATTGAGCAGAAAGTAATATCTCTTTGGCAGCTGAAATCAAATAAATAAAGCTTTAATATTTCATTAAACGTTAAGTTACAAAATAGATTGATGAAATCAGCAATGATGCATGTTTAAATTGATGGTTGAGTTACCCTAATTGTGTTTTTTTTTTTTTTTATTAGTTCATTTTTATTTAGGCTTCATTAGTTTTTATATGATATTTTAGTACATCAAATTAGCCTAATTGGACATTATTCTGTTTGTGAAAGCAGTCATATTATGCTTCATTTAATACTTATTTTTAAGTATATAATCTCCATTTGGGGGAAAAAAACTTATTTTACCATAGTTGTTATTCAAATTTAAGAGCTGAAAATAAACTTAACTGGATCACAATGTCAATATGACTTCTCAATGTAAAAGACAATGACAAACCAAACTTAAGACCTCCTGCAAAAAAACAATTCCTCTGAATTAGTTGTTTTGTTTTCAAGAACAAAGGCCTAAAGACTCCTAAATCAAGATACATTTACATGAAAATCAAAACAATGTGATAACTCAAAGTGATCCAAAGGAAGTTAGATTAGGATTAAATCAAGGAAGAACAAATCAATTGAATTCAACAAGAAAAATGTTTACATTCCCCACTAACAGACCTGCTCTTGTTTTTAACATAAACATACTTTGCTTCCAAGAAAATACACTGTAAAACGACGAGTTACTTAAACATGATTAAACCCATTGGCTTAAAACCAACAAGTTGACTTTACTACGCAACCTGGAACTGTTAAGTTGCCTTAATTTTTATAATTATGCATATATACTCACCAGTCACTTTATTAGGTACACCTGTCCAACTGCTCGTTAACGCAAATTTCTAATCAGCCAATCACATGGCAGCAACTCAATGCATTTAGGCATGTGGTCAAGACGATCTGCTGCAGTTCAAAGCGAGCATCAGAATGGGGAAGAAAGGGGATTTAAGAGACTTTGAACGTGGCATGGTTGTTGATACCAGACGGGCAGATCTGAGAATTTCAGAAACTGCTGATCTACTGGGATTTTCATGCACAACCATCTCTAGTGTTTACAGAGAATGATCAGAAAAAAGGAAATATCCAGTGAGCGGCAGTTCTGTGGGCGCAAATGCCTTATTGATGCCAGAGGTCAAAGGAGAACAGCCAGACTGGTTCCAGCTGATAGAAAGGCAACAGTAACTCAAATAAGCACTGGTTACAACTGAGGTCTGCAGAAGAGCATCTCTGAACACACAACACGTCCAACCTTGAGGCGGATGGGCTACAGCAGCAGAAGACCACACCGGGTGCCACTCCTGTCAGCTAAGAACAGGAAACTGAGGCTACAATTCACACAGGCTCACCAAAACTGGACAATAGAAGATTGGAGAAACGTTGTCTGGTCTGATGAGTCTCCATTTCTGCTGCCACATTCGGATGGTCGGGTCAGAATTTGGCATCAACAACATGAAAGCATGGATCCATCCTGCCTTGTATCAACGGTTCAGGCTGGTGGTGGTGGTGAAATGGTGTGAGGGACATTTTCTTCCCACACTTTGGGACTATTAGTGCCATGTCATAAAGTGTGAATCCTCTCAGACTGGTTTCTTGAACGTGACAATGAGTTCACTGTACTCAAATGGTCTCCACAGTCTCCAGAGCTCAATCCAATAGAGCACCTTCGGGATGTGGTGGAACAGGAGATTCACATCATGGATGTGCAGCTAACAAATCTGCAGCAACTGCGTAATGCTGTCATGTCAATACGGAGCAAAATCTCTGAGGAGTTTTTCCAGTACCTTGTTGAATCTATGTCATGAAGGATTAAGGTAGTTCTGAAGGCAAAAGGGGGTCCAACTCGGTGCTGAAAAACGACCACCACTGAACAAGACACACAAGCTGAAACGTCAAGACTGGGCCAAGAAATATCTCAAGACTGATTTTTCTAAGGTTTTATGGACTGATGAAATGAGAGTGAGTCTTGATGGGCCCGTGGCTGGATCGGTAAAGGGCAGAGAGCTCCAGTCCGACTCAGACGCCAGCAAGGTGGAGGTGGAGTACTGGTTTGGGTTGGTATCATCAAAGATGAGCTTGTGGGGCCTTTTCGGGTTGAGGATGGAGTCAAGCTCAACTCCCAGTCCTACTGCCAGTTTCTGGAAGACACCTTCAAGCAGTGGTACAGGAAGAAGTCTGCATCCTTCAAGAAAAACATGATTTTCATGCAGGACAATGCTCCATCACACGCGTCCAAGTACTCCACAGCGTGGCTGGCAAGAAAGGGTCTAAAAGAAGAAAAACTAATGACATGGCCTCCTTGTTCACCTGAGCTGAACCCCATAGAGAACCTGTGGTCCATCATCTAATGTGAGATTTACAAGGAGGGAAAACAGTACACCTCTCTGAACAGTGTCTGGGAGGCTGTGGTTGCTGCTGCACGCAATGTTGATGGTGAACAGATCAAAACACTGACAGAATCCATGGATGGCAGGCTTTTGAGTGTCCTTGCAAAGAAAGGTGGCTATATTGGTCACTGATTTGTTTTTGTTTTGTTTTTGAATGTCAGAAATGTATATTTGTGAATGTTGAGATGTTATATTGGTTTCACTGGTGAAAATAAATCATTGAAATGGGTATATATTTGTTTTTTGTTAAGTTGCCTAATAATTCTGCACAGTAATAGTCACCTGCACACACAGATATCCTCCTAAAATAGCTCAAACTAAAAACAAACTAAAAACTACTTCCAAAAATATTCAGCTTTGATATTAATGAGTTTTTTGGGTTCATTGGGAACATGGTTGTTGTTCAATAATAAAATTAATCCTCAAAAATACAACTTGCCTAATAATTCTGCACTGCCTGTATTTGTAAATGACAAAAATACTAAGGAAGAAGTCATTTTTAGCTGTGCATCAACATTTACTGCCATGACAGAGTTCACTTTCAGCTCCAATTTAAGTCCTAAATCTGTGGAAAGGAAAAATAATTAAGTCATCCATTGACAAATCTGCACCTAAACTGAACTGAATGTGGTCAATTCACATAAAAATGATTCATTTTAATACTAATCCCCCTTTAAGACAAACAAAAACGCCAATAAGAAACCAAATGAGGCAGTGATCATTGAAGAAAAGAGCATAGCACTTTTATAATCATTTAAATCAAGTCCTTTACAAACAGTGACCGTGTCCAGCAGCTGTTTTGCAGAGTCCAGGTTGACTGATGTGCTGCGAGCCCTTACGAACCGTCGCCCATGCAGACACACACAGATCACACACTGCAGATATGTTGTTCTTTCATCTCTATCACCAGAGATCTGATCGGGAGTCTGACAACAAACAACCGGTTACGGCTTGTTGTTTCCTTTTTACCGTGCACGAAGCGAGTGATAACCTCACACAGGTTAACCCGAGCATGAAACCAAATCACTGTCATTACAGATGTGAAGTCACTTGTGCATATGCCCATTGAGTGAGTCTCACGACAGCCCCAAAACAAACAAAAAAGTCCCAAAATTATGCATTAAAAAAAATTTAAGCTATTTTAAAGGAACATTTCACTTTTTTTGACAATAGGCTTATTTTACAGATCCTCCAGAGTTAAACACTTGAGTTTTATCATTATTTAATGCATTCAGACAATCTCCGGGTCACTTTTAGCTTAGCATAGATCATTAAATCAGATTAGACCATTAGCATCTCACTCGAAAAAATGACAAGAGTTTCAATGGCATTCCTATTTAAAGCTGGAAACTTGTGTAGTTATATTGTGTACGCTGAAAAAAGTGATACATTGCATTTACTACATTTTTTAAGGTATATGTGCTGAGTTTAAACAAACAAATTAAGTTGAACATTATTATATTTAATTTGTTTAAAGGCAGCCCATATGAATTGTTTGCAACCAGTTACCTTAAAAAAATAAAGTAAATCAAATAAACTTTTTTTTTCTCAGAGTACTAGGACTAAGAAAATGAGAAGGTGCTATTTTCTAGATTGATATGGCTAGGAACTTTACTATGATTGTGACATAAGTTCTCATAATTATTTATGTCCGCTGAGTCTCTCGGAGCTTTGATTGGGCCAGATCTCCTCTTGGAGGCGGGGTTATGCATATTTGTCTGCCTTAGAGGTGGGGCTGAAAACTGTGGTTTAATCGGACCAGTTCGTCTGTGTTCTAAATCCGCATTAGGAAGCGGTGTGTTTGAAACTCCGCCCACTTTAACAAACTGACCTTCATCCTGAAAGTCTTATTTCCCAATGCATCCTGGGAATGCTCAAAGTAGCCTGAATTGGGTCTCTCCGGCTTGCCTTTCCATCTGTTGCTCGGCTCATTTCTCAATTTGGGATCAGCAATGGGTTGAGAATTTGGGCAGTGCGGGTCTGTTTTATTGGTTTTCCTAAAACGTAAAGTTGCTTATTTGTAGGCGGATATGGCTAGGAACTATACTATCATTGTGGCGTAATAATCAAGGAACTTTACTGCTGCACCATAACTGCAAGCAGTGCAATGATATTTCACAAAGCACCTGAAAAAAACTTCCATGTATTCTGGTTCAAATAGATATAATTCAGGAACTGCACTGAAGTAAATATCAGAATTATAAGAAAATAGACCAGACACTGATCACCCGCTTTCCAGTTCACATAATAATTTATGTCCACCGAGTCTCTCAGAGCTTTGATTGGGCCAGATCTACTCTTGGGGGCAGGGGTTATGCATTTTAGTCTGCCTTGGAGGCAGGGCTGAAAACTGGTTTGATCGGACCAGTTCGTCTGTGTTCTAAATCCCCATTAGGAAGCAGTGCGTTTGAAACTCCGCCCACTTTAACAAACCTGACCTTCATCCTGAAAGTCTCATTTCCCAATGCATCCTGGGAATGCTCAAAGTAGCCTGAATTGGGTCTTTGCGGTTTGCCTTTCCATCTGTTATTCTGTGCATTTCTCATTTTGGGATCAGCAGGGGTTGAGAATTTGGGCGGCGCGGGTTCATTTGATTTTTTTTTTGTAGGCCGAAATGGCTAGGAACTATACTATCATTGTGGCGTAATAATCAAGGAACTTTACTGCTGCACCATATCTACAGCAGTAAACGTCTAACTTCCATGTATTCTGGTTCAAATAGATATAATTCGGGAACTGCACTGAAGTAAATTATCAGAATTATAAGAAAATAGCAACTTTTGGTACACAATGCAAAGTTTTAAATAGCTTTTTTTAAAGTGAGATGCTAATGGACTAATCCGATTCAATGATTTATGCTAAGCTAAGCTAAAAAAGCTCCAGTCAGACCCAGAAATTGGCTGAATGGATAAAAAAAAATCTGTAAAACTCAACGTTTTTACTGTAGAGGAGCTGTAAAATGAGTCTTTATCTTTCTTTATTTTTAAAATGATTTGTTCCTTTAAGGATCCTTATAATTATTAGAATTGTAATGTTTTCTCCAAATGTTTTTGGTCACATTGGCGGAAAGTTTCATTAACATTAATGTATTGACTAACATGAGCTAATATTAAACAATACTTGTACAGCATTCATCAATCAGTTCAACATTGACTAATGCATTATGAAATTCCAAGCATTAGTACACTGTGCACTGTGAGTTTAACTAGCAATGAATGACTTTATATTAACAAAAACTACTGTAATAAATATACTGTTCATGTTAGTAAATACATTAACGAATGGAACTTAATATAAAGTCTGACCATAATTTCCGTATTTTTAATATGAAAAACATGATCAATCGTATCAAATTATGAAATCAAGATGATTGAATCAACATAAACAAAAAAAAAATAAATATTTGACTTCTTTTGTAACTGTAATAATAATAATTAGGGCTTCATTTCCATAAAATAATATCACAAATCAAAACAATTCAGGAAACATTCACGCTGTCAGCATTTGCCATATATTCAGCCGTTAATAATGATACAAACCGCATGTCATTTTCTCCAATTAGAGTCGTTTACTTGTGGATAACGAGATGATGATTACCTGCATAGGGAGAGAACATCATGTTGCATTTATATTGTTCTACACAATCTACACGATGCTAAAAGGGCCTAAAGTAACAGCCGTAAACCTGCGCTAGTCCTGACATAAGTGTGTTTGTGTTTACCAGAAGAGCATTAGTTGTTTTTTTCTTGAGCAAATCAAACGCTAGGGAAAGGTTTGTATGAGTGTGTGTGTGTGTGTATGTGTGTGTATATGTGTCAGTCTCTTGCACGAGGCGGTTGGTAATATTGTTGTGTCGGTCGAGAGCGTCGAGGTTGTCCGTCTCCTCCTCTTCGAAACTCAAGAGAATTTTCATAGTAAATGTCTTCATCATCCTGTGGAGAAATTAACAAAGAAATGAGTGCAGTGCAGCAAACACAAGACAAACCTTTTATTAGGTTAATGCAATGTTGTCAGAATGTGCCAATTTTGAACATGTGTGTCATAAAAGTTACTACAGAAAATGACTACCTAAATAAACAACAACAGTAAGCTGGATATAAATAAATAAACAAACAAATAAATAAATAAAAATGAATTACTTTTAATAGTTTTAATAATAAATTATAAAACAAAAATAAGCAAATATTACATCAAAATTAAATAATTAAAAATAATGCAACTAAATCAGATTAAAATAAAAACATGAAAATATAAAAAGAATATACAGTTGAAGTCACAATTATTCGCCTTCCTGTGATATTTTTTTTTTTATATTTCCCAAATGATGTTTAACAGATTCAGGAATTCTTCACATTATTTCCTATAATATTTTTTCTTATTATTTGTTTTATTTTGGCTAGAATAAAAGCAGTTTTAAATTTTTTATAAACCATTTTAAGGTTAATATTATTAGCTCCCTTAAACAATATTTGTTTTGGATTGTCTACAGAACAAACTAGGGCTGGGCCGATAAACGATAATCTATCGAATCGTGATCAAATTTCTGTCAAGAACAATGATAAGCTCTGGACTTTTTTATTCTCTATTGATCTGAAGGCTGATTTCTACTTCTGCGTCAATCACACGCGTGTGCTCCGTTGCAGCCTGTGGCCGTCGCCGTTTCTGACGCGCACCTTCCAAAAAATGTAACTACACGTCACAACAACGTGCAGCGCAAGCTCTTTGATTGATCAGCTTGGTAGCGCTTACGAGTGTGAGCGGGATCGAGAGCCACGCGAGCTCGATGGAGCAAGTGTTTACAAGTGTGGAGTCCCATGAAGGAGCTCCAGATGTAAACTGTTATTTTGTGTTTACCTTATGATTAAAGTTGTTGCATGTGTCCGCCGGTTCCAGCAACTGAATGAGCGAGTTTGAGCTACTTCTACATTAAGGTAGCATTCAGAAAAACCCCAGCCAAGAAACTCGACAGAGGAACATAAACACCTACTGCCAGCTAGCGTTTCGGAAGTGTTATTGCAGACCAACACAAACAGCGCGCAGAAGTATAAATGCACAACACGCAAGGCAGGCGCCATGATTCACGCTGATCACTCGATGCAGAAGTATAAACCAAGCTTAAGAGCCAATCACACAGCAGAAATGTGCAACAATGGGAATCTAAAAGTGTGTTGATATTAGAGATGTACTGAATGTTCGGCCACCAAAAATTATCGGCTGAAAATGTCATGCCATTTAATGGACGCTCTAATTTTTGTGGCTTCAGTCATTGTTGGGGTACTCTTTGAAATCTGGAAGCATTAACAGCTTATATCGAACAGTTGAAGTCAGAATTGTTAGCCCCCCTTTGAATTTTTTTTTCTGATTTAAATATTTCCCAAATGATGATTAACAGAGCAAGGAAATTTTCACAGTATGTCTGATAATATTTTTTCTTCTGGAGTAAGTCTTATTTGTTTTATTTCAGCTAGAATAAAAGCAGTTTTACATTTTAAGGTCAAAATTATTAGCCCCTTTAAGCTATATATTTTCTGATAGTCTACAGAACAAACCATCATTATACAATAACTTGCCTAATTACCCTAACCTGCCTAGTTAACCTAATTAACCTAGTTAAGCCTTTAAATGTCACTTTAAGCTGTATAGAAGTGTCTTGAAAAATATCTAGTCAAATATTATTTACTGTCATCATGGCAAAGATAAAATAAATCAGTTATTAGAGATGATTTATTAAAACTATTATGATTAGAAATGTGTTGAAAAAAAATCTCTCCGTTAAACAAAAGTTGGGGGAAAAAATAAACAGGGGGGCTAATAATTCAGACTTCAACTGTATATCATTATAGTTTAATATAAGAATATCTAGTCAAATATTATTTACTGTCATCATGGCAAAGACAAAATAAATCAGTTATTAGAAATGAGTTATTAAAACTATTATGTTTAGAAATGTGCTGAACAAAAAAAATTCTAACCTTTAAACAGAAATTGACGAAAAAATATACAGCGAGACTTTTAATTCAGGAGGGCTAATAATTCCAACTTCAACTATATATGGAATACAAAGAAATTATTTGAATAACTCAAGACATTAAATAAATGAGTAGAAAAAAAACTAATATATACACCAACAGCAAGTAAAAAAAATAAAACAATCATTAAATCCCTAAAAATAAATGAAAGCAATTAAACTAGATTAATATACATCATAAATAAAAACATTTCAATTGGATTAACATAAGCAAATTAGTATGGAGTGCAGCATTGTAATGAGTTTTATACCAGATTGTGGGTAATCTATTGCTTGTTTACCCATACATCCATGTGCAGAGGTTTGATGCTGTCAAGCAGAACTTCTTCGCAATTTCCGTAGTCGCTGAAAACAACCACAGCCGTGGAGCCTGAGGGGTGGACAGCGTCGATTCTCGCCCGGTAAAACTGTCATGAACAAAATAAAACATTCTTCAGTGCACAAAAAGAGAAAATGCAACAGAAGGGTAGTGTGATGCAGCTTTCTACAAAACTCCATTCATTTTCTACATGCACTTGAACTCTGATTGGCAGAGCTGTGATAAAAACAAAATGCTATTGGCTGTTTAAAACAAGGAGAGGGGCTACTCCATTTGTCCCACCCTGTCTTCATGTTTCAGTTTAATTTAAATCAAACACTAAACAAAAAGTACGCATTTCAAAGCACTTTCAGGCAGTGTTTCTCAACCACATTCCTGGAGGACCACCAACACTGCATGTTTTGGAGGTCTCCTTTGTCACACCCATTACAGGTCTTTCAGTCTCTGCTAATGAGCTGATACTACTGCTACTACTACTACAATGACTACTATGATGATGACTACTACTTCGATGACGATGACTACTATGACGACGACGCCTGTTGCTGCGACGACGACTACTACTACTGCTGCTACAACGATGACTATTACTATGATGGCTACTGCAAAGATGACAAAGGCTACTACTACGACGACTATGATGACTACTAAAAAGATGACGATGACTACTACTACGATGATGACGACTACTACAATGATGACTACTACTACTTCAAAGACACTTACTGCTGCTGCAACGACGATGACTACTACTACGACGATGCCGCCTACTGCGACGACGATGGCGCCTACTGTGACGACGACTACTATTGCTGCTACAAAGACGACGACTACTACTACGACGACGACTACTACTACGACGATGACAATGACTGCTACTACTACTACTACTACAATGACTACTATGATGATGATGACTACTACTTCGATGACAATGACTACTACTGCTACCACTACGACGACGACGGTGACTACTACGACGACGCCTACTACTGCTGCTACAATGATGACTACTACTACGATAGCTACAGCAAAGATGACGAAGACTACTATGACGACTACTACTACTACTATGACTACTATGATGGCTACTACAAAGATGACAACTACTACTACTACTACTACGATGATGATGACGACTACTACTACGATGATGACTACTACGACGACGATGACGACTACTACTACGACGACGGTGCCTACTATTGCTGCTACAAAGATGACGACTACTTCTACGATGATGACTACTACAACAATGACTACTACTACGATGATGACAACTACTACTACGATGACGACAACAACTGCTACTACTACAATGATGACAACTACTACTTGGATGATGATGACTACTACTGCTACTACTGCGATGACGACACCTGCTGCTGTGACTACGACTACTACGACGACGCCTACTACTGCTGCTACAACGATGACTACTACTACGACTACTATGATGGCTACTGCAAAGATGACGAAGACGACTACTACTACTACTACTATGAGGGCTACTACAAAGGTGACGACAACTACTACTACTACGATGATGACACTACTACTACGACGCTTACTGCTGCTGCAACGACGATGACGACTACTACTATGATGACGACTACTACTACTACTACTAGTAATAATAAATTAATAACAATAAATCACTATTTCTTCTTATTAAACAGATAATTACTTTTGTAATATCTGAAAACAAAATACTATTATTATTATTATTATATTTACTTACGTCAAACACCAAATGAAACTGCACTTGTTAAACTACTTCAAGAAAACTTTAAGATTCAAATCAAACTTTGTAATTTCATAATTCACCAAAAAAACAGTATTGGAAAAACAAGAAATATAAAGTGGGCTGCATAAACACACACTACACAACTGACCTTATTGTCTTCCCAGTAGAGCGCCAGACACTGATCACCCGCTTTCCAGTTCACATAATTATTTGTCTCCACCGAGTCTCTCGGACCTTTGATTGGGCCAGATCTCCTCTTGGAGGCGGGGTTATGCATATTTGTTTGCCTTGGAGGCGGGGCTGAAAACTGTGGTTTGATTGGACCAGTTCGTCTGTGTTCTAAATCCCCATTAGGAAGCGGTGCGTTCGAAACTCCGCCCACTTTAACAAACTGACCTTCATCCTGAAAGTCTTTTTTTCCCATTGCATCCTGGGAATGCTCAAAGTAGCCTGAATTGGGTCTTTCCGGTTTGCCTTTCCGTCTGTTATTCGGCTCATTTCTCATTTTGGGATCAGCAGGGGTTGAGAATTTGGGCGGCGCGGGTCCGTTTGATTGGTTTTTCCTAAATGAAGCAGGTCCTGTGCCATCCTGCTCTTTATTAAGCTCCTTTCCAGACGCACCCTGCTGCTCTCTGGACTTGGAGAAGCTGGAGTTATATGATAATGGTGCATTTCTAGCATCCTGACTCTCGTTTTTCCATCGCTCAGGTCCTCCTCCTCTTCCCGTTCGCTCTCCGTCCCTCCATTTCTGTGGCTGGGAGAAGCTGGATGAGGCTGGGGTGGGTTTGGGAAAGTCACCGTCCTTCTGGAAACGTGGAGGCCTGTCGTTTCTCTGAGACCTTCCATCATTTCGGGGAGGAGGTTTGAACTGTCCTGCATCTCTGGACATTTGATCAGAATTAGAAAAGCTCGTCTTGGTTTGGTGGTCTTGTTGTGAAGGCTTTGAGTCTGGAGGGTTAATGAGAAAAATATAAAGGAAATATTATAATCAAGCTTTAATTTAAAGTACAATTCATGCTATTAAAAACAATTAACTAAGACTATTAGCTCAGTAAATGAGTAACTAGCTGCTTTTTTTATTACTGAATGAAAATGTAAAAATAAAAACTGAAATATTACTGATGTAAGATTTATTTAACATAATTATGACTACATATTATTGCTGTATTATTGTATTGCATAGTATTGCAGTATTATTGCTGTAGTAATGCTGTATTACCATTTTTCATACTAGTGATAATAGCAATGATAGAAACTAGCCAGAAAAATCTAAATTAAAATTAAGATTATAGAAAATTAACTGAAACTTGTAAACTTGTAAATTATTAAATATTAGCAGTCTGATTATTTCTGATCAATTCTGAATCCTAAATTTATAGATACTGTATACATAGACAAACTCCTCATGCTTCGTTCACACCAGACGCGGAAAAGCATCAAGCGCGAGTGATTTACATGTTAAGTCAATGCAAACGCGCGAATAGGCATCCTGCGGCGCGATACCTGCGAATGGCGCGGCGCGAATGACGCGAATTGCGCGATATGCGTGAATGGCGCCGCGCGAATTGAGCATTTGACGCACTTAACGCGCAAATCGCGCGAATCGCTCCAGTTCAAAAATCTAAACTTCTGCGGACATTCGCGCCGCGTTAACCAATCAGGAGCTTGCTCTTGAGGGGGCATGATTATGACGTAGCACCTGTTGTTAGTGTCCAGGGGAAATCCTCCAGCCGACACCGACAACAGTTCATCAAACTGGGCTTGGCTCAGTCAGAAGCACCGCTGAAAGCCTCCGTCATCCAGGTTAAGTTTCTGGAGGAGTTTATGAGCTCACAGAGCTGGGTGCACCTCTGAAAGTATGTAGTGGACTCAGACACTGCTCCAAACGTATCGACGCTGTTTTACAGCCTTCATAAAGCACATAAACACAGTTATTTTCTCAATAAAATCCATGTTAGCCATTTAGCAACGAAGCTACATTCACCGGGCAGACAGAAGCCCGGCCCATGACGCGAATCCGCGTCTGTTCTGAAGTGAATTTGACGGGCGAATGAAGCGGAGTTTGACGCGCGAATGAAGCGGAGTCTGACGCGCGAATGAAGCGAGTAAACTCAAATGTTCACGTGTCTATTTACTCGTGAATAGCGCGATTTAGCCGCGCGTTCCTCGTCTGGTGTGAACACAGCATTACATCTCTAGTTTGGAAAAAAGTCAGGAAAGTGGGCGTCTCCAGCTCTGTTTAGGTGGGAGTGTCGGGGGAGGGAAAGAGGGAAGGATTTGCAAATATGGGAGTTTCCGTTTGGGCACGCAAACACAGGGGAGAAAGGCAGTGAGTGTGTTTACATGGACATCAGTAATCTAATTATTTGCCAAATTATTACCATGTCGACTTTAACTGCAGTTTGGCACTTTCACTTTTTATTCAGAAACATTTCCTGCATGTCCCCCGTGACAAACGAGATATTGAAAGCGAGGAACTGCTGGAGAGTGGAGATTTAATGGAGTGTTTGATACCGCACGGCGAATGGGAGAAAAAAATCCTCCGCATTTCTCAGTAACTTATGCTCTCGGTAGGTAGCGTCAGAAAGCCGTGTGTATATAGACTATCCTGTCACAAAATGCGACGAAAATTCTACACGACGGTCAATATTTGATTGCTGTGTTTACATGTTTACACTGGGAGAGCAGCATTTACAGCGGATCTTTCAGTCTATAATATTGCAGTGATATTAACATACTGTAAACTTAGTAACTAAATCATTTTGACTGAGGTATGTCTTTAAAAACTGAAAGAGCACTGCTGACAATACAAACTAACTTTGCCATCTGAATGAACAAACAAACGGCACTGCTCGCACGCTTACCAAATCTGTAGCCACAGGACAATCACACTGGAACTGTGTCTTTTTTTAAAAGGAGACGAGCGGCAAATCCGGATTTCATCATTTCTAGATGCGAAAAGCTCTCGGGTAAAAATGTTACTTACAAACGCATTTCTGTTGCGTGTACTGTAGTCCACACGTGAGTCCAGCAGCACTCTCACAGCGGGAAAATGAAAACAAAACCTTTGTTGCAGCACATTTATAAACGCAGCACACTGATAAATGTAACACTGACAACCCATGTCTCCAAATTCTCGTTCTTTCACTTGTTTTGGCAACACAACGTGGCGTCTCTCTGTCGTCTGAACACTGTAACAGGTAAAACCTCTCCGAAGTCTCTCTGTAGCCTCTCTGCAGTCTTTGAAACTATCATGCATATTAATGAAGTTGCACCTCATAAACAATAGAGTGTGCAGATTGGTTTGAACAAAGTCTTTCTCATGACTTAATGCCGCACCCTCAGAGACGTCACAATGTTCTCGCAGGTACAGACAGCCACCCTACACGCTGGACTACACGCAAGTATCTCATGGCTTCAAAAATTTGTTTCAAACCGGAAGAACGAATTTGCTCAAAATACAGCAAATACAACCAATTTTCACTTTGTAGTGAAATATATGTGTCCTAATAGTGTTTATAGCAGCGTGGGACACATATATGACTGTCAACAGCTCAAAAAACGCGTTCTGGTGTTTCGTGACCCTTTAAATTGTAACTGTGTTGTAATATTAAATATGCTTTCCATTACTTTATGTACATCCACCCAGAAATGTTTTATCACTGGACACTAGGGTTGGGCGATGTTGACAAATTTGGCATTGTACGATGTCGAATGTGAACATCGGCGATGGACGATGGTATCGTCGTCGTAGGCGGGGTGGGGGTCTTTGTTGTTAAATATCAATGAATTCATAACGAATTTAATAATTGTAGCGTATCGTTTTCACTACCTGACCCACATGGTCTGCTTTACCCATAACCAAACCATAAATAAATAAAGTTATACACAAATTACCACCTGTCAATCACTTTTTTTCCGCGGGACTCTGGCATGATCAGGCGGAGTGATCTGTGTCATAATGGCTTTTCCCCACAGCTGGTGGCGGACACGAGACGAGAGTTCGTTTGGAGTTCACTGTAATTTGTATTGTGATTAATGATAACTTACATATTTTATTATTATTATGAGGAAATAATAACAAGTAAAGATGCTAGAGCTCGACCGTTTTGGTCACACTTGCGCCTGATATTTTATGCGACCGAAAATATGTATTTGAAAGCATTTGTGCTAGTGCATACATTTTTACCGTGCGACCTGTTTTCACTGCAAAATCCTCACCGCGTGCGCGGATTTAGGAGACGTTTATGCAGGATGCATCTTTGCACCTAAAGATACCAAACGTAGCGCTCAGGAACAGATTAAAACAGTTGTCATGTGAACTTGCTGAAGTACAAAAGCCCGCAAATCTTGCCCCGCCTTTGTGCTCTTCCTATTGGCCTACTGCGCTAGAACTGAACGCGAATAGATTGGTTAATATCAGCTGTCAATCACTCAGTCAATGCCTTCTGCCTTCACATGACAGGAGCAACAGCTGCGGAAATGTGACGCGCTGAAGATGAGAGAATGAAAATAACACTGACAGATTTAGTTTTAGAAACCACCTAAAGTTAAATAATGGCACATCTGATTAGTGATCATGTGCTGAATGTTAATCCACCATTTACACTTTTCCAAGAGTGGATAAAAGACTTCCAGTGGCTTCAAGTCCGCTATGAAAATAACTAAAGCCATTCACTGTAGAGTCTGTGGGACGGGGTTTAAAGGTAACAGCGTTTGCCGCTGAATCTACACATTTTAAGCGCGAGAGGTGCTGTATAATCCTCACGATGTATTTAATCCTCACGATGCTGTCAGCCGTGCAAACAGCAGCTATAAGTATAATATAACACAGCTCATGAAAAGACCGTTATTGCTATTAGGATGACATGCAAATAATAAGTTATATATCAATATACATGTGGGGCGGGGCGATGGATCACGATGCCGGCTCAGCATCGTGAAGTTTATCAGCCATCGGCGATGGACGATGACATCGTCTATCGGCCCAACCCTACTGGACACTCCCAAAATATATTTCAGTGATTGGGTTCCTGGAACCCACACTGTCACTGAGTGTATTATTATTATGTTTTGTTTCTGATCCATTTCTTTACACACTAAAAGGTGATTTTGCATTGCAGCCATCACTGTATGCATTTCTGTTCTGCATGCACCTTTTAAGATGTTAAGAAATGCATCAGAAAAAACAACCCATAATAATAACTAAAATAACAATAACTAAAAAGTTAATTGACGAAACCCCTACAGCGGATCCACGGAAATACCAAAGCTTTAAACACAGGACTCATGATGATGAAGCACACTTCAAAAGCACAATTACAGTGTTACAGGTCAGTCTGACTCAAACAAGATGCTGAAAAAGCGGAAGAGCCGAGCTGTTTCTCCACATATTAGCCCTGTCTGTTTTCTCCTAAAGCCATATGTCAGGCAGAGCTTACCAGCCGCAGAGACTTATCTAAAGCTGACTAATAGAAGCGCCTTCATTCAGGACTGGCCATCTGTCTGACGGCGCACTCAGACTTTTAACAGAAGAGCAGATTAAAAATCCTGATACAATGTTCCCATTATTAGGACTTATTCCGGTGCACATGCAGTGGGAAACAAGCAACTGAGAAAATGCTTTGAAAGCAAGCGATCGTTTATATTCATTATCACAATATAAACTCACAGGCTGTTCGCAAGCTGTACATGAAACAGACTTGAAAAGTATGCTAACAGCAAAGGGGTTTATTTACAAAAGAAAAGAAACAAGGTTTACTGTGCTTTATTGTAGAACTGCACAATTTGGGTTAAATTGTGAATAGAATAAAGTTGAGTAGAATAGAATAGAGTTTAACAGAGTTGAATAGAGTAACAGAATATAGTTTAATAGAGTCATACAGAATAGAGTAAAATAGAGCATAACAGACTTAAATAGCATGCTTAGACACATATTAAGTAAAGAAAAGAAAAGGTTTACTGTGCTTCACTTTAGAACTGCACAATTTGCAATAGAGTTGAATAGAATAAAGTTGAATGGAGTAGTACAGAATAGAGCATAATAGAATATAGTTGAATAGAACAGTAGAATAGAGTAGCAAAGAATAGAGTAGAATAGAGCATAATAGAATATAGTTGAATAGAACAGTAGAATAGAGTAGCAAAGAATAGAGTAGAATAGAGCATAATAGAATATAGTTGAATAGAAAAGTAGAATAGAGTAGCAAAGAATACAGTAGAATAGAGCATAAAATAAGAGTAGAGAAAAAGAGTAGAAAAGAAAAGAATTGTACAGAATAAAGTATAATAGACTAGAGTTTAATAGTGTAGAGTAGTATAGACTATAATAGAATCGAGTTCGAGTTCAATAGAACATAGCAGAACAGAGTTGAATAGAGTAACAGAATAGAGCTGAATAAGAAAAGGTTTACTGTGCTTCATTGTAGGTCTGCATAATTTGGGCTAAATTGTGAACAGTAGAGTCGAACAGAATAGAGTTGAATAGAATAGAGTAACAGAATATAGCTGAATAGAGCAGTACAGAATAGAGTATAACAGACATGAATAGCATGCTTACAGATATATTTATTTAGAAAAGATAAACAAAAGATTTACTGTGCTTCATTGTAGGTCTGCACAATTTGGGCTAAATTGTGAACAGTAGAATTGAATAGAGTTGAACAGATTATGATAAAATAGAGTTGAACAGAATAGACTAGAATAGAATAGAGTTGGATGGAGTAGCATAGAATATAGTTGGAAAGAACAATAGAATAGAATAGAGTAGAAAAGAATAGAGTTAAATATAATAGAGTACAAAAAATATAATTGAATAAAGCCGAATACAGATTAATAGAAAAGAGTTTAATAGAATAGAGTAGAATAAAGTAGAATAGAATAAAGTTGAATGGAGTGGCATATAATATAGTTGAATAGAATAGAGTAGCACAAAACAGAGTTGAATAGAGCATAATAGAAAGAGTTGAATAGAGTAGAATAGAATAGAGAAAAACAGAGTAGAATAGAACAGAGTAGCACATAATAGAGTAGAATAGAGAAAAATAGAGTAGAATAGAACAGTAGCACATAGAGTAGAATAGAATAGAGTAGAATAGAATAGAGTAGAATAGAGGAAAAATAGAGTAGAATAGAACAGTAGCACATAATACAGTAGAATAGAATAGAGTAGAATAGAATAGAGAAAAATAGAGTAGAATAGAACAGAGTAGCACATAATAGAGTAGAATAGAGAAAAATAGAGTAGAATAGAACAGTAGCACATAATAGAGTAGAATAGAGAAAAATAGAGTAGAATAGAACAGTAGCACATAGAGTAGAATAGAATAGAGTAGAATAGAGGAAAAATAGAGTAGAATAGAACAGTAGCACATAATACAGTAGAATAGAATAGAGTAGAATAGAATAGAGAAAAATAGAGTAGAATAGAACAGAGTAGCACATAATAGAGTAGAATAGAATAGAGTAGAATTGAAAAAAATAGAGTAGAATAGAATAGAGTAGAATAGAGGAAAATAGAGTAGAATAGAATAGAGGAAAATAGAGTAGAATCGAACAGAGTAGCACAAAATAGAGTAGAATCGAACAGAGTAGCACATAATAGAGTAGAATAGAATAGAGTAGAATAGAATAGAGTAGAATAGAAAAAATAGAGTAGAATAGAATAGAGTAGAATAGAGGAAAATAGAGTAGAATAGAATAGAGGAAAATAGAGTAGAATAGAATAGAGTAGCACATAATAGAGTAGAATAGAACAGAGTAGCACATAATAGAGTAGAATAGAATAGAGTAGAATAGAATAGAGGAAAATAGAGTAGAATAGAGTAGCACATAATAGAGTAGAATAGAATAGAGTAGAATAGAAAAAAAATAGAGTAGAATAGAATAGAGTAGAATAGAGGAAAATAGAGTAGAATAGAATAGAGGAAAATAGAGTAGAATAGAATAGAGTAGAATAGAGGAAAATAGAGTAGAATAGAATAGAGTAGAATAGAGGAAAATAGAGTAGAATAGAATAGAGTAGAATAGAGGAAAATAGAGTAGAATAGAATAGAGGAAAATAGAGTAGAATAGAATAGAGTAGCACATAATAGAGTTGAATAGAACAGAGTAGCACATAATAGAGTAGAATAGAATAGAGTAGAATAGAATAGAGGAAAATAGAGTAGAATAGAGGAAAATAGAGTAGAATAGAATAGAGGAAAATAGAGTAGAATAGAATAGAGTAGAATAGAGTAGCACATAATAGAGTAGAATAGAATAGAGTAGAATAGAAAAAAAATAGAGTAGAGTAGAATAGAGGAAAATAGAGTAGAATAGAATAGAGGAAAATAGAGTAGAATAGAATAGAGTAGAATAGAGGAAAATAGAGTAGAATAGAATAGAGTAGAATAGAGGAAAATAGAGTAGAATAGAATAGAGGAAAATAGAGTAGAATAGAATAGAGTAGAATAGAGGAAAATAGAGTAGAATAGAATAGAGTAGAATAGAGGAAAATAGAGTAGAATAGAATAGAGTAGAATAGAAAAAAATAGAGTAGAATAGAATAGAGTAGAATAGAGGAAAATAGAGTAGAATAGAATAGAGTAGAATAGAAAAAAATAGAGCAGAATAGAATAGAGTAGAATAGAGGAAAATAGAGTAGAAGAGAATAGAGTAGAATAGAGGAAAATAGAGTAGAATAGAATAGAGTAGAATAGAGGAAAATAGAGTAGAATAGAATAGAGTAGCACATAATAGAGTAGAATAGAATAGAGTAGAATAGAAAAAAATAGAGTAGAATAGAATAGAGTAGAATAGAGGAAAATAGAGTAGAATAGAATAGAGTAGCACATAATAGAGTAGAATAGAATAGAGTAGAATAGAAAAAAAATAGAGTAGAATAGAATAGAGTAGAATAGAGGAAAATAGAGTAGAATAGAATAGAATAGAGGAAAATAGAGAATAGAACAGTAGCACATAATACAGTAGAATGGAATAGAGTAGAATAGAATAGAGGAAAATGGAGTAGAATAGAATAGAGTAGAATAGAGGAAAATAGAGTAGAATAGAATAGAGGAAAATAGAGGAAAATAGAGTAGAATAGAATAGAGGAAAATAGAGAATAGAACAGTAGCACATAATAGAGTAGAATAGAATAGAGTAGAATAGAGGAAAAATAGAGTAGAATAGAACAGAGTAGCACATAATAGAGTAGAATTGAGAAAATAGAGTAGAATAGAACAGTAGCACATAATAGAGTAGAATAGAATAGAGTAGAATAGAATAGAAAATAATAGAGTAGAATAGAACAGAGTAGAACAGAATAGAGTAGAATAAAATAATTTAACAGTGAGAGTAGAATAGATTATAATAGAATAGAGTAAAATAGAACAGTTGAATAGAATAGAGTAGGATAAATATAATAGAATAAAATAGAATAGAGTAAAAAAGAACAGTTGAATAGAATAGAGTATGATAAATATAATAGAATAAAATAGAATAGAGTAGAATAGAACAGTAGAACAGAGTTAAATAGAGTAACAGAATATAGCTGAATAAAGCAGTACAGAATAGAGTATAACAGACATGAATAGCATGCTTACAGATATATTTATTTAGAAAAGATAAACAAAAGATTTACTGTGCTTCATTGTAGGTCTGCACAATTTGGGCTAAATTGTGAATAGAGCTGAATAAAGTAGAGTAGAATATAATAGAGCAGAACATACTTGAATGAAGTAGAATAGAATAGAGTTGAATGGAGTAGCATAGAATATAGTTGAATAGAGTAGTACACAATAGAGTAGAATAGAGCATAATAAAATATAGTTGAATAGAACAGTAGAATAGAATACCAGAGTACAATAAATACAACAGAATAAAGTAGAATAGAGATTAATATAAAATAGTTTATTAGAATAAAGTAGAATAGAATAGAGTTGAATAGAATAGAATGTGTGTAAATTCAATGAAACAATCAAGAGTATACATTGTACAATCAATTTTCAGTGTACAATTAAGCTAAAATCTAAAACAAAATATTCTATATAAATATAAAAAAAAACACAAGTTGGCAGCTAAATGACAAAAAAAACCTTAAGCTGAAAGAAATAAAAATTACTAAATCAAAAAAACTGTTTTATATAAATGAATTTTAGAAATATCAAATACTAATTCTGTTAAATAAAATTATTACAAATCATTAATAATAACAACAATAATAATAATAACATACAACAAAATAATGTTAAAAAAATCTAACTTATACTATAAATATATGAATATAAAAGCTTATTAATATACCAAGGTTTCCGCTACATTCATTCATCCCGCCACGGCTACATTACAACTTCTCATTTAAAACATTTAGTCGTGTTTTTTTATAGCGGATTATAATCGCACCAAAACATATTAGAGGTAAACAGCGCAAACTTTTCTGTAACCGTAGTAGTGCTGTGCGCTATTTGTTCAACCCTTTAAGGTGACATGCTGACTGACTCTCTGACAGACTGACTGACAGGTGCGTGAGTTCAGCAAACACGGCGTAGCTTTCAGTTAAGATGAACACAGTTTCCATAAGTATACTTTATTGATAAAGGTCAATGGCTCTGCATACAATGACTTAATCTTGCTGGAGTTTATAGCCATTTCACTTCACTTCAGGACGCGTTAATGTCGGAAAACGCACAAAAACGCACTAAATCACGCTTCAGCAGTGCTTACTGGAGAGCGCACAAGAAGATCTGCACTTGAACGTGTAAATTTGAGTGCGTGCAAGAAGTTCTGTGCACGAACAGAGGAAATCGGCGCGCAAGCAAAGAGATTCGCATGCTCGTATTACATGAATGCTATCTCGACTTGTAATACTGCGTGTAATATTTGTCTTTGAAATAGTTGGCAGATCTGTGTAAAGTCCTGCCGCCACAGCTGGAAAAAATCCTAGAGGAAAAACTGTATACCAAATACATAACACTAAACTTATACTAAATAAACAAATTATATTATTACTTTCTAAAAACAAACACATATATATTATTCATATATATAAATCTAATTTATTCCAAAATTAAAAAAGATTTAGGTTTAGGATTCAGTTTTTGTAACGCATTTTTAAAACGACAATAAAAGCTATAATAAATCCAACATACCGTCAATGGAGAACGTCCCCATTTTGGACTCCAGGAAGTCAAACAGTGTGCTGGGTCCAGACGGTCTTCCTCCTGCTTCCTCATCCTCATCTAGTCTGGAGCGTCCCTTTCCTCGACCCTTTCCTGACAACACAAAACACACAATCACAATCCTGTACTCACATTACTGGTGCTCAAAAAGAAAACAACATCAATATGTGTTCAAGTAACTGAGTTTAATGCACTACATAAACCTGAATAAATGAGGAAAAAGTGACCGGCATGACAAACTAAACATGTTGAGTTGAGATGTACAGAGCGACCGGCCAGAAATCACAATTGAAGAGTTTATGTGCCAAACTCTCAATCTGTTCTGACATGCACACAAACTGCAAATGAAGAACCAACAAAGTCCAGAAACACAGCACAGACATATGCAGATATTCAGTAATTCAATGTATCAGGATAATAAACGTGCACAATATTGATATTATGGGCACTTCAAAATACCTTGAATAATTATTTATTATTTAAACTTTTTAGGGTTTATTAAGAATATTCAGATTGTTGTATTTGCAGTGAGGGCGACACGGTAGCTCAGTGGTTAGCACTGTCGCCTCACAGCAAGAAGGTCGCTGGTTTGAGTCCCGGCTGGGTCAGTTGGCATTTCTGTGTTTCCTCCAGGTGCTCCGGTTTCCCCCACAGTCCAAACACGTGCGCTATTGGGGAATTGATTAACTAATTTGTCCGTAGTGTGTGTGTGTGTGTGTGTGTGTGTGTGTGTGTGTGTGTGTGTGTGTGTGTGTGTGTGTGTGTGTGTGTGTGTGTGTGGTTGTGTGTGGTTATGGGTGTTTCCCAGTACTGGGTTGCAGCTGGAAGGGCATCCACTGCATAAAACATATGCTGGAATAGTTGGTGGTTCATTCCGCTGTGGCGACCTCTAAAATAGAGACTAAGCCAAAGGAAAATCAATAAATGAATGTATTTGCAGTGGTTGTTCAAAGCATCAAATTCTTGAAAATTTAATAGGCAATTTATTTTCACATATAAACATTTTCACATTAATCTGGCCTTCGACACTGAAAATTCTGTGACCATTTATAGGCCTTTGTTGATTAAAAATTTACAGTAATTCTCTGTTTATTAATATCAGTTAATTTAACTAAAGTCAATGTAATGGCAACTACAAAAGCATTTATTAATCTTAAGTGATGTTCATTTCTTAGTTTCTTAGTTAACATTTTAAAATGAAAAGTTGTAATTGTTTTATTAAATTAAGTTAACAAATAAAATTCAGTTGTATTTA
This sequence comes from Danio kyathit, assembly GCA_903798195.1. Lineage (NCBI taxonomy): Eukaryota > Metazoa > Chordata > Actinopteri > Cypriniformes > Danionidae > Danio > Danio kyathit. The sequence goes on along the minus strand of LR812529.1, from coordinate 51,801,983 downwards.
ATTAACAAAAGTGTAAAACTAATTAGCTAAATGTAATAAAATAGGAAAAAATGCTAAATTATTATTTAATATTTAGAAATTATAATAAAAATTTACATTTAATTTAAAATGTAAAAAAGGTGATTCTTTAACATTAGTGTTTATTAAGAATATTGAGATTGTTGTATTTGCACCAAATTCTTGATTTAATAGGCAATTTATTTTCAAATATAAACATGTTGACATTAATCTGGCCTACGACACTGAAAATTCGGACTATTTCTAGAGCTTTTGTTCATTACCTCTGTACAGTAATTCTCTGTTTGTTAATATCAGTTAATTTAACTAAAGTCAATGTAATGGCAACTACAAAAGCATTTATTAATCTTAAGTGATGTTCATTTCTTAGTTTATGACTAATAACATTTTAAAATGAAAAGTTGTAATTGTTTTATTAAATTAAGTTAATAACAAATTAAATCAAGTTGTTTTTAATTAACAAACATGTAAAACTAATTAACTAAATGTAATAAAATAGAAAAAAATGCTAAATTATTATTTAATATTTAGAAATTATAATAAAAATTTACATTTAATTTAAAATGTAAAAAAAGGCAATTATTTAACATCAGTGTTTATTAAGAATACTGATATTGTTGTATTTGCAGTGGTTGTTCATCAAAACACCAAATTCTTGATTTAATGGGCAATATATTTACAAATATAAACATGTTCACATTAATCTGGCCTACGACACTGAAATTTCAGACTATTTCTAGAGCTTTTGTTCATTACCTCTGTACAGTAATTCTCTGTTTGTTAATATCAGTTAATTTAACTAAAGTCAATGCTAGGACAGCTACAACAGCATTAATTAAACTAAAGTGATGTTCATTCTTAGTTTATGACAAATCATCACCTAACTGTACACGTTCACACCGAAAGCAGCGAGAGCGTCAAAGTAGCCGGAAGTCATTCATTTTCAATGGGAGCCGGCGGCGATGAGCGGCGAGGAGCAGCGCGGGGCATCTTCGCCGGTGTGGGCGTCGAGGAAAGTTGAAATCAAGTCAACTTTATGGTAATGAGCTATGACGCGGTTCGGCGGCAAGCAATCGGAATGTAGAAGTCCACCGCTTGAGAGGAGTCAGAGAACACAGTCACCGTGAACTTTGGTTCCGACCACAGTTGTTCCCTAGGGTTTGTTTATTGCGGTTGCTGGATTTCCAATTATTTGCAATGTTTTCCTTACAGGAACATACATTAAAAAAAGTTACTGGCAAGTTACTAATGTGCATCAATGTTATATTTTTTTTTTCTTAAAAAAAAAAGCGGGAATTTCATGCGACAATACAAAACAGTAATGCTGCTTCAGAATATTTCAGGCATATGGACACATATTGGAGAAAAGCCAAAGCACATGCAACTTGATCTTCCGTAGTTAAGTGAATTTGATAATAAGTGTGCAACATCTTCACGATAGAAAGCATATTTTTTGCGGGAATGTAAGGCAAGGCAAGGCAAGTTTATTTATATAGCACATTTCATACACAGTGGCAATTCAAAGTGCTTTACATAAACAGGAATAAAAAAGACAAGTATAAGAAAAAATAAAAATAAAAACAGATAATAAAAAACAGACAAAAATGTGTTAAAACAGGTTGTAAAAAAATGAAAAAGAAGAGAAAAACGTAAGCAATTTGATATCATATGCAGCAACGGCTCCTTTAAGTACGAGATCAATGTGTAGCGAATTTTGACGCTCTCGCCGCCGGAGCTAAAGGCAGACAGCGTTGTTGCCAGGGCAGCCAGAGCGACCTTTGACACTCTCGCTGCTTTCAGTGTGAACGTACAGTTAGAATTATAAGGTTCTATCTGACATTTTTGTCAAAATTGAGTTATTGACATATTCTTATTAAATGACAACTTATTTATATTATGGGATGTTTTTTTTCTAAGTTGTTTACATTTTAAGACTTTTTATTTAAAAAAAACAAATGTTACACACACACTGTTTGCTATGGATTGCAAAAACTTTGAAGCTCAATCTCAAAATCATTCAGAACGCAGATAGAACCTTATAATTCTAAGGTGACGAAATAACATGTTCAAATCAAAAGTTGTAACTGTTTTATTAAATTAATAACAAATAAAACTCAGTTGTATTTAATTAACAAACACGCAAAACTAACTAAATGTAATAAAATAGGAAAAATGCTAAATTATTATTTAATATTTAGAAATTATAATAAAAATTTACATGTAATTTAATTCAATTTATATTTAAAAGTATTCATTTTGAGTATCCTTATTATTTACAACAATATTTTGTATTTTGTTCCATAAATGATCAAGTTAGACATTCTGTTCAGACTTATTGTTTTGTTCCTCGTTGTAAAAAATCTATTGGTAAAAGAGCTTTTATGTTTAAGGGTCCAATAGATTGGAATAATTTACCTGCTTACATTCGATCCATAACATCATTTAAGGTCTTTAAGCAAACCTTATTATCCTATTTTACTTTGGATTGTTCTTGTTTTTCCTGAGGATGTTATTATTTATGTGTTGACTTGATTCACTGATTTGTATATATTTTTGTACTACTTTTTTATGTTATGTTATGTTTTTTGGATGTTGTGTAAGTTATGTTTTGTTTTTGTCTTCAGGTGTTATTATTATGTGATTGTAATTAATTGTGGGACCCCCTTGAAAATGAGATGGTACATCTCAAGCGCTTTATCCCAATGAATAAATATCAATCAATTAACAAACATGCAAAACTAAATGTAATAAAATAGGAAAAAATGCTAAATTATTATTTAATATTTAGAAATTATAATAAAAATTTACAAGTAATTTAAAGTGTAAAAAAGGCAATTATTTAACATTTTTAAATGATAATTTAATTATTATTATGTATATACAAAGTCAGAATTATTATTATCTCTCACAGTAAATGTTAATTCTTTTATATTTTGTTCCAAGTTTTGTTCAACAGAGAGAAGATTTTAACACGTTTTTAAACATAATAGTTTTAATAACTCATTTCTAATAACTGATTTATTTTATCTTTGCCATGATGACAGTAAATAATATTTGACTAGATATTTTTTAAGACACTTCTATACAGCTTAAAGTGACATTTAAAGGCTTAACTAGGTTAATTAGTCAAGTTGGGGTAATTAGGCAAGTTATTGTATAACGATGGTTTGTTCTGTAGACTATCAGAAAAAAAATTAGCTTAAAGGGGCTAATAATTTTGTCCCGAAAATGGTTTTTAAAAAAATAAAAAACTGCTTTTATTCTAGCGGAAATAAAACAAATAAGACTTTCTCCAGAAGAAAAAATATTATCAGACATACTGTGAAAATTTTCTTGCTCTGTTAAACATCATTTAAAATGTTTAAAAAAAAGAAAAAAAAAATCTAAATATATTTTATATATATATATATATATTGCATAACAGTGGTTTGTTCTGTAGACAATCGAAAAAAAAATATTGCTTACAGGGGGCTAATAATATTGACCTTAAAATTGTTTTTAAAAATGAAAACTGCGAAATAAAACATAAAATATATGGTTTATAGATGTAATATATGGTATAGGTAAAATATAGGTTTATATAGCAAAGGAAATACTGTAAAAAATGTCCTCAATCCTTTAAATATTGCTTGAGAAATAAAAAAAAGTATTGCAAAGGAGGAAAAAAAAGAAAAGAAAAAGAACAATCGTAAAATGTCATCAGTATTGGGCATTAAAATAAAAAAAATGCTGCATCATTTTGACAACTGTGTGAACTTCCTCTCTGGTTATTTTTCGTTTATAACCACCTGCAGGTTTTTACCTCGGGGCGGCGGGCGGCTCTGCTCCACTGGGGCCGCTCTGGGCTGGTTTGCTCTGGTTAGCAGGAGGTTAAGGGCCACTTCAAGGTTATTATTGTTATCTAGCAGAGCCTGTCTGGCCGCCTCTCGGTTAAAGCCCATCTCCATGATGTCCCTCAAAGCTCGCTCATCAACCTTGAAGAGGCAAGAAAAAGCAGAACACAGAAATCTTAAGGGTCATCCATCACTCCATTAAAATCCATCACGCAAGGACAAAAGTACAGATGCAGAAAACATGCAGAGCACCACTGAAGTACAAAAACACGGAAATACGACTGCAATCAAAACAAAACAGAAGTGGGGTTATCCATCGGCGCTTACATCAGCCACCCACTTGACTTCTGTCCAGTAAAAGGCAAGCGTTCGCTTCTCTACTCGCATTAGAGACAAATAATGCCATATAATTATAAATAAAAGCCCACCGTACAATTTTTGGGCACTTGAGGTGTTCTTAAGAATTGTTACTTAAAAAAAAAACATGAGTGAAAATGGCAAGATTTGAATCCATTAGCACAAATAAATAAAAAAAAAACGTCATATTTTTAGCAACAGAAATGTTCAACCCCTACTTTAAGAGTCTTAAAGCAGCACTTTACATTATAATTTGCTCTGTTCAAGACTCAAGAATTTTGAGATTAGTCATATTTATACCTTTTTTAAAAAGAAATTAATACTTACATTTAAGCTAGGATGCATTAAACTGATTTGTAACATTTTACAATACAGGACACAGTTAAAGTTAGTTAATCTATTTACTAACATGAACAATACATTACAGCATATATATCTTTGAGTATGTTTACTTCAGGGGTGTCCAAACTCAGTCCTGGAGGGCCGTTGTTCTGGAGAGTTTAGCTCCAACCCTAATCAAACACACCTGAACCAGCTAATCAAGCTCCTACTAGATATACTAGAAACTTCCTGGCAGGTGTGTTGAAGCAAGTTGGAGATAAACTCTCCAGGACACCGGCCCTCCAGGACCGAGTTTGGACACCACTGGTTTACTTGAACACCAATAATCTGATTTTAATACGATTAAGACAAAACTCCGATTAAAAGTCTACCAAGTAAACAGCAATATTTAATTAATTTAAACAGATTAAGGTCATAATCGAACTAAATTGAATTATAACGTGGAGTATGCCAATTTTAGTGACAATATTGAAGTGCAGTACAGACATGTAAACATTGCAATCAAGATTTTACCACCATGTAGGATTTTGGCTGTGTTTTGCAACAGGATAGTCCATACACACACGGCTGTTTCACACTATTCTCTGCACCAACAGGGCTCGAAATTAAAGGGTCACGAAACACCAAAACACATTTTTTGAGCTGTTGACAGTCATATATGTGTCCCACGCTGCTATAAACACTATTAGGAAAATAAATTGGTTGTTTTTGAGCAAATTCGTTCTTCCGGTTTGAAATGAATTTTTGAAGCCTCGTCACGGCCATGAGATACTTAGGTGTAAATCCAGCCTGGAAAGTGGCTGTCTGTCTTTTCGAGAACATTGTGACGTATCTGAGTGTGCGCCATTAATTCATGAGAAAGACGTGCTTCAAACCAATCAGCGCTCTCTATTGTGTATGACGCGAAACTTCATTAATATGCATGTGAGCTCCGGAGTCTGTTTACCAGTTTACAGTGTTCAGACGGCAAAGAGACGCCACGTTGTGTTGCCAAAACAAGTGAAAGAACTAGAATTTGGAGACACGAGTCGTCGGTGTTGCAACGAAGATTTTGTTTTCATTTTCCCTCTATGAGAGAGCTGCTAGAATCACGTGTGGATTACAGTGCACACGACAGAAACGCGTTTGTAAGGAACATTTTTTACCCGAGAGCTTTTCGCATCTGGAAATGATGAAATCCGGATTTGCCGCTCGTCTCCTTTTAATAAAAAGACACCGCTCCAGTTTGATTGTCTGTCTACAGATTTGGTAAGTGTGTGTGTGATCAGTGCTCTTTGTTTAACCCAGATTGCAAGGTTAGTTTGTATCGTCAGCAGTGCTCTTTCAGTGTTTAAAGACACACCATAGTCAAAATGATTTAGTTACTAAGTTTACAGTATGTTAATATCACTCCAATATTACAGTACAATATTATAGACTGAAAGATCCGCTGTACATGCTGCTCTCCGAGTGTAAACATGTTAACACAAACTATTCCCATCGTGCAGGATTTTCGCCGCATTTTGTGACAGGATAGTCTGTACACACACGGCTTTCTGACGCTACCTACCGATTTTTTTCTCTCATTCACCCTGCGGTATCAAAAACATACTGCGTCTGTGTGTTTGTTTTGCCTGTGAAACTCAGCGCATGCCCAAATGGAAACGCCCTTCTTTGCAAGTCCTTCCCTCTTTCCCTCCCCCGACACTCCCACACTCCCAGAGCTGGACACGCCCACTTTCCTGACTTTTTTTTCAAACTAGAGGTGTGAAAACACCCTGCTGAGACAGGGGGTTTCGTGGCCCTTTAACCTTTTTTCTTGGAAGCACCGGTGCTCCTAACTTCAACAATTTAGGCGCACCAGACAAAATTTGTCAAAAGTCGCACGACTGACAGTATCGTGACGATTAAATGGAGTAAATAGCATTAGAACATCTCGTGCTTAAAATGTGTAGATTCAGTGGCAAACAGTGTTACCTGAAAACTCTGCCCCACCGGCTTTACGATGAATGCTTTAGTCATAAATAGCAGACTTTAAACACTGGAAGTCTTTTATCAACTCTTCAAAAAGTGTAAGTGATGGACTGACATTCATTACATGATCACTAATAATCAGATCTGCCATTATTTATAACTTTAGGTGGTTTCTAAAACTAAATCTGTGTGAGGTTTACGAACCAGGAAGGCTTGTAGTGGGTTCCCAAAAGTATATTAAAACTCAAAAAAAAAACTCAAAAAAAAATGATGGCACAACTCACGGATGTAACGTGCAAAGTGATGGTTTATTTAGTGTACGAGAGTGAAAACCAAAATAACCCAAAACCCAGCAAAGTAACAAAACAACCAAAAATAAAAGAACAAATAAACAGCAAACAAACAATATATGTACAACCACAGTTATATAGGCAAATCATAATTCGCTTACGGCACCACAGTAGCTCGCTCGCTCGCCAGGTTAACTGACCGGCTGATGGAAGCGCAACCAGGAAGACCGACGAAACAGAGACACGGACGCCAAACAACAGGTAAATATTAGACAAATATCAACCGTAAACACTTAGACACAGACGAACCGAAAACAATAAATACTCTGACAATATGTGTATGTGCGTGTATTTGTGCCAATAGCGTGCATTATGAATGGAGATGACGAAATACGTTTGTACATGCGTTTGTGCAGCCTGATCTCACGAGGAAACGTAAGTAATTTACGTTATGTCAGTTTAGTGGCTAATTCGTAACGAGTTCAGTCGTACGAAAATGTACGATTTTAAAAAAGAGGCGTGGTACCTTACCCCACCTCTAACCACAACCGTCATTGGGTGATGAGCAAATCGTACTAATTTGTACGAATTCATACGAATAAGCCACTAAATCAAAAAGTTACGAATTGCCGTGAGATTGCGTTGGTTTGTGTGTGTGTGTGAGAATCAATGTGCTGATGGCGGACGTGTGCACCCGAATCACCTCAGGCTTTTATGGACAACTTAGGTAAGTGATTATGTTTGAATGTACAGCACTGTTTATCAGCCAGGGTCAAGTGACCTCATCACAATCTGTCAGTGTTGTTTTCATTCTCTCGTATCCAGACCTTTACATTTTCGCGGCTGTTGCTCCCTGTTATCGGAACTGAGTGATTAACAGCTGATATTAACCAATCCATTTGCGTTCTGTTCTAGCGCAGTGGGCCAATAAGAAGAGCTTGAAGGCGGGGCAAGCATTACGGGCTTTGTTTACTGCAGCAAGTTGACATGACGACTGTTTTAAACTGCTGCGTTTGGTGTTTTTAGGTGCAAAGATGCTTAATGCGTGAATGCCTCCTAAATCCGCGCATGTGGTGAACATTTTGCTGTGAAAACTGGTCGCACAACATCAATTTTATGCACTCGCACAAATGCTCCCAAATATATTTTGAGGTCGCGTAGATAAAATTTCGAGCGCATATGCGACCAAAACGGTGGCAATTTCGAGCACTGACCTACCGAGTCAGTAAATGACCACAGACACACACAGCGTGAAATGCTGAGATTTTTTTTTTAATTCTGCATGCGATATCAAATTCCATTAAAACAACACTCTACCAGTCCTTACTTCATACGCGCATCCAATACCTCAGAGTTTGTCACAGGGGCATGCATGAAATGTTCCAGAATGAAAGTGAAACTGCCGAACTGCAGTTAAAGTCAAAAACGTAAAAATTAAACACCCGAAATTGGGAAGCACGGTGGCGCAGTGGGTAGCACAATCGCCTCACAGCAAGAAGGTCGCTTGTTCGAGCCCCAGCTGGGTCAGTTGGCATTTCTGTGTGGAGTTTGCATGTTCTCCCCGTGTTGGTGTGGGTTTCCTCCAGGTGCTCTGGTTTCCCCCACAGTACAAACAGATGTGGTACAGGTGAATTGGGTAAGCTAAATTGGCCATAGTGTATGAGTGTGAATGAGTGTGTATGGGTGTTTCCCAGTGATGGGTTGCAGCTGGAAGGGCATCCGTTGCGTAAAACATATGCAGGATAAGTTGGCGGTTCATTCCGCTGTGGCGACCCCACATTAGTAAAAGGACTAAACCGAAAAGAAAATGAATGAACACCCAAAATTACATAAAACTATCTTTCATTCATTTGTTTATTTCTTTTCTTTTCGGCTTAGCTCTATTATTAATCTGGGGTCGCCACAGCGGAATAAACCGCCAACTTATCCAGCATATGTTTTATGCAGCGGATGCCCTTCCACCCACAACCCATCACTGGGAAAGATCCACACTCATTCACACACACACACTCATACACTACGGTCAATTTTAGCATACCCAATTCACCTGTAACACATGTGTTTGGACTGTGGGGGAAACCGGAGCACCCAGAGGAAACCCACGCGAACACGGGAAGAACATGCAAACTCCACACAGAAACGCCAACTGACCCAGCCGAGGCTCGAACCAGCGACCTTCTTGCTGTGAGACGAACGTGTTATGCCTGATTATTAAACTGTCAAAATGATTGTAATTAAATTAAATATTTTTGAGAATATAATATGATGTGTTCTTTGGAGTGTACTTGCATCGTGATAATAATATATTGTCATTCTGGCATTATATAACGCCATAAAATGATCTTAAAATGACAATAATATTGTTTATCGCGGTATATTTGGTGCAATAGATCATACAAAAAAAATAGATATCATGACAGGCCTAATATAGTTCTCTAAAAAATACTGAATTGATAAAAACAACATATACCATAATAAAAGCTTCAGAAATTAATCACAACAAGAAAATTTGATACCGTCATAAGTATGGTTGAGTATCGTTTGGGGGGGTTATTTCGATACCGGTGCTAATTCGATACTTTTAAAATGGTACCGGTGCCACAATGATGCCTGAGGCGATACTTTTGAGCCACAAAATTATGGTGGATGACCATAAAAAATGTATTTGACAATTTCTTTTAATCATTTTAATTGAACAATATAGTTAAAGTTTAAAGTATACATCATTGAAGGATACGGTGTCTGTATCCCTCTAAGTTGTTTAGAATTGAATGTTTAGAGATGTTGTGACACAACGTGTACATATGCCTTTGATGTACTCCTTGATGCTTCTTACGTCCTTGTCGCAACACCAGTGGCACCGAAATTCATATGCTGATTTGTTCGGTGTATACAGGTTACATAGGTATCAGTGCCATAATGGCACAGGGTTTCGGTACACAACCCTAGTCATAAACCTAATCTCAAGTGGTTCCATACCAGTATGAGATTCTTTGACTTCCTTTTTTGGGTGTACCGTCACTTTAACTAGATGTTTTGATGATTGCAAAAAGCTAAATCATCAGCATTCAGTCTATATGTATAATTTTAAACCTTCTCTCGTATTTCACATCATTAACAGTTCATTTCACGAGGAATAACTTTGAGAATCACTTCTCCAGAACTGCTGACGAACCAGCGTTTATGTTTATGATGATCTCTGCATCTCACCAGATCTCTGTAAACTCCGTCTGACTTGTTTTCCGTCCAGGGTTTTTCTCTCTCCTCTCTCTTTCTTTGATACGTGTCCCGGCTCTTGTAAGAGGATCCTGGATTTGCGAGGTTTCCTCCTGCATTTCCTCCACCGCCAAACGTACGCGTCTACACACAAAAAAAACCCCACAAACATCTACATTTTAATGGTCCTGTGAAGTGCTTTGAAATGTGCAATTTTATTCAATGTTTGACGTAATCTCAACTAAAACAAAGAAAGGGCGGGGCATAAAGTAGCACCCAATAGCATTTTGTTTTCTCACAGCTCTGCCAGTGAGAGGGGTTGAGATTAAGCGCATCAAATAAAAGCCAATGAGAAGAAGGGGGCGGGGCATGTCAGACACTAGAGAGCATTTGATCAGAAGATTTGAAGAAAAACTGAAGTATGAGGGGTGATGTCAAAAAGACGTTGATTATTTAAGGTGTAAGTGACAAACTGCAAGCTTTGGATGTTTATATAAGGTTTATATCTTCTAAATGCTAATTTTGTCACTATTTTGGAGAACACTACCTTATAGATATCCTTAAATACTGACATACTGATACTAACATCTAAAAAATACCTATATTTGAATTACACAGGACCTTCAACATCAGCCTGCTTCCATCAACACACAAATAATGTACATTTCAGGACATAATAAGTACATTTTAACACGACTCTTGAGCTTGCTTGTCAAGGTGAAATGAATGTTTAGTGGTTTGTGTGTTCATGCATCACATTACATTTGTAATTACACACCCGAAATCAAACATTTCTTAATTAAATATTGGACGATAATAATTTCGCTCGTGCCCTACAGTCACAGTCACGAGTGGGATCAAATTCAATTACACATTGCTTTAATACATCAATATGTCATTATCAAAAGGTGCTACTTTGTTGCAGGGTATGAAAATCTGATTTATTCTGAACTGAAACACCAATATCTTTTTGCAAGTGTTTATTTTGTACACTGCCAGTCAAACCTTTTTAAATATTTATGATTTTTGTATTATTTATTTTAATGTTTTTGGAGGAATTTTATCAGTTTGGCCAAATTGACAGTAAAAAAAAAAGAAAAGTTATGCACATTTTAATATGAAACTCGCTCCTATGATGCAAAAATGAATTTATTCCATCATTAATCCAGTGTTTTTCGTTTTTTTTTCTTTTTCTTCAGTGTCACACAATCCTTCAGAAATCATTATAATATGCTGATTATTATTAATGATTAATTATTAATATTGATTAATTAATATTTTATAGTGGAAACCATAAAACCTCTTGAGGAGTGAAAAAAACAGCATTTATTTGATATAGAATATGTTAGCAACAGTATAAATGTCAATAATGTCACGTTTGACCAATTTATTGCATCGTTATAGAATATAATTATTAATTTGTGCTTTTATTCACAGCATTAGAATGATTTCTGATGGATCATGTGACAATTAAAACTAGAGTAAGGATGCTAAAAATTGTTTTACATTACAGGAAAAGATTATATTTTAAAATATGCTCAAAAATAAAAAGGGTATTTTAAATTCTACTAATATTTCTATTTAGTATTTTTGATTGTATTTTTGATCAAATGATGAGTATAAAATTCAAAATTTTTGGCCAGATGTGTACATTCAATACAGACCAGATTCTTTTAATTCTTTGTCATATATTTCCCAAGTTTTGTTTAGAGAGATTTCTAATAACTAATTTATTTTGTCTTTGCCATGACGACAGTACATAATATTAGACTAGATATTTTTAAAGATACTAGTATTTAGCTTAAAGTGACATTTAAAGACTTAAGTACATTGTAAAAAATGCTGGGTTCCACACAATAGCTTCTGTTGTCCCAACACAAATAGATTAAATTTAATCATTTTTACAAATTTTGAACTTAAAACAATTAAGTTTTACCCAAAAACTTGGGAACTGTGTTGTTTCAATTCATTTTAAATAAGTAGTTTGAACAAGCAGCAAAAAGTAATTTAAGTGTAGGTTAGTTAGGTTACCCAGGCAAATGAGGCTAATTATAGAGATGCAACGATTAAAGTCTGAGGAATAATCATGGTTTCACAGTTATTATGCATTTCAAAACACTGCTAGTTTAGAAAATCACATGAAAACTACTTATATTTTAAAGTGTTATTTATTGCTGCTCAGTAACCAAATAATACAGCACAAAATAATAATAAAAAAAACTTTTGGACTTATAAAAAAGTAAAAAAAAAAGTTTTAGACATTTAAACACAAGTAATAATTTTACATTAATTTAAAAAAATGCTATATGTGAACGGCCCTTAAGGCTGATTTATACTTCTGCATCGAGTGATCGGCATGAATTACGGTGCCTGCTTTGCGCGTTGCCGGCTAGCTGGCTGTAGGTTTTTATGTTCCTCTGTGTCGAGTGTCTTTGCTGGTGTTTTTTTTTTCTTCTGAGCGCTAATTTGATGTACAAGAAGCTAAAACTCTCTCGTTCAGAGGCGGGAACCGGCAGACGTGCAACAACAGAGGATACGTGTGCGCCAGAGCATACCTGTGCGCTTGACGCAGAAGTATAAATGAGCCTTTAGTTAATAGCCTCAGCCATAGTTAATCCAGTGTGCGTGCGTATTAAAGTTGGTTTATACTTCTGTGTCGAGTGATCAGCGTGACCCATGGCACCTGCCTTGCGCGTAGTCGTGCATTTATACTTCTGCGTGCTGTTTGTGTTGCTCTGCAATAACACTTCCAAAACACTAGCTGGCAGCAGGTTTCTATTTTCCGTCGAGTTTTTTCATGGGTGTTTTGTTTTATCTGAACATTACAAGTAGCTAAAACTCGCTCATTCAGAGGTGGGAACCGGCGGACATGCAACAACTTTAATCATAACGTAAACACAAAACTACAGTTTCCATCTGGAGCTCCTTCACGGGACTCCATACTTGTAAACACTTGCTTCATCGGGCTCGCGGCTCTCAGCACCGCCCACACTCGTCACCGCTACCAAGCTGACCAATCACAGAGCTTGCGCTACATGTCGTTCCGACGGGTAGTTACATTTTTGGAGAGATCTGCATCAGCGTCACCCACGGCGAGGACTATGCGACCGTGCGAAGGCTGCGCCAGAGCATACATGTGCGCTAGATGCTGAAGTATAAATCAGCCTTTAGTTAATAGCCTCAGCCATAGTTAATCCAGTGTGCGTGCGTATTTGCCTCGGTGTACAAGATCAAAACTTCAAACTAGCGTACAGTTAACATAACTTTGCTTAGTTGCAACAGTTTTGTTCCGTGTAGAAACACAGTATTGAAAAGCCTTTACGATTAATTAACCGTGATGAATTAAAGCACGGTTTATTGTGAAAACAGTTAATCGTTGCATCCCTATTGGGCAAGAAAAAAAAAGTTTCAGGGGCCTAATAATATTGACCCTATTTTTTATTGCAGCCAAACTAAAAGAAATTTCTCCTCAAAAAAAATATACTAGGAAATACTGTGAAAAACATTTCTTGCTCATCATTCAAACATCACTTTTGAAAACGTATTAATTTCCCAGCAGGGCTAATAACTTCGCATTCAATCTACATGCAGTCAAAGAAATGGCTAATTGTGTATATTACTGCACACATCAGGTAATAATCATCAGCACACCTCTTTACTCTTGGCCACCTCAGCAATAGCAGCGGTTCTCTGTTTCTCAAACTCATCGTTGTCGTCTGCTGATTTGACAGCGTTCGTGCTCTGAAGCGTCTTCCTCTGATCCAGAGCTCTGCTGTCCACCTGCTCCTTATGAACACATTTCTACAGAGAGACCACAACACGTTTTACACCATCTGTGCAGAGCAAATCAATCTAATGAAACAGATGAGTGCTGCTGACCTGTCCGAAGGGAACGAATGGAGGAGGTCCACCTTCAGCTCCGATGTTTCTCCGGCTGTGTTTGGCAAGGCTCTTTAAAAAAAATAAAAAGTTGAATTTGAATGAAGTTGAAGTCTGGAACAGTGTAATTTTATTTTAACAGTAACATATAACAGTAACAAAACAGTTTATTTACATTTTTTAATTTTCGATTTAGTTAAAGCTAATAATTTTTTGTATTTTAAAATTATTTCATTCGTAATACATCTGTTTAGACCCAAACCAGAAACATGCTGTGATTGTAATTAGGGTTGGGCCGATAGACGATGTCATCGTCCATCGCCGATGGCTGATAAACTTCACGATGCTGAGCCGGCATCGTGATCCATCGCCTCGCCCCACATGTATATTGATATATAACTTATTATTTGCATGTCATCTTAATAGCAATAACGGTCTTTTCATGAGCTGTGTTATATTATACTTATAGTTGCTGTTTGCACTGTCAGCATCGTGAGGATTAAATACATCGTGAGGATTATACAGCACCTCTCACACTTAAAATGTGTAGATTCAGTAGCAAACGCTGTTACCTGTAAACCCCGTCCCACAGACTCTACAGTGAATGGCTTTAGTTATTTTCATAGCGGACTTGAAGCCACTGGAAGTCTTTTATCCACTCTTGGAAAAGTGTAAAAAGTGGATTAACATTCAGCACATGATCACTAATAAGATGTGCCATTATTTAACTTTAGGTGGTTTCTAAAACTAAATCTGTCAGTGTTATTTTCATTCTCTCATCTTCAGCGCGTCACATTTCCGCGGCTGTTGCTCCTGTCATGTGAAGGTAGAAGGCATTGACTGAGTGATTGACAGCTGATATTAACCAATCCATTCACGTTCAGTTCGCAGTGGGCCAATAGGAAGAGCACAAAGGCGGGGCAAGCATTGAGGGCTTTTGTACTTCAGCAAGTTCACATGACAACTGTTTTAATCTGTTCCTGAGCGCTGCGTTTGGTGATTTTAGGTGCAAAGATGCATCCTGCATAAAAGTCTCCTAAATCCGCGCATGCGGTGAGGATTTTGCAGCGAAAACAGCTCGCACGGAAAAAATGCTATGCACTAGCACAAATACATATACACATATGCTTTCAAATACATATTTTAGGTCGCATAAAATATCAGGCGCAAGTGTGACCAAAACGGTCGAGCCCTAGCATCTTTACTCGTTATTATGTCCTCATAATAATAATAAAATAAGGAAGTTATCATTAATCACAATACAAATTACAGTGAACTCCAAACGAACTCTCGTCTCGTCTCCGCCACCAGCTGTGGGGAAAAGCCATTATGACACAGATCACTCCGCCTGATCATGCCAGAGTCCCGCGGAAAAAAAGTGATTGACAGATGGTAATTTTTGTATAACTTTATTTATTTTTGGTTCATCGCCCAACCCTAGTTGTAATGTGTATTTTTTTTTTCATTTCTATTTTAGTACATTCAAGTCAAACCAGAATAAAGAAAGAATTTTCTTTGGCTCAATAGTTTAGTTTTTTGTATCTAGTAATCTTAATTCAGATTTTTTATACATCAAGTTAAACCAAAATAAAAATAGAAATGCTGAAATATGTTTGCATGTTTAATTTTCACACGTTTACATCAAATAACAAAAATGTAATTTAATAATAATAATAAAAAACAGAAACTTTGGAATCACCAAAACTTATTAAATTATATTTTTGTTATTTGAAGTAAACATGTGAAAAAATTAAACATGCAAAAAATATTTCATTTGCTAACGCAGCATTCCTAGTTTTATTTTGGTTTAATTTGATTACAAAATCTGAATAATATTAAACAAATAAATAAATAAAAAAGAAAAAAGAAACTTTGAAATCACCAAAACATCAGTACAAATTAAATCTAAATAAAAGAAATAGTGTACTTTCTGCATTTTTATGATGATTTATTATTTTATTTTACGATTAGTGCAGTAGTACGTTAGGCTGAAATTAAATGCTGCGTTTGTGATTCCAAAAAAATATTTTATTATTATTCTCTCAACTTCATTATTTATTTAGAAAATCTAATTAAACAAAAAAAAAAAAAAAAAAAGAAATGTTGTAATTTAAGCATTTTTTTTATGATTTATTATTTTATTTTCAAGAGTACTATAGTAGTAAGTGAAGCTGAAATAAAACAAATGTTGTGTTTTGGTGATTACAAACATTTAGTTTATTATTATTATTAAATCATTTTCTTTCAGTTTTGGTACATCAAATTAAACCAAAAATAAAAGAAATGTTCTTGTGATTTTAGCATTTCTATTATGATTTATTCTAAAATTAGTACACTAGTAAATTAAACTGAAATTAAAAAAAAAATATGTTTTTGGTGATTCCAAACATATTAATTAAACCAAAGTAATTTTATTTTTCAAGATTAGTACGGTAGTAAGTTAAACTAAAATAAAAAACAAATTGTGTTTTGGTGATTCCAATTGCTTATATTAGTATTAATATTATTTAATAATTTTATTTTGGTTTAGTAAATCAAATTAAACCAAAATAAAATATATTTTTATTTTTCAACATTAGTACACTAGTAAGCTAAACTGAAATAATAAAACAAATTGTGTTTTGGTGATTTCAAACATTTCTTCTATTATTATTATTATTATTATTATTATTATTATTATTATTTAATAATTTGATTTCAGTGTAGTACATCAAATTAAAAGACATTTAAATTTTTTATAGTAAATCAAATTTAAATAAATTTTTTTTTAAATCACAACAAAAAAATATAATAATTTCTGCAAAATTGTTGCAAACAATGTATATGGGTTGAACTGAAACAAACAAATTAAATGTAGTAATTTTCAACTTAATTTGTTTAAAATTTAGCCCAAATAAATTGTTTACAGCCACTAATCCCAGAAATCATCTATGAATAATTTTTTTCAGTGAATTTAATATTAATATTTGATATTTTATTTTAGTTTTAGAACATCAAGACTTAAATAACTACGCTTCCTGGGTTAACTTATTACTTCCATGTTTAATTGCTTCTCAGTTAGCATGCATTTTATTTCAAATAACCAAAAATGTTTAATGGTTTCCGTTCTACTTCATAAACTTAACCCAGAGAAATCTGAAGTCATTTGCTCATCAGGATGAATAAAGCGATGCGTCTTCATGCTATCTGGCTTTGATTGATAATTAAAATAAATCATCTGTTGCCAATGTGTCATCCATCAGCAAGCTCAAGCATGATGAATATTAGCAGATGGTTCCAGGCACTCCTGTTTCTGCTTGACACTGTAGCTTCTGTTTCTGCAGTTTTAATGAACACAACCTTTAAAAGAGGTCACGTTTTACACTTTCACAGCTCTAATTTTTTTTCTCTGGAGCCCACTTAAAATGTTAGTCAAGTTTCCTGCAGATGAAAAACATTTATGATTTAGTTTGCTGATTTTACGCCCACTCAGAATTAAACTGACACTTTGTGTGATGGTGTTTTAAAGATTCTGTATGTAAATGACCCCTGATGTAATTGAATATTCATGTGATGTCATGCATCAAGGCGGGACAATTTAATAAACATTTATTGTGTTTTGAAACAAATGTGGACAATAACAGGTAAATATATTGTTCAATTAAATGTTTGCTTATGTCGGCCACTTTATTAGGTACACCTTAGTACCGGGTTGGACCCCCTTTTGCCTTCAGAACTGCCTTAATCCTTCATGACATAGATTCAACAAGGTACTGGAAATATTCCTCAGAGATTTTGCTCCATATTGACATGATAGCATCACACAGTTGCTGCAGATTTGTCGGCTGCACATCCATGATGCCAATCTCCTGTTCCACCATATCAGAAAGATGCTCTATTGGATTGAGTTCTGGTGACTGTGGAGGCCATTTGAGTACAGTGAACTCATTGTCATGTTCAAGAAACCAGTCTGAGATGATTCACGCTTTGACATGGTGCGTTATCCTGCTGGAAGTAGCCATCAGAAGATGGGTACACTGTGGTCATAAAGGGATGGACATGGTCAGCAACAAGGTAGACTGTGGCATTGACACGATGCTCAATTGGTACTAATGGACCCAAAGTGTGCCAAGAAAATATCCCCCACACCATTACACCACCACCACCACCAGCCTGAAATGTTGATACAAGGCAGGATGGATCCATGCTTTCAAGTTGTTGACGTCAAATTCTGACCCGACCATCCGAATGTGGCAGCAGAAATGGAGACTCATCAGACCAGGCAACGTTTCTCCAATCTTCTATTGTCCAGTTTTGGTGAGCCTGTGTGAATTGTAGCCTCAGTTTCCTGTTCTTAGCTGTCAGGAATAGCACCCGGTGTGGTCTTCTGCTGCTGTAGCCTATCTGCCTCAAGGTTGGACATGTTGTGCATTCAGAGATGCTCTTCTGCATACCTCAATGGTAACCAGTCTGGCCATTCTCCTCTGACATCCGGCATCAACAAAGCTTTTGTGCCCACAGAACTGCCGCTCACTGGATATTTTCTCTTTTTCAGACCATTCTCTGTAAACCCTAGAGATGGTTGTGCGTGAAAAACCCAGTAGATCAGCAGTTTCTGAATTACTCAGACCAGCCCGTCTGGCACCGTCAACCATGCCACGTTCAAAGTCACTTAAATCCCCTTTCTTCCCCATTCTGATGCTCGCTTTGAACTGCAGCAGATCGTCTTGACCATGTCTACATGCCTAAATGCATTGAGTTGCTGCCATGTGATTGGCTGATTAGACATTTGCGTTAATAAGCAGTTGGACACGTGTACCTAATAAAGTGGCCGGTGAGTGTATATGATTTTCCTATATTTTGTCTTTTTTTTCTTCAAAATATATTTAGCATTTGATTTAAATACAACACAGTACTTTTAAATAAAGGATGGGAAAAACACAAGAGAATCGTATAGAACATCACAAAATAAAACTACCTCTCTGTAACCACAATTCAGAGCCGTCTATTTAACAATTGTATTTTTGTCTTTTTTAATGCAAATACATACTTTTCATACAAAAAAAAATATTTTAATAAATTTATTTTAAAAACTTAAAGGAGACAGTCAAGTATTTAGCAAAGAGATTTTTCTGAAAACGTGTGTATGTATATATATATATATATATATATATATATATATATATACATATATATATATATATATATATATATATATATATATATATATATATTTTTTTTTTTTTTTTTTTTTTTTTTGTATTTGTGTAAAGCATTACAAATGTTAAAACAATATTGTGGAAAACAAGACAAAAACAAAAAGCAAATATCTCCTTTAGACTGCATCATAACATCACAATATATTGCAGAAAACAAGCACCTCACCCTCTGAAACTCCCATTTCTCAATCATGTGATCTACTTCCCCTCCCAGAACGGTGATCTTGGAATCATCCAATAGCAGGATGCCATTTTTCACCTGCACGACCCCCAGGAGCTTCACTTTGGTTCCAGGTGGCGTGTTCAGACTGAAAGCGGAGCAGAAACCAGAGCGCATTAAGAGCAGCGGCAAACCAGTTGGTTCCTTTTAAACAAACAGAGCTAAAGAACAGTTTTTATTCAGTAAGTTTCAAATATTGTTTAAAGCATCTCCGCTAACCAAGAGTGCGTTTATCAGTTTTAAAATAGTAAAAAACTGAAGTACTTTTAACATTTAAAATAAATGCTTTATATTTCTATTTTATATTTGCATCGTTGGGTTTGCTCTTCAGTGTTTGGGCTTTCAGCAGTGACATTTATATTACTGAACTGAACTAAACATGTGAAAACTGGACTGAATCGGTTTCAATTTACTAGAACTACTATGTTAAGCTGCTTAAAAAAGTAAAAGTGCTTGTAAAAGTGCTATAGAAATAAAGATGAATTGAATTGAATTGAATTGTAATGTTGCTCCTTAGATTCAAAGCTGAATTTTCAGCATCATTACTCCAGTCTTCATTTTCCTTCAGAAATCATTGTAATTTGATGATCCAGAAACATTTTTAATGATGCTCAATATTGAAAACAGTTATGATGCTAAACATATAAACCATAATACATTTTGCCTTACAAGATTTTATGATGAAAAGAAAGGACAAAAGAACAGTGTTTGAAAGAGAATATTTTGTAACTATTCATGTTCATTCCATGCATATTTGCAAGTGAAGCACCAAAGTTTTGGCCAATGAAAGTTACCGACCAAAAACTGCCTTTTAAATTTTTTGCTAAAAGAGAAAAATATGGGAAAATGATCAGATGGTAATTTCTGTTAATTTTCCTAATGGATGATCAACTCTCTGTAATATTTCAGCATGCTTTCACTTTCAGATTCGGCATGAAACACACATTTGCTGGTGTTAGGAATGACATCCTGCCCTACTCATAATTCTCTCATCATAAAGCCCTATGTGGCTTTTACACAACCATAATACACAGTGATATAGACTGGTTCGGTAGTTTGTTGGATGGTATTGCTTTCTCACTACAATTGTTCCACTCCAGAGTTTGTTTCAATTGAGCAGAGACCACCTCATTTAGGCGATCTCGGACCGATTGATTTGGCGGGGATCCGAGAGCAATTGCGAGATTCACATATGTCAAACAAACCGCGCTAATTGGGCAAATGAGACCGGTTCTGAAACAAACGTCTATGTGTGAAAGCCCAAGACTGTATTTGCACGCAATTGACAGAGTTGCAGCCAAATTAAACTTTAGTGACAAGGCAGCACTGCCCTGGTCAGGCCAGTAACCATTCTGTTCACTGTCCTGAGCGTCTCGCACACTAGCCATCGGGCAGTCCTTATTGTCGAACCCTGAAGAGGCTTTGCTGAACCGCACTACCCAGTGTTCAGTGCGCTGGTTTCACTCTCTCTACAGCCACAGTCACTACCTGAATGATGTCTCAACTACAGTTAATCATTCATTCATTTTCTTTTCGGCTTAGTCCCTTTATTAATCTGGGGTCGCCACAGCGGAATGAACCGCCAACTTATCCAGCACGTTTTATGCAGCGGATGCCCTTCCAGCTGCAACCCATCTCTGGGAAACATCCATACACACTCATTCACACTCATACACTACGGACAATTTAGCTTAGCCAATTCACCAGTACCGCATGTCTTTGGACTGTGGGGGAAACCGGAGCACCTGGAGGAAACTCACGCAAACGCAGGGAGAACGTGCAAACTCCACACAGAAACGCCAACTTGCTCTGAGGCGACAGCACTACTTACTGCGTTACTGCATCGCCCTACAGTTAATCAAATTTAAATAATTTCAAATTAATAAAAATTTACTGAATAATTAATCTGAAATGTAAATTTAAAAACAAAAATTAATTATTATTAGGAAGAATTTTCAGTTTTGGGTCAAGGTCATCCAGAATTTATTTCTTTTCATTTTGGTGCATCTCTAATTTTTGATTAATAAAAGTTAAAGAATTTAGTTTTTATTTACTGACCTATTTTACAAAATCTCACTCAAAAATGAAAAAGAAAATCTGTATTAGGTCTGGGGCGACACGGTGGTGCAGTAGGTAGTGCTGTCGTCTCACGCCAAGAAAGTCGCTGGTTCGAGCCTCAGCTGGGTCAGTTGGCATTTCTTGTGGAGTTTGCATGTTCTGCAGGTGCAGGTTTGCATGTTCTCCGGGTGCTCCGGTTTCCCCCACAGTCTAAAGACATGCAGTACAGGTGAATTGGGTAAGCTAAATTGTCCGTAGTGTATGAGTGTGAATGAGTGTATGGTTGTTTCCAAGTGATGGGTTGCAGCTGGAAGGGCATCCGCTGCGTAAAAACATATGCTGGATAAGTTGGTGGTTCATTCCGCTGTGGCGACCCCAGAATAATAAAGGGACTAAGCTGAAAAGAAAATGAATGAATGAATGTATTAGGGCTGCACGATATTGGAAAAATCTGATATTGCAATATTTTTTTTTTCTGCGATAAATATTGCTGTAAGTACAGTTTCACAAGATTGTTTGAATAGCTCTATTTGATGGTTTTCTGGGGAATCTTAACAGTATTCATGTACAGAAACTGAATAATCACAATGCAAAAAAAAATGCTTTTCTTTGTCTTGTATCTAGTTCAAATGTCAAATAACTCTTAGATCAAGTAAAAATATTGTTTTGTTTTCAACTTAAATAAGAAATAAGTCAAACTTAAGTTTTTCCTTAAAACAAGTCAAATTTTTTTGACTGTAAAAAAAAGTTGACTCAACTTAAAATTAAGACAACCAGCTTCAGGACTTTTTTAAGTTTACTCAACCAAGTACTGCACTTGACTCGATTTAAGTTGAGTAAACTCAAAAATGTCCTGAAGCTGGTTGCCTTAAAATTTGAAGTTGAGTCAATTTTTTTTTACAGTGTATATCAGGGGGTGACACAGTGGCTCAGTGGTTAGCACTGTCGCCTCACAGCAAAAAGGTCGCTGGTTCGAGTCCCGTTCTGGCTCAGTTGGCAATGGAGTTTGCATGTTCCCCCCGTGTTGGCGGGGGTTTCCTCCACAGTCCAAAGACATGCGCTATAGGTGGATTGAATAAACTAAATTGGCTGTAGAGTATGTGTGTGAAAGAGTGTGTATGGATGTTTTCCAGTACTGTGTTGCAGCTGGAAGGGCATCCGCTGTGTAAAACATTTGCTGGAATAGTTGGCGGTTCATTCCGCTGTGGCGTCCCCTGATGAATAAGGGACTAAGCTGAAGGAAAATGAATGTATGATTCAGATTCAAAACTGCAGTACATTGCGTTGTGACTCTTGCGCATGTGCACATTGCGCTATTATTGTGCAGCCCTAATCTGTATATATTTCCTATGTATTTTTACAAGCTGCTGAGTTGTAAATTTAGATTGTGTAAAAGTTTTAACGTTCCTAAAATAACCATCATTATTTCTGCATGAAAGTTGTGATTCTGGGATGAAAAGTGACCCAGCAATTTCTTAGGAGACTTTTCTCAGAGATTCACCCAAAAATAGGTCAGTTTTTCTTGCCTGTGAAGACTTTCCCCCAAAAAAGTTGAAATATTAAAATTCATAATTGCACTTCTCTGCTTTACTTGCTTCTATTTCCTGCTTGTCAATCAGTTTTTTTTTCCTGCGATGTGTTTCAGCTTTAGTAAGTGTGGGGCATTTGCTGTAAGTTGGGATTAAGAACTGGCTGTTTGACTTTAATTAAAGATTAAAGGGGGGGAGAGGGATGGGATGGACTGAGAGAGCGAGGAAGAGGAAGAACCTCTATTTTCCCCTCATAAACAGTCTAATACCCCGAGGAGAGAAGTGGAGCAGCACATTTCCAAAACGCAGGCTTATTTGGCCAAATGTGTCCCCCTGCCTGCACCCTGATCAAATGTTAATGCAAGTTCTGCAGTGCAGAAGAAGCTCCTGCTAAAAATACACCACACGCACACCTCCCTGCTCTCCTACACGCCAAATAAAGCGCAAGTTTCCCTGCTCTGCTCATTACTGGAGGCCAGTGAGTTTGACAGGACTGTGTGACGTGACTACAGCGCTGTTATAGACTTTCCTGACCAGTTCACGAGCTGGAGCTCAAAGAGATCCACACCAGCAGATACCATCTCTGGAGGTGTCAGAAAACACAGTTTCTGCTTCTGTTCTTTTAAACATCCCATTTCTATCTCAAGGTGAAAAAAGATTTGAAATAAGCATCATTAAATCGAATTAAGTAATCTTATGGAATTTATTATTATTATTTAATATGTTTAAATGTGAACAATTGAAATATGAATTAAAATACAAACAATGTCAATTAAAATATTTAATAAAATATTCATTCATTTTCCATCGGCTTAGTCCCTTATTTATCAGAGTTCACCACAGCGGAATGAACTGCCAACTATTCCGTCATATGTTTTACGCTGCGGATGCCCTTCCAGATGCAACCCAGTACTAGGAAATATCAAAACCACTTTAAATATAATTTATTATAAAATTATTTAAATAATATTCATTCAAATAAACTTTAATATGTATTTTTGTGTATTTACTAAAAAATAAGTATCGTATGTTTCTGAATGAGTGTCTTAATTGCAATGTAAAAAATTAAAGTCAAATGAATGATTGTATTCAATAAATGTATTCTCAATATAATGTATTCTTAAAAATCCATAAATGTAATCTCTGTGCTTGTAATTTTGCAAGAGAATGAAAAACTGTCACTAAAGTAATTTCAATATTCTATGCATTTTGCAGAGAAAAAAAAACAATAATTTCTATAATTACAAATGGTTTAAAATTAAAAACACAGATCTTTGCATTTAGTATTTTTGATGCATTTAGATGCATTTGTAATAATGGTATGCATTTAGCAGAAAAAAGTTACAATTTTGTTCATTTATTTTGTGCTTTAAGCATTAAAGTTGCTAAATTAATTCTATTTTATAATAAATATTTTATGCATTTACTAAGAAAGATAAGTAATATATGTAAATGAATTGAGTATCTTATCTGAAATGTAAATAACTAAAACTATAATTTATATGTATGCGCTTGTATATTTACAGGATAATGAAAAATCATAAATTTTTAATGTAATTTAAATAAATTATGTAATTTAAATATGTTATGATTTAGAATTAAATAAAATGGCTAAATTTAAATGATATTTTATAATGTATATTGTAATGCATTCACTAAAAATCTATAACATTATATGTAAATGAATTGAGTATCTTATTTGAAATGTAAATAACTAAATTAAACTATAATTTATTAGTAGTATGTATTCTGTGCGTGTATATTTGCAGGATAATGAAAAATTGTCACCAATGTAATTTAAATATGTCACGATTTAGCAGAAAAAAAGCAAATAAAAAAAAATATGTTTAATTTAAACAGATTTTTGCATTTAGCATTTTTAATGCATTTAGATGTATTTGTAAAAATTGCAGGCATTTAGCAGAAAGAGTTTAATTATGTGTTTAATTTGTGCTTTAAGCATAAAAAATGCTTAGTGTTATTCATAATGAAAATACCTAAAGTCAAACTACAGTTTTTAATTATGCAAAGCCATCATACACACGTTAAAATAACAAACATTCTGTGCTTGTAATTTTCCAAATGAATGTAAGACTAACACAAAATTTAAGTAACGCATTTAGATGCATTTGTAACAATCATATACATTTAGCAGAAAAAGTTACAATTTTGTTAAATATTTAATTTTAAGCATTAAAATTGCTAAATTTAAATGATATTTTATATTGTTTATTGTTATGCATTTACTAAAAATCTATAACATTATATGTTAATGAATAAGTATCTTATTGAAACGCAAATAACTAAAGTCAAACTATAATTTATTAGCAGTATGTATTCTATGCTTTTATATTTGCAGGATAATGAAAAATTGTCACAATGTAATTTAAATATGTTATGATTTATCAGACAAAAATTGAATAAAAAAAAAATGTTTAATCAAAAACAGATTTTTGCAATTAGCATTTAGATGCATTTGTAAAAAAACAATATGCATTTAGCAGAAAAAAGTTTAATTATTTAATTTTGTTTCATTTTGTGCTTTAACCATAAACTAATTGCTAGGTGTTATTCATAACGAAAATACCTCAAGTCAAAATACAGTTTTAAGTGTGCAAAGCCATCATACCTCCAATAATGCACGTTCTATGCTTGTAATTTTGCTAATGAATGTAGGACTAACACAGAAATGATGTCATGCATTTAGCAGAAAAGTAAAGACAAAAAATGTAAAATCTCTATTTCATGCATTAAACAGACAAAAGCCAAAACAGTAAACTAATATGATAATTGCAAATTAATTTGGCTTATTAAAAATATAAATGTCTATCTAGGGATTTTAGGTAGCGTGGAGCTGCGCATGAATGGATTTGCTCTTCAGTGTTTGGACTTTCAGCAGTGAAAATTAAACCACACTGAACTAAACTGAACTTCAACTCTGAAATCTGGACTAACACAGTTTCAGTCTACTAGAGCTTTTATGTTAAGCTGCTTTGACACAATCTACATTGTAAAAGCGGTAGAGAAACAAAGATGAATTGAATTGAATAGAACCAAAGTCAAACTACAAGTGTGCAGCGCATTGATGCAGACGTTGCAATAATGCATGTCCGCTCTGTTCATGATTCTGCAACTGAATGAAGGACTCTCGGCCTTCAAACGAACAGTGGACAGTTTGATTCTACATGTAGAGCGAGAGACTGAGCGGAGGAACAGATGAATAAAGAGAGCTCTGTTCTTCAAACGACACCACAACACAATCTCCACCTGTAGCTGCTGGCCCACCGCCACCTCCACAACAGACACACGGGATTGGTGGAGTTTCAGCCAATCGGCAGGTCTGAAACCGGGGTTAAAGGAAGGGGAGTATAAGAAAAGGACAGAAAAGGTAACTGGAGTTTGAAGTGGCTTTACAAGATTACACTGCATCAAATTTCTAAGAATGAAAGTGTTTTTTCTGTACAACAGTAGTAGAAAAGAGTTTTTGAACCTGCACTAGGATTGCTGGAGTATGTTTTGCAAGAAAACTGTTGTTCGTTTTTTTGAAAATAATTCAGAAGAAGGTTACTTTTACAATGCTTAAATATATCAGTTAATATGAACAAAGTTCTTTTTACATAAAAAAATGTAATTAAAAATTAAATTAAATGAATAAAATTTTAAAATACAATTAAATTGTTTGCTTTTTTATTGGAATTAAAAAAGCAACATCAAAAATTGTAAAAATAAATAAATATATGAAAAAACATTTACATTTGTTAAAAAAAATAAGTATTTAGAATAAAATTTTTATTCTTCATGTAAATAATCAAAGACAGCCTACAGCTTATAATTTTATTTATGCACATTAAAATAATGCTTCAAAAAATAATGCTTTGAAATAATAATTGCATCGGTCACAATTCTTGAGCTAACATGACCTTTAAATGTAGCATTTACACAACATTTGCAAATATTGGAACAGATGTAGAGGTATAATGAATTAAACAACATTATTATGACCTTAATGTAAATGCTTAATGATTTTTTTTTTACTTTAAAACATTGAATTAGACATCTAATTTAGCTTTGTTTCTTTTTAAATGTCTGAAATGTTTATGTAGATACACTATTAAACATACAATGATCTTAGCTGTTTAACCACAGCAGACATAAACATCTGTTAACTGACTAAATGTAAACGTAGAAAAAACAAAGACTATTTAAAAAAAAAAGCATTCTAGCAAAGTATAAACCAATGCAATGAATGTGATGCATTATTAGCTCTTGCATTAGAAAGTATTAAAGAAAATAGATTGAAATATTTATTTGAAAAAAATACAATAAAATTAAATTAAAAGAAATTGTATTTAAAAGTGTAATATATATATATATATATATATATATTTTTTTTTTTTTTTTTTCTTTTTTGAATATTTCCCAAATGATGTTGAACAGAGCAAGGAAATTTTCACAGTATGTCTGATAATATTTTTCTTCTGGAGAAAGTCTTATTTGTTTTATTTCGGCTAGAATAAAAGCACTTAAGTTTTTTTTAAAAACCATTTTCGGGTCAATATTATTAGCCTCTTTAAGCTTTTTTTTATTCTATAGTCTACAGAACAAACCACTGTCATACAATAACTTGCCTAATTACCCTAAGCTGCCTAGTTAACCTAATTAACCTAGTTAAGCCTTTAAATGTCACTTTAAGCTGTATAGAAGTGTCTTGAAAAATATCTAGTCAAATATTATTTACTGTCATCATGACAAAGATAAAATAAATCAGTTATTAGAAATGAGTTATTAAACTATTATGTTTAGAAATATGTTGGAAAAAAATCTTCTCACTGTCAAACAGAAGTTTGGGGTCAGTAGGATTTTTAAATGTTTTAAAATAAGCTTCTCCTGCTCACCAAGGCTGCATTTATTTTATCAAAAATACAGTAAAAATTGTAAAATGTTATTGCACTATAAAATAACTGTTCAAGAGTAGTTTATCATTTAATTTAATCATTTATTCCAGTGATTTTAAAGATGAATTTTCAGCTTCATTACACCAGTCTTCAGTCACATGATCCTTCAGAAATCACTCTAATATGAATTATTATTATTATTATTATTATTATTAATGGAAATAGTAATAAAAGCAATAATGACTGGAGTAATTTTATCCGAAACTACATACGATAAGAAAGCAGTTATTTGAAATTTGAATAAATATTTAACAATTTTATTTACATTTAATAAATGTCGCCTTGATGAACAGAATAATAAAAAATAAAAATAAAAACATGGAAAAAAAAACTGACCCCAAACTTTTGAACGGTAGTGTAGCGTGCACGCATTATAAAAAAAATATCTTCATAATTATTTAGATGCTGGCCGTATTGTAATTAAACAAGCAATATAATATAATATAATATAATATATATATACACAATTAAATTTGTAAAAACAAAAATTACTTTTTTTTTTTCTTCATGTAAATACTAAAACGTCAGCCTGCAGCTTATAATTTTATTTATGCACATAGAAATAATGCTTCACAAATTTATGTTGTAATTATTTGTAAAACGTGCAATCAATTTACAATTTGAAATTGCTTTAAAGGAAAACCTACACTAAAAAGGGTTTAACTGTAACACGCAGTTACTATAAAAGCGTATCATTACTGCTCATTTTAGGGTTACTGATCAAAATAAACTGTTGAAACTGAAGGGATAACTCATCTGTGCTCTACTAAAACACCCGATGACATGTTGTTTGATTCAGCTGACACACTGAAAAAATAAAAACATTATATTTGCACAACAAACCTGACACATTCTTGGCATGTAACTGGACACTTTATGCACAGAGCATTGAAAATATGACAGCGATGCCAAATGACATGTTTTGTGATCATTGCATAAAAGAAAAAAAAAAAAAAAGCCAGCGGTAACGTCAAACGCAGAGTAAAACCTCGACCCAGAATGACTCCGTGCCGCCGTGAACATCAATTCACAGCGTCTGCTTTCATGCAGCTTTCCACTACATCAAAACGTCTTTAGCCCGGCTCAAGGCAATTACAGCACCTCTTATCATATTAAGAGCTGCGTTTAATCAAATGGCAGGTTTTTGGCCTCATTATGGGCCACTTCACTGTGTCTGACGGCCCGAGACATTATTTCATTAAATAATCCGCTCCAATTAGACATGCTTCAATTAAACACCAGCTACTAGATTTCGCTAAAAGCAAGTGGAGGAAATTCTGTCAAGTTTATGTCGCAGTCGTTTGCCAAAATTTTTTACGTTTGGGCTTTAATGTCACGCTTGAAAGCATTACGCGTGATCAAATTAGGCAAAAACATGGATGGAATGTGCAGAACTCACTAGAAGCGTCTAGAATTCTACAGGCACAGGTTTTGGAGTGAGCGGTGCATAGTAAATTCACTTCCTTAAAGAGGACATATTATGTGAAAAAAGAAATCACTATAATAATGAGTTTAAACAGTTGTGTGGCAGCAGTGTGTGAATATAACCAGCGTCTAATGGTCAATGTATTAATTGTATTGTCTATAATCACCATACCTGTCAACATTGGGAAAATAAGGGATATGCCCACCATAATAAGGGATTATTATTTATTTAGATCTTTCGTTTGATTACATGAAATAACAGGCGTCACTTTAAAAATGCAACCATCTAACGTTATAAAGAAAGCTTTCGATTGCTTTCCTAACTTTTTATGCTCATTTAGGAGAAAATTAGTAAAAAAAACGCCACCAAGATCGACATGTTTAGATGTTATTATTATTAATTATGTGTATATGACTGTTTAAACACGCACCCAAAACCCAAACTTTCACTCCGTTTCAAATCGCGTGTACAGAATCTGTTTGGGAAACAGCCTCTATTTATGACTATGGAGCGCATCAGCTGACAGTCACGCACTGCTATATGACTGTTTTGAGGATTGCATATGAAGGGGCGACGGCACCTGTAATAAAAGGGAATCCCGCCGTTTTTATATTTATTTCAAAGTGTTTTCATGCCTAAACAAAGCGAAAGCACAGAACAGACTCACATTTAAGAGCAAAGGGCGGCCCCTGGTGGTTCGGCGGTATGGGTTGTGTATAGGGAGGATCGGCTCTTTAATGTTTATTGCCACCCTTCAGAGAAAGACTGAAAAACGGGAGAAATACCTTTACGGGATGATAGCGGGATAGAACTGTAAAATACGGGAGGATCCCGGGAAAAACGGGAAGGTGGACAGATATGATAATCACACTTAATAAAATCAGTCTGCAGAAACACTTTCATCGACATTCTTCCTCTGTACGAGTCATCACAGGAGGAAAGCCCCGCCCACTAGTGACTATCTCTCCCTCATTAGCATATTACGTTAGTCTTGATTTTGAATCTGCCACTATACTGACATAGGGCTGGGCGGTATATAGAGTTCTGGGGATATATCAATATGATTCCCCAACACGATGCGGGTTAATCCAATATCTTTCATATCAATATCTGGTTCAGCTCAGCTGCCAAAACTGACCTCCGTAGACTACAGCGAATAGTCCGGACTGCTGAACGAATCACTGGCACTACCCTTCCTACACTTCAAGAACTGTACTCTTTCAGAGTGAGTAAAAGGGCTCGCAAAATCACTCTGGACGCCTCACACCCAGCACACTACCTGTTTGAACTGTTACCGTCTGGTCGGCGCTACAGAGCACCAAGCACAAAAACAGCCAGACACAGGAAAAGCTTCTTTCCTCAGGCCATCTACCTCATGAACAGTTAAATATTCCCCTACTGGGCAATAAACGTGAAATACTTTTTCATACGCACTTGTACACAGCACCTTATAACAATATACAATGCAATACTTCTCCATTCGCATTGGTACACATCACCTTATAACCTGTATATTTACAACATATCTGTAGATACAATTCAACATCCAGATATTTTTTACTTACTGCATCTCTGTTTAATGTTTAATGTTTATCGCCTTTTTCTTTTCTCATATTTAATTTTGTGTTGTCACTTGTCACTTTATGTACACTGGAAGCTTCTGTAGCCAAAACAAATTCCTTGTGTGTGTGAAGCACACTTGGCAATAAAACTGATTCTGATTCTGATATGGTTTGAGGCCACACAGACCACTCCAAGGCAGCACGCGAGCTCCACTTGCACAAATGAATGATTCACTCCATGAGTCATACAAAAGATTTGTTCAAAATGAACAAATTGTTCAAGAACGACCCATCACTACACGTGACATGGAGGAACATGTAGTGCTGTTGTTGTATCGAAATCTGACTCCTCGAACAAATCTGACTCCCCTTAGTCACACAGCGCATGCAGCTGTCACAGCGCTTTATCAGAAACCTTTTATCGATCATTTCTTCCGCAACTGACAGCAAGAACAAACATAGAAGCCTTGTCAAATTGACAAGCATCACCTGAATGTGTTCAAAATAATTAAAAACGCCAACATGGGACAAATTATACCGCATTTTGAAAGTGAAACCACCTCATATTCACTGACTATAAGTTCAGTATTTACTACACGATGATCTCTTCTTTACATTTACATTATAACACATTTAGCTCTGCGTTCTGGTCTGTTATTGCGTATTGATTTCAATTCCAATTATATTCTAATCATTGTATTTATTTATTCCGTTTAATTGATTCATTTATTTTTAGCCCCTTAACTGGAAGACGTGATTTGATTTGTGTGTGTGCCTAGCAGGGCCGGCCTTGTACATTTGGGGGCCCTAAGCAGAATGATTTTGGGGCCCTACCTTGCTCTAATTATTGGAATATTGCCATTGCAAACCGGCCCACAATGATTATATTGCTTATTAAATACAATCAATGAAACAGAAAAGTAAAGCCTGATTTCTTCTACCTAATAACTGTCTGAATGACTTGGACATTTTAAAACAGCACTGTTTCTGTCAACTAGCAGCTTCAAAAATGAAGAATTAAACTATCTTTAATAAAGGGAGCAGTGATTCCTACTTTGCGTCATTCTGGAGTGTTTAAAATTGTATTAATTTGGCAAACAGATTGAAGATTCTATAGCTAAAGATTCTAGGTTTAAATAATTCTAAAAGCAAAAACCCTGCAATGAAGAGACACTAGGGCTGGACAATAATTCGATATCAATATATATCGCGATAGAATTTTTTTCAATAACGATGATATGATTTTTAAACCCATTTCCGATATTTCGATATAAATTTGCATATATATAAATATATATATTATTATTTATATAAGATCTTATACATGTATCACTTGTCACTGAATGACGTTCAGTGCTCAGCCGTCAGAAAGAGCGTGATCTATGTCACTTACGTGATGACGAACAACACAGACACGCTGCCAGCGCTCAGCACAGCAGGTGGTTAAGCTGCGGCGCAGAAAGTTTTAGCTACACAATGAGTGCTCTGAATACAGATGCGAATGAACAAACTTCCACAAGTAAGAATGCAGACGAAATAGTTGATAAGAAAAGAAAGATTAATGCAGTGGTGTGGAAGTTGTTCGGCTTTTTAAGTTCCGATAAACTTAGTTTCGGTGTTCTGCAAAGTGCGCCAGAGAGTGTAGCTGACTAGCGCGGCAACACATCAAATCTGTTTCACCATTTGAAGCAGTTCCACCCGATAAAACATACTGACTGTCAGAGTTCAGTAAAGTTAGCAACAGATTCGCAGATTCGTATTTTCCGGATCAATAACTCATGACCGAAACATTGTTCCTACACAAATAGCACATTTTTTCAACTGTCGCAATGCATACAACCACCTACAACCTTATTTTCCTAAAAATGAGCTTTCCTACACGCTGGACGCAATATATTGATCTCTATGCGCAGGCGGCAAAGAGACCGTTCCTTAGGGACCGTCTACAAAGAGCAAAACGCAAAAAACAATACTACAAAAGCTGTCAATAACTTCTCCCTAACTCATTATACTGCCATCGAACTCAGATCACACGTCACTGCTGTCCTGCTGGTTAGACTACAAAACTTATTTTTCTAAAAATCTATTTTGCATATTTTTTATGAATTTTTATTATCAAACATATTCAATAACTTTACTGTAAATTACTGTACTCTCACCAAATTCAGTTCACACGTCACTGCTGTCCTGCTGGTTAGACTACAACAATTATTTTTCCAAAAAAAACTGTTTTGGACATTTTTTTATGAATTTGTATTATCAAACATATTCAATAACTGTACTGTGTAGGAACAATGTTTCGGTCATGAGTTATTGATCCAGAAAATACGAATCTGCGAATCTGTTGCTAACTTTACTGAACTGAGAGAGTCAGAAGATGAGGCAACATAAAAGTTTAAGCCAACCTGTGGCCTCACTTCGCTTATCAACACGTGCATATACACCTATAAATCACTCGCATATACACCTATACTATTGAATGTTCAAAACATGTATGAAATTTGCGCATATACATGTAAACTTGATGCATGCATACACCCACATATGCATATAAACTCGCCGATCCTTGCATATACTCCCACATTAACACACGCACAAACAAACTCAATCCTTGCATAAACACCAAAATTAACACTCACATACACAAACTCGCTGCATGCTGGCATATAGCACTAACCCCCACAAACTGTCTATATATTATAAGCTGAGTCTGAGAGTTTTATTTATTTGATAGTTTATTTCACATTTCTTGTTTGTAAAGGCTAAATACAAATAAAAAGTGAAAAAAAATTTTGTACTGTTTTTATTTAAAAAAAAAGTTATAAGAGTCTGGAGGTATTATCGACTTTCCAAATTCACTTTGCAGACATTTGTAGGTACAGACATCCATTGTGTGCGTTCTTGGCAGTTTTTACCTTTCTTTTTAATATTGTCCATATCGATATCGGAATTATATCGTATCGACCCAAATAAAAATATATATCGTGATATACATTTTTGCCATATCGTCCAGCCCTAAGAGACACTGAGCAATAATTAGCCAAAAGTGAAAATGCATTACTTAGTAATAAAATATACATTCTGAGCTCATTAAAAACTCAACAAAACAATAAACATTAATGAAAAGATTGATCCATAAATAATAAAAACAATAAGCAAATAATGTACAGTAAATATGAAAAATTTGAATATAAATAACATAAAAGAAAGAGAAGCAACAAATACTGGGTTAATGTTAATACCCAAACACAATATTATTCCCTTCAGTCTCCTTCCCTGTTCCTTACAATTGAGATGCAGGGTCCAGAGCTTATATTACCATGATTAATTCAATTATGATATAACTTTTATAAACATGTCTCAGGAAAAAACATTACCAGTGTGCAAAATATGTCAGTGAAAGACATTTCAGTACTATTGCACTTCAGTAAAATACGTTTTAAACAACAATAAAAAAAATAAAACGGGTCTGTAAAACCAGGAAAAATCTAAATATTTTATATAAGTAGACTGTTTATTAATCTGTAATTGCCTATTTTCGATAAATGTGCTGTTAGATTATGATTGCATTATATCATTTAGATTTATGATATCATTTTTCCTCTTAGTTTTTCTATGCCTGAAGGATAACGTTAGTTTAGTTTCATTTTTGCGGTCCAGTTTCCAAAATAAATCAGGTATATAATGGGGCAGGCAATGAAGCAAAGGCCATGGTTGTGTGATTTGCGTTCTTGTGGTGACCGGTCGGTCTTGCAGGTTAGCTTGGAAGAACAAACTTGAACCACGAGAACACAGAACGCATATGAGATGCTGCGAGCTTCCTGTTGATCACATGACCTTCACACGAAAACAATTTCAACTTTAATAAAATTGTCATTTTTTTTATTTTCTTTTTTTGTGAAAATGTATAAATATTTAAGCACTAAAGCACTGTCAATGAAGATAATTTGTAAAATGCAAATAAAAACGATTTCAGCAAGGAAACGGCCTGCACCACCAGCGGGTTGTGGGGGCCCCCTAATGGTGGTGGGGCCCTAAGCAGCCGCTTAGTTCGCTTATAGGGAGGGCCGGCTATGGTGCCTAGTGTACAAATGGTTGGTGGTTCAAACGATTATTGAAACTATTATTATTATTAAAACATTGTCTACCAAACATTTCTTTTTCTATTTTAATATCTCGCTGTTAGCTACTCTTTCAACAAATAACAATATAAGAATGATAATTATAATGATGATAATAACAGGGAGGGAAACCCCTGTGTTTGAATTATATTTTGCTCAAAAACTGCTTAATAAAGTTAATAAAGGTTTTGACTCTCAAGTAACCATTTATGGAAAAATACCATATGCCATCATTCCTCCTAAAAATACCGAGATATGATTTTTTGCCCATATCACCCAGCCCTATACTGACACATAGATGTTTATAGCTCCGCCCTCTTTTGAAAAGAGCATAATCTCATTTAAATTTAAAGCGACAGTCACCAAAACAGCACAATTAGGAGTTATAAACATTATCTGTGT
Organism: Danio kyathit; assembly: GCA_903798195.1. Classification (NCBI taxonomy): domain Eukaryota; kingdom Metazoa; phylum Chordata; class Actinopteri; order Cypriniformes; family Danionidae; genus Danio; species Danio kyathit. The sequence goes on along the minus strand of LR812529.1, from coordinate 51,766,624 downwards.
GGTATTTTGAGCTGTAATTTCACACACACTCTCTGGGGACATCAGAGACTTGTTTACATCTTGTAAAAAGGGGGCATAATCGGTGCCCTTAAACGTTTACAAAATTTTCAATGGAACGAGATTGAATTTTGCATCCTAGAATGCATTGCACTTGATAAGGAATAAAACATGATTTTTATCCTTATTCACCATTCACTATTAGATCAGACTGACATTAGATTAAAAATGCACATAAGCGTATTTATTTACGAGATGATAATTAGATTCCAGGCTTTGAATTAAACATGCAACATAATGGGGTCATGTAACAACATGCAGTGTACTGCTGATTGATTATTTAACACTGCATGGGGCGTTCGGTTTCACAAACTACTTTTAAATAATAACAGACGCTATGAATTAAGTTGAGGGATTTTCGTCTCCTTTTTGTATGTTCATTAAAGCTGCATTTATTTTATATGCGATATTACTGCGATTACTAATACTGCTTTCTATTACAACACTCTTTAAAATGTAATGTATTACAGTGATGTAAAGCTGAATTCAATTTTTTATTTTAGCTAAACATAGTTTCTGAGCTTACCTGGAAATCCAGATTTATTTTGTTTGGCAACAAATAAACAATTAAATTAAATATCAGAATCATTACTGCAGTTTCAGTGTCACATGATACTTTAGAAACCATTTAATTTACACTGTAAACCCTAAAAAGTTAAGGTAACTCAAATCGTTTGAGGAAACCGATTGCTACAAACCATTTAAGTTCAACAAGTAATCCTAATGAGTACTGTGAACTTACTCCATTTGAGTAAAATAAGCAATTTGAGCACAGTAAAACCCAATAAATGAAGAGAACTCAAACCAACTGAGTACTGTAAAACATAAGTTAAGGCAACTTAAAACGTTTGAGGAAACAGATTGCTACAAACCATTTGAGTTAAACTAATCTATATGAGTTCTGTGAACTTACTCTATTTAAGTTAAAGTAATGAGGTATTTAATTAACCCATTACCTTCAACACTGAGTTCAGAACTCTTTTCAAATGAGTAACTTTCAGTAAATTTTGAGTTATACACTCATTTCATTTGATAAAGTTGACTGTTGGGTTTTACAGTGTAGTGAATAAGAAACATGTATTACTCTCAGTGTTAATACCAATAATACTCACTTACTATTCTTCGGCTTAGTCCCTGATTTCGGCTTAGTCCAGCATATGTTTTATGCAGGGGAGGCCCTTAACCCAACACTGGGAAACACCTATACATGTATATATAATACTGCTGAAAATACTTATACTGCTTCATGTTGTTTGGACCTCTTTTCATCACGCTTAATCATTTTAAAGAATCTTTGGTGATTGAATTATTAAGAGTGAAAAACATTTAGAGAGAGGTCAGATGAAGTTTAGCACAGGAGAACGAATTTTACATGGATGAAATAAGGACCAGATATGATTTTAGCATGCTTTAATTAAACATTAACATTCTGCACAAAATCATCTAATTCACACCCTTCTACGCCCTGTCATCTTTCTAAAAACCTACCTAAAAGACCAAGAATCTATACAGATAATATCTGTGATCCCAGAATTATTAATTATATATATATATATATATATATATATATATATATATATATATATATATATATATATATATATATATATATATATATATATATATATATAAGCAGTTTTAAATTTTTTAAACACCATTTTAAGGTCAAAATTATTAGCCCCTTTAAGCAATATTTTGTTTTTGACAGTCTACAGAACAAACCATCATTATACAATAACTTGCCTAATTACCCTAACCTGCCTAGTTAACCTAATTAACCTAGTTAAGCCTTTAAATGTCACTTTAAGCTGTATAGAAGTGTCTTGAAAAATATCTAGTCAATTATGTGCTGTCATCATGACAAAGATAAAATAAATCAGTTATTAGAAATGAGTTATTAAAACTATTATGATTAGAAATGTGTTAAAAAAAAAGCTGCTCTCCGTTAAACAGAAATTGGGGGCACAAATAAACACGAGGGCTAATAATTCAGAGGGGCTAATAATTCTGACTTCAACTGTACATGATGAACACTGACTGGAGTTTGTAACCATTCATCAGCTGGAAAAAATGTATTTAAAAGTAATTTAAATAATCAGGGTTCTCTATTCCCTGTAATTAAATCTGAAGTGTGAACTATATCCTTGTTTGTATGGTTATTGGCTTTGATGTGAATGGGTCTTAAAGGGATTGTTCACGCAAAAATGAAAATGTGCTGTTGATGTTTGGACTCATCCTCAGTCAAAATATAAACAAATTAAAAAAGCATGTGAAACTAAATTACATCTGTGGCTCTTATTAAGCGAATCGTTCAGCTTGTACATTACTGTTGTAATCATGAAGCTGAAGCTGTGGATTAAAGATAATAATTCTATTTTTATTATATTAATATTGTGCAGTTGTTTGCACTGATGATAGTTTCCCTTTTCAATGCCTCAATGCATCATCAGGAGTCACAGGTTTTCTTTTTGTTTTGCCAGTATATTTTTTGACTCTCAAACTTTTGAATTTATTAACCAGAGCTAAAAAATCGTCCTAAATGTTTCAATGAAGAATAAATGACATATACCCCTCAGGGATCCTCCTTTTAAATTAATATTTTTATACGATGCTTAATAATATTTGTGCATAAACATTAGATTATTGAATATCAAAGCCAAAACTGCAACTAATCTAACAAAAAACTGAAGATCACAATACAAAAATTAGTATGTTGGGGAAAAATTATAAATAAAATTCTAATAACCAAGAAACATAAAAAAATATATAAAACTGCTGAAATTGTATGGTTTGTATTTTTTAACAATAATAACAAACTCATTTGATATTAAATAACCTCTTAAGGCCCAGAAAATAAGAAGATAACCGCTAAGATTTCTTAAAAATGTCAAAGGTTAAATGGATCGGATGTCTCAACTAAGGAGGGAAATGAAAACGGAAAAACATTTTCCTCTATTTACAGTAGTTTCATTTTCCTATAAAGAGAGGTTTTTCTTTTTCTTCACAACAAATTCCCATAAATGTAATATAAATGTCATGTCATTTTACTACTACTATACCCACTTAAGGCCCAAGGTGTTTTTTAAATGCATTTTTTATTTCTCTTTGCTATTTGGGCTTATTGGAACCTAATTAGAATAAAAATAGGATCATCTTTTGATATGATGTACTTTTAGAGAAAAATGATGTCCATATATGTGGACTTGTGGGCCGAATTTACATAAAACACTTTTTCCTGAATTTTCTTTTATGCATATTTAACATAGAAATATTTTTTGAACTTGCTTTGATATCAGAGAGTAAAAACGACATTTTTTCCCATGTTGGACAGTTAAAAATAGGGTTTGGGACATTTCATATGCTGCAAAACAGTTGCAGGATGACTCTGTATGTCTGTAACAAAATATAAAACATTCAAAGTATTTTAAACAGCCACTTAAGAGCTAAAAATGTGCTGTCCACGTATGTGGACACTGGGGCCCAAGGAGGTTAAAGTACAATTTTTCTATTTCTAAAGAAGTTAGAAGACCAAACTCTTATTGTAACGGATATAGCCATTTAATAAAACTGTTTTGTTTAAATGCACCAAACAATATTGTCTATAACCAATAAGAAATGTATAAAAATATTCATTTTTAAAAGGTGTTCTCATTTATGCTGAGCACTGCACATTAGGGATGCTCCGATCAGGATGTTTGCAGCCGATACCAAGTACCGATTCTTTGTGATGGTGATCGGCCAATACTGAGTACCGATTCTGATGCTTCAAGCTTTATAATACATGGAGCACATTTTCCCCCCAAGTATGATAATTAAGTGGATATCTTGCCTTACACCTCAGAGAATAAATGAAGAATGTTACATATAATCCCTCAAACAGGTCTCCTATAACCATTTAGTGTGGACATGTCATGGTCAGAAGCAACTTTACAGAAAATAATAGATAAAACAGATACAAAAACATGGTAAGAAAAACAACTAACAAAGCAATCTGAAAACATTGCAAATGATGGAAGATGAATTGGACATGTCTCAATCAAGAAAAAGTACATATTTGATGCATAAGATGTTAAAATGCACATCTATAAATATATATATTTGTTTATTGCAGTAAGTATTTTACAAAAAGGTGTATTATGAAATATTCAATTAAAACATTTTTTTTTTACGTTTTTAATTGTATTTCAGCCAGGTTTTAGTGAACTGGCAATATTGTCAAAAACACAGAACTCTCAGTTCTTATATATGTAAAAAGGTCTAAACACATGCAAGACCATTCCAATATTTTGCTCTCCAACTAGCATGTCTGGTTCCTCTGCATATAAACTCGTAAACAGACACCTGTGATCGATTCATAAGATCGGCTAGATTGGCGAGTACCAATCGAGTCATAAAATGTGATTATCGGCCGATACCGATCTCTGGCCGATCGATCGGAGCATCCCTACTGCACATTCTAAATTACGTTGAGTAAATAAGCAGCTGTTTTTGTTTTGTTTTTGAGTGACTTATTGATTATAAAATGGTGTAGTTTCCCACATCCCTTCATGGATGTATGATACTATTAATACCACAGCGTAAAAAGACTAAACAAACAATCTGTACCTGATTTTGGACAGTTGTTTGAACTCCAGCCCTGTGCATGCGGTGTGTCCGTCCGTCATCTGCACCCGCAGCATTCTGGGCGCCGCCTGCGACTCCTCGTGGTCTTTAGATGCGGCGACATTACGGATCTTCTGCACCTGAAGAACACATGGACCCTCCAACTGTGGGAGAAACACATTCGCCATCGCATAAGAGAAACGGGCAACTTAAACGTGGAGATAATGAAGCACTTAGACGTGTGGTTTTAAATAATGGTCACCGAAAAATGCAATACTCAATCAGCAATCATTATTCAGCAGTAAACTAATGTCATTCTAGATACACAACTCTGATTCTGTTCTTATTATGCCTGCCTGTCTTTTCTTCATCATTCCCTAAAAACCAGTTAACACATTTTAATCTGTTTTTAATCATATTTATTCTTTGTTTTTTTAATGAACTTTTATTTTTTTGTCACTTTCTTTTATTCTTTTTATGTAAAGCACTTTGAATTACCATTGTGTATGAAATGTGCTATATAAATAAACTTGCCATCTCTATACTGTACTCTGCTAATGTTTTCCTTAATAACAGCGCCATCTTGTGGACACCACTACCAAGTGCATGAAGTGTATTTACGTGTATAACTTTATTTTGTTATTTAGAAGAGAAGAAACATAGAAATAAATTCAGGATTGAATCTTTAAAGAACATGGATACAAGTAGGATATTAAAACCATATGAAATGTATTGTACATAGCATAACAAACAAATAAAACTCCTTAATGACAAAAGTTAATATCAAATCACTTTTTTTATTGTCACATCATCAGCAGCACGTGTGCTATGATGAGTGAAAAGCTTCAATAGTCCATGTTTGGACTGTGGGGGAAATCAGAGCACCCGGAGGAAACCCATACCAATACGGGGACTCTAAACTCCACAAACTCCACACAGAAATGCCAACTGGCCCAGCCAGGACTCGAACCAGCGACCTTCTTGCTGTGAAACGACAGTGCTAACCACTGAGCCACCATGCCACCCCGTTTGCTTTAAACAGTAAACTTCAATAAAGAAGTGAGAGGTAAGACTTAAGAAATGTCTGTTTAGGAATAAAATATTTGCAATATAATATAAAAATTGCTAATGACATTGAGTGAATGCTTTAGGCACGTAGTACATGTTCAACAAATAGATTTGCTTCAAATCATCCAAATCCCAGCGTCAGCGCATTCAGAAATAACAGTTTGTTGGCAAAAGCTGCTAAACACCACTTGTCTTTGACAGCAAAAGCCGCTATATCCCGAGAACCAATCAGAAGACGCAAATCAAATCATGTTTTCAACGTAGCAGCGTGCTGATGCGCCGGCTTTTATAAGGAGACTGTTAGTCCGCTTCCAATTTCGATTTTAAAAGATGGAGTTTGATGAACTGGATGAGCCTGTCCGACTGTCAGTGAATGGCAAATGAAAACATCCCTTACCTCAAAACTCTGTGCATTATAAGAAAAAGAAAACATACTGTACAGTCGGAGGTGTAGCATGCATTCATAACGTTTGTTTGAGCAGTGGCGCTACTTTGAATGTGTCCGATTTACTATACCGTACATTAAACGGCAACCGCGTTTCACGAAAGACAGAGCTAAGATGTCTTTCTTTTATCCCACATGGATGCTGTGAGGATAAACGAGTTGAAAAACAGACCAAGACCTTGAGTATGGTGAGAATGAATGAATGACAGCTTCTAAAATTGTCTAAGAGGCATCCCCTTTCTGCCCAGTCCCTACCTTGTGTTTTATTTGCTAATTTAAGCTATTTTTTTAAAAGATATATATATATAATGTAGTAATGGGCGATATAAACGATATGCGATATAAACGATACAAAATTGGCCTACGATAGAGATTCTAATTCTATTGCACTATCGCGATAATGCATGTTTGACGACGCAATCTACCCGCGAAATTAAGAGCAACGAGCTGCAGCCGGCTGCAACGCATCATCTTGAATAAACAACAGTGCGACCATTTCGCTCGCATTTGCGACAAAAAATAATAAGCTCGATTGATAACTTAATTCAGTCGGCCACTGTAAAACAACATGCTCTTCACGCTAACTTATGGTGTATTACGTTGGAAATCTATTGTGACTGTAGCACATGCTGAGCTCTCAACAACAGCACTAAGCAACGCATGGCACCGAATGGCGACGTGTCGCACAACTTGCGAGACTCATGCATGGCATGTCGTGGCTTGTCACACAGATTCCCACACAGCGCTTCCCACACAGATTTTACCTGGGCGGACGATATATTATTGGGGCGGCCCGGTTCTGTGTTCGCGAGAAACTGAGAACACTCTGCCACAGACTCACATGCTCTGCATGCAGACCCACAGAGACGCGCTGGATACAGAAGAGCGCGAAGACTAAATAGACTGATCCAGCTCATTATTTGGGGTGAAAATACATTTTCCACGGACATGTCCAAGAATCTGCTTTCGCTTTCGATATTAATTGTATTCATTTTTGCATTACTTTATAAGCAAACTTTGTCTGGTGCGTCTCAATCTCTCTGCAGCACCAACACAGCAGACCGAGAGAGAGAGGAGCGAGAAGAAGCAGATCAAGACACAGTTTAATTCATTAGGAGAACAAAATGTTTAAAATCAAATGTGTTACCTTAGGCTGCAGGTTAGAAATATGTTTTTATTTAAAGTATCTGCAGTACACAATTTTATTTGACTAATTTAATACTAAAAAGTAATTTCAGTACAGTGTAAGTTCCTTAACTAAAAAGACACCAGTTTTTTTTGTTCTCTGCAACTTGGCATTTAGGAACCAAGGACTTAAAAGAAAAGTCTTTCTTTCTAAAAGGCACTACATTTAGTTTATTTATCTGCAACATTGTGTTGTTTAATTACAGTTTTGCTTTTGCACAATAAATGTTCTCAAAATGACATGCAACGTTTCTTTATTTCTTAAAAAAATAGCAGTTTGGCTTTCCTAAGGGTTTATGTAACCTGTTCTGAAATGGTTCTATTATAATTTATATATCGCAATATATATCGTTATCGCAAGAGGCTGCAATGTATATCGCAATATGGATTTTAGGCCATATCGCCCATCCCTAATATAATGTATGAAACTACACATTTATATTAGCCTACTTCATAATACCTATAGATCTGATAATCTTTTTAGATCAATAGACAATCCACAGATATTGATGTTTCACAATGTTTTACTCTACATTATTTGAATCTACCAAGCTTAGTTTACAATGTTTACATTGCTCTACTTGCATTAAATCTAAATCCCAAATATCAGAAATGACAACAGATTGTTAAGATTTGATTAATGTCAGTTTTAATGTTATTGATTAATGCACTTACTTGACAGATTTCATTCATTCATTTTCCTTCTGCTTTTCCCCTGGTTTACCACAGCAGAATGAACCGCCCCTTACTTGACAGATGTATTTTTAATTTTAGGTGGTTTGTGTAATGGGTTTTATGTTTGGTAAAATAATTTCTAATAATTCTTATTTTTCAACTAAATACACTGTCTTGTCCCATTAGGTGGATTTAGAGGTTTTTGAAAACAAAGTGCAGTGTTTCCTCTGGGATTGTTTTCCAGCTGTGGCGGCAGGACTTTTACACAGATGTACCAACTACCTATGGGTGTTATTTCAATGACACATGTTGTGAGCGCAGTGTTACACGTCGAGATCGCATTTATGTAATACGAGCATGCGAATCTCTGCTTGCGCGCTGATTTCCTCTGTTCGTGCACAACTTCACACCCTGAAATATACGCTGCTCAAGTGCGATTTAGTGCGTTTATGTGACAAGTACATCTCCAACATTTATTAGATTTGCTAGGAATATTTATGAATGTCTCCGATAGACCTACAGAGCGGCATTAATGCGTCCTGAAGTAAAGTGAAACAGCTGAAGTAGCTGAACAGTCCTGAGGTAAAGTGAAACCGCTATAAACTCCAGCCAGATAAAGTCATTGTATGCAGAACCATTGACCTTTATCAATAAAGTATACTTATGGAAACTGTGTTCATCTTAACTGAAAGCTATACGTCATGTTTGCTGGTCTCACGTCTCACGCACCTGTCAGTCAGTCAGCATGTCACCGTAAAGGGTTAAACAAATAACGCACAGCACTACTACGGTTAAAGAAAAGTTTGCGCTGTTATAATTCACTTACCTTTTAATACGTTTTGGTGCGATTATAACCCGCTATTAAAAAAACAACAACAATGACTGAATGTTTTGAATGGGAAGCTGTAATATAGCCGTGGCGGGATGAATTTTGGTGTGGCGGCCCGCCATGGAAGAATGAATTTAGCGAAAACCATGAAGTGGATTTAGCTGGTTTTGATGCAAAAGAAAATCTAATTTGTTAAAAATTAAAGAATTGTCTAAAGTGACTTTTTTTTATTTATTTTTTTTAAAGGTATTTTATTTACTAGATTATAACCTTCTCATTACATATAAAATTAATCTTCTGAGCCTAATCACAGGAGCCTGATAGAAAATGCTCATTTACAAGAAAAGAGGTCTGATGGATTTAGAGGGTTTTGCATCTGAACTCTTCATATATTCTTCATTTTTATTTTTGGGGTTTACTGAAACTTGCGGAGTTGCAATTTAAAGACACAGTCCAACCAAAATGTCAATTCTGTCATCATTTATTCATCCTCAAGTGGCTCCAACCCTTTATGAACTTCTTTCTTCTGTTCAAAATAGAAGATATTTTGAAAAATGTTGACATCTACAGTAAGAAAACATCATAATACTATAGAATTCAATGGCAAGTGATTTCCAATATTCCTCAAATTATCTTATTTTATTTTGTTCAGCAGAAGAAAGAAAAAAAATTAAACTTTTATAAATATCCAACTATTATCCAACTGATTATCCAACTATTATCCTATTATCCATCCTACAACTATTATCCTTATAATAAACAAGTCAGGTAAAAAAAAAAATAACTGAATTATTATAATTACTGAATATTCGAAAAGTAATGTACACCAGAAATGATGATTTGGTGAACCAGATATAGATACACTTGATGTAGATATAGTACACTTGAGGTGTACATTATTTTCCAATTAACTCAATGAACAGGAGTCAATTATTCCACTTATGCTATGGCTCCAAAACCACTGTTCAGAAGTGTTGGGAATAACGATAGATAAGCGCCGTTACTAACGGAGATACTTTTTTCAGTAATGAGTAATCAAACAAATGTCCCTGGTAATTAGTTACTTTCATAATCATGTAACTCGGTTACTGTTTGAGAGAAGTAACTGACAACTATAACTAATTACACTTTTAAAGGAACATGCTCAACACTGGTGTTCAGATGTTGTATTTCAGACATTTGTCAGGTTTTTGTGCTCAAACTGCTCCTGTGTGTAGCACTAGTTTCTTCCACATCTCCTCCAAAGCCTTCTGTTTTGATGTGATTTTTGACTGTTGTAGCTGTGAAATAACTCCAATTATTCAGCGTAGTGATATAGAGCTATAAAGTGCTCAAAACCTGCCGGAACTACTTTAGCTGCAAAATTATATGAAAATAATTGCTCATCAGCCAATCAGAATCAAGCATTCAGCTCATAGTTAAAGTTCTGTTTAATACACACATGTACCTTTTCTATTCGTCCGCTGTTGATGTCAGCTGGGAGAAAGCTCTTTCCGATGGGTCTCAGATCATTCTGTGGATTACATAATAGTATTATTTATTGTTAATTATATAATAGTATTAATTGTATTATCTGTTTAAGGTGTGATTGATTCTATGGTGAGCCGAAACCCAAATATACATGATCCCAGATGGACAAAGACACGTTATGTAAGAAACTGGTTTATAAATATTGACATTGTCAAATTGAAAAGAATAAAAGTGTTTTAAAGTGCTTACGTTCAGTGCTACTTGTATGATGTCAGTCGGTGACGTTTTCTCCTTCTCTGAAGAACTTTTACACTCCTCGATTGCATCATCTGTAAGGTACCTGTGAAAAAAGTGTGTGATTTTAACCAGAGGTTTTTATTATCTTAGATGCCCTAAAAATGTGAAGGATCCATGTTTAAATTGAATTATTATTAATATATTTTTTTACACAAACACCAAAGTTAAACTGTGAAAAAATATAAGTATATAAATATTATTTTTAACAAATCTACTGTCTATTAATTTACAGTATTTTTATATTCTTTAAAAAAACTATATTATTAGATGTATTATTTAACTATTTAAATCAAATTTTAATTTACTTTATCCTCTAAAAAAAATTCTTTTTTTATTTATCAATGCATCTAAATTGTCTTAATCCATTTTACAATTATTATTTGATATTAATTTACATTAATCTTCACACATTTATTCCTGAGTTTTAGGGTTTTTTCTGTATTTAACAAAACTATATATAGTAGTATATAATATAGATTTTTAAAAAAATTACAAACGGTCTTAGATTTCTTCTTTTCGCACTATCCTCTCAAATTCTTTTTAATTAAATCAATTAATTAAAATCAAACATATAGTGTGAAAATAGAATCGAAAATAGAAATTAAGTATTTCTCAAGTTAAAGCCCGGTCAGATCACATGATTTTTATTGTCGGTTACGAAAGTCACTATGTCAGTTTATACGATTTTTTTTCTTGATAAAATCTTAACTTGTGGGTAACAAATGTGCCAGACTACATGTTCCTTCATGATCAGTCATCCCATGATGCCTACGACGAGCGTTATTTTCCAAAGCAGTCAATTGTTGCTATAACAATATTTCTTATCTCAATTTCAATTTTTTTAAATGTTATTTCAATCTCAATAAACACTGATGCTTGCTGACAACTAATAACTACATTATTTAAGGGTTTGTGATCACAGTGAAGCATTCATTAAATCCTTAATTTCCACAAAGCGAAACAAATCATCCACCCGTATAGTTGAGTCGTGGAGGGGCACAAACAAAAATATGATTCATATATTTTTCTTGAAAAAATATATTTTTTTAAACTGACTTCATTTGGTATTTTTGATCTTAAATTTAATGCATCTTTTGTTGGTCAGTTACAGTATCTAAACAAGAATAATGAATAACATTTGAGGTAATGCGCTTTGAAACAAGTCCCCTATATGCACCAAAACAGGAATTGCAGTGAGATTGTGTTGGTTTGTTAAATAAGATAATAATCTAGCCTAAATAAAACTAAAGCGAAATATTCACAGTTTCAGAGAAGCCTAGATTCAATTGTTTAACTATTAAGGACAAATTTAAATAAGCAGGAAATGATTTTGCAATGTATACACAGCACTGAACATGTTCCCAGATTACCTCAGAAGAACAAACTCTGTTGGAAAGATGAGAGAATTCAGAAACTCGGTGTGAGAATGAAGATGTCTGCACATTTGTGCCAGCCTGTCAGATAAAATTGCTTAAAACATCTTAATATTTTAGAAAAGGTAGTTAAAGTTTACAACCAATGATTGATCTTATCCACCCATAAATAAATATGCAGCCTATTTTTTGATTACCTGACCAGCGCATTAACGGAAGCACCCACAGATATAAGATTTAAGAAATTATGTGCTCCTATTGCACAGTGTCACCAACGTGACGGAACTCGTCACAAAGAATGAGAAAAAAATTAAACATGCTAGACTTTCTGCGACGGTCTCAAGATCGGTTGTCGTGAACTATGCCACATTACAAGAGAAGAAACGATTGAATCTTGTGTCACGATGCCCATTTTTCTTTTACGAATTCCCACAACACCCTACTACGTCAAGGAAATTTTGACAAATTCTTGTGATCTGACCGGGGCCTGATTCAAGCTGTCTGTAGTGTTGGGCTTTACTGAGTATGAACAACCTAAAAGTAAACCGTTGTACGTGTTGAACTTAATTTTGCATAGAAGTAAAGTTGGTTTTATATTCGCACATTCGTTCATTTAGAAGTCTCTATATTGTTTACCATGTTACTTTGAATATTCGATCGGAATTAGCATGCAAGTATGACTTCAAAACAACATTAGCACTATCTAATTGTCTGTAAACAATGTTGTAGTTTAATAGTCATTGGCTGCTTATATGATTTCCCTATTTAGAATTTGCAAAGAATGCTTTTCTGAAATTATATTAAGGAGAATGTCTGAATATGCGAACATAAAACCAATTTTAACTCTATTAATTTTGGTGCTTGCTAAATTTCACATTTATAAGTCAAAATTTTCTAACTGCAGACCTATGTTTGTGGTTTTCCTGAATAAATTTAAACAATACCTTTCACTGATCCAATTGTCTCATAACAAAAAGGCTCTAAAAGCTTCAACTGTCTGCGGCTCTTTCCCTATGTTTATTGAGTAAATTTAGCTTTTTCAATATGTATTTTTTTATACAGGCAGTGCAGAATTATTAGGCAAATGAGTATTTTGAGCACATCATCCTCTTTATGCATGCTGTCTTACTCCAAGCTGTATAGGCTCGAAAGCCTACTACCAATTAAGCATATTAGGTGATGTGCATCTCTGTAATGAGAAGGGGTGTGGTCTAATGACATCAACACCCTATATCAGGTGTGCATAATTATTAGGCAACTTCCTTTCCTTTGGCAAAATGGGTCAAAAGAAGGACTTGACAGGCTCCGAAATGTCAAAAATAGTGAGATATCTTGCAGAGGGATGCAGCACTCTTAAAATTGCCAAGCTTCTGAAGCGTGATCATCCAACAATCAAGCGTTTCATTCAAAATAGTCAACAGGGTTGCAAGAAGCGTGTGGAAAAACCAAGGCGCAAAATAAACTGCCCATGAACTGAAAAAAGTCAAGCGTGCAGCTGCCAAGATGCCACTTGCCACCAGTTTTGCCATATTTCAGAGCTGCAACATCACTGGAGTGCCTAGTAATGGGCGATATAAACGATACAAAATTGGCCTACGATAGAGATTCTAATTCTATTGCACTATCGCGATAATGCATGCTTGATGACGCAATCTACCCGTGAAATTAAGAGCAACGAGCTGCAGCCGGCTGCAATGCATCATCTTGAATAAACAGTGCGACCATTTCGCTCGCATTTGCGACAAAAAATAATAAGCTCGATTGATAACTTAATTCACTCGGCCACGGTAAAACAACATGCTCTTCACGCTAACTTATGGTGTATTACGTTGGAAATCTATTGTGACTGTAGCACATTCTGAGCTCTCACCAACAGCACTAAGCAACGCATGGCACCGAATGGCGACGTGTCGCACAACTTGCGAGCCTCATGCATGGCATATCGAGGCTTGTCACACAGATTCCCACACAGCGCTTCCCACACAGATTTTACCTGGGCAGCCGATATATTATTGGGGCGGCCCGGTTCTGTGTTCGCGAGAAACTGAGAACACTCTGCCACAGACTCACATGCTCTGCATGCAGACCCACAGAGACGCGCTGGATACAGAAGAGCGCGAAGACTAAATAGACTGATCCAGCTCATTATTTGGGGTGACAATACATTTTCCCCGGACATGTCCAAGAATCTACTTTCGATTTCGATATTAATTGTATTCATTTTTGCATTACTTTATAAGCAAACTTTGTCTGGTGCGTCTCAATCTCTCTGCAGCACCAACACTACAGCAGACAGAGAGAGAGAGAGAGAGAGAGAAAGAGCAGATCAAGACACCAGTTCTAATTTCATTAGGAGAACAAAATGTTTAAAATCAAATGTGTTACCTTAGGCTGCAGGTTAGAAATATGTTTTTATTTAAAGTATCTGCAGTACACAATTTTATTTGACTAATTTAATACTGGAAGTAATTTCAGTACAGTGTAAGTTCCTTAACTAAAAAGACACCAGTTTTTTTGTTCTCTGCAACTTGGCATTTAGGAACCAAGGACTTAAAAGAAAAGTCTTTCTTTCTAAAAGGCACTACATTTAGTTTATTTATCTGCAACATTGTGTTGTTTAATTACAGTTTTGCTTTTGCACAATAAATGTTCTCAAAATGACATGCAACGTTTCTTTATTTCTTAAAAAAAATAGCAGTTTGGCTTTCCTAAGGGTCTCTGTAACCTGTTCTGAAATGGTTCTATTATAATTTATATATCGCAATATATATCGTTATCGCAAGAGGCTGCAATGTATATCGCAATATGGATTTTAGGCCATATCGCCCATCCCTAGGAGTGCCCAAAAGCACAAGGTGTGCAATACTCAGAGACATGGCCAAGGTAAGAAAAGCTGAAAAACGACCACCACTGAACAAGACACACAAGCTGAAACGTCAAGACTGGGCCAAGAAATATCTCAAGACTGATTTTTCTAAGGTTTTATGGACTGATGAAATGAGAGTGAGTCTTGATGGGCCCGTGGCTGGATCGGTAAAGGGCAGAGAGCTCCAGTCCGACTCAGACTCCAGCAAGGTGAAGGTGGAGTACTGGTTTGGGCTGGTATCATCAAAGATGAGCTTGTGGGGCCTTTTCGGGTTGAGGATGGAGTCAAGCTCAACTCCCAGTCCTACTGCCAGTTTCTGGAAGACTCCTTCAAGCAGTGGTACAGGAAGAAGTCTGCATCCTTCAAGAAAAACATGATTTTCATGCCGGACAATTCTCCATCACACGCGTCCAAGTACTCCACAGCGTGGCTGGCAAGAAAGGGTCTAAAAGAAGAAAAACTAATGACATGGCGTCCTTGTTCACCTGACCTGAACCCCATAGAAAACCTGTGGTCCATCATTAAATGTGAGATTTACAAGGAGGGAAAACAGTACACCTCTCTGAACAGTGTCTGGGAGGCTGTGGTTGCTGCTGCACGCAATGTTGATGGTGAACAGATCAAAACACTGACAGAATCCATGGATGGCAGGCTTTTGAGTGTCCTTGCAAAGAAAGGTGGCTATATTGGTCACTGATTTGTTTTTGTTTTGTTTTTGAATGTCAGAAATGTATATTTGTGAATGTTGAGATGTTATATTGGTTTCACTGGTGAAAATAAATCATTGAAATGGGGATATATTTGTTTTTTGTTAAGTTGCCTAATAATTCTGCACAGTAATAGTCACCTGCACACACAGATATCCTCCTAAAATAGCTCAAACTAAAAACAAACTAAAAACTACTTCCAAAAATATTCAGCTTTGATATTAATGAGTTTTTTGGGTTCATTGAGAACATGGTTGTTGTTCAATAATAAAATTAATCCTCAAAAATACAACTTGCCTAATAATTCTGCACTCCCTGTATGTCCCCTGTTTTGTTTTTTGCAGAGTTTTTTCTTCACTGTTAAAAATAATTGTTCTGCCTATTTGTTGTTGTATGTATAAATTGTATACACTGTTTATGGGCTTAATAAAAATAAATAAAAATAAAGATTCAAGCTGTCTTATTTTTATTTATATAACATTTTATTTATGAACACAGTTTTTTTTTATCGATTGACTCTGTCTATTATATAGATAAAGATTTATTTTTGGATATAACTTTAATATATCAAGGATATACTAAAAACAAATTAACCTTTTTTCAGCGTTCGAATTTATTAAAAAAAACTAGGCAATGCTCAATTTGCTTATTCAAGCACATTGAAACATAAAATATTTGTCTTAGTATTGCTATTAATCAGCAGGTGAAATATTAGACTTTTATGCACTTATTTCAGTATCATGTAAATTCCATTGCATCAAAGTGTCATTCTATTAGCATTGGACTGCATCGAAGTACTGTAACACTTAATACATATGTGAAAAAATCGTTTAAAAAATGTTTAAACATATAAATAAACATGAACCCTCAAACTCCTTTCATGATGTAAGATTTTGGAAAAAGTTCTTACGAAGTTTAACGGAGCTTGTCAAAGTTTACATTGAGACAGTCCAGACAGATAAACAATAAACTTCCGCAGCAGATTATTAAACTATAATACACGCGACATATATTTTATAAAACATATTAATGATTCAGAATTACTTCCAAGAGACTAACGTTTGCAGTTAATAAATGTTGATTATCGTGCTAATGATTTAGCCGCTAACAACAGCAACGTAAACAAGCCAAACGCCAAAGAAACACTGAGATAAACTGATGAATTGATATAATCTGCACACTGTTAAATAAGCACTTCAAAACACATGGCATAAGCACATCCCGCTGCGTGAGTAAAGGCATGTAAACATGAGTTAGCATCAGTAGCACGCTAAAGAGTTAGCCGTTAGCACAGAGTAAAGACTCACCAGCCCTCTTTAATAAGCGCCGAGCTCAAATCGCACATCTTCGCACACGCTGCAGAGTTTGTACGCAATCGCTGTCTAAAATCTCACTAGGACACCATTGTGTGTTACTCGGGATTCATTTCTGCATCGTTAGCTGAAGCTGCAGCTGGACAAAGACAGATGACGTCAACTTCGCGCAAACTTCTGACGCTTCACGGGTCAAAGTGGAGCGCGCAGCGGATGACGCTAATGCACGTGATCAGATCAAATTTGCATTTCGCCAATTTCACACAATTTCATCTCATTTATTCTGGTTTTCTCATTATTTAGGATATTTTTTGGAATAACACTGGCATATTGTTATTAATAATAATATTAATAATATTTTTTGTGTTTTGTGTTGACACCTAAAGGGAATATATTGTGTTTTGTGTTCAAAAACGGTTAAAAATGCTTTAATTTTACTTTAAACTCAATTAATCTGCATTTAAATAGAACTTTTACAATGTAGATTGTGTCCAAAGCAGCTTAACACAGAAGTTCTAGTAAACTGATGCTGTGTCAGTCCAGTTTTCAGAGTTGAAGTTCAGTTTAGTTCAGTTCAGTGTGGTTTAATTTTCACTGTTGAAAGTCCAAACACTGAAGAGCAAATCCATTAATGCGCAGCTCCACAAGTGCCAAACCAAGCAAGCCAGTAGTGACAGCGGCGAGGAACAAACTTCATCAATTGATCAAAGTGATGGAAAAAACCTTGAGAGAATCCAGGCTCAGTTGGCTTTCATCTCTGGCCAAACTTCTTGTGCGGAGCTGCAGTCTATAGGCTGCGGAGTCTAGAGAGCGCTGGACGTCCATCATGGAGAAGCTGCAGGTGTGAGTATGCCACTGGAGGGTGTTCAGGCTGGCCCACAGGATCAATGCAGAGACTCATCTGTCACTGAGTTCTTACAGGAATCAGTCTCATGCTCTCCACTCTGACTACCACAGCATCCGCTCAGGATACGGCCTGGTCCAGGATTATGGATACTTTGGCATCATCTCTTCACAGGTCTTGGATTACATCAATGGCGCTGTAATGTATTTGTGTTGGTTGTGCTCTGTTTGTGTTTTTCTTTTCTCTCTCTCTCTCACTCTGTTCTCCCATATCTGCTTTCATCATTCTCAGGTTCCGTTCATTGGTCTTTCCCGGTTACGTCACTCTTACGTCACATCCAATAAACAAAGACCACCCGTCATAAAAGCGCGCGCCAGACCCTCACCGGCCCTTCCTTTTTTCTTCTTTTCATTGTCACTCTTGTTTCTGTTGTGTTGCGTCGCGTTTACAAAGAAAAAACCCTATCTGACTGTGTTTTGTTGTTGCCCGTTTCTGTGTGCACGTTATCCGTCCGTAATTTATCTCATTCCATTTCTCATAGCTATATGTTGTTTACGAGGCTTGGACAAAGCTGACAGGTAAGAAGGTCACGTGACATACATCTTGCAACACGTAGGACTACTCTTGTGTTTAGTACATTAGGTTAGGGGTGAGCACCACCCTTTGTACTTTTTGGATAGATAGAGTAGCTAGTTAGGATCCGGAAGACTCTTCGCGGTTATTATTTTTGTTTTCATATATTTAGTTAGTTAGATGCTTCTGGGAAGTTAGATTTAGTTTGGGTTTTGTTCTTTTCATTTCTTTAGCGCCGCCCACGTCCCTTCTGCCACCTCTTGTTTTTCCCCGTCTCTGTATCTGTCTCTGTGTTCTATATATTGTAAATACATATTTTTGCCTTACTTTATTTTCTTTATTTTTGATTAATTCATTGTTTGTCCACTTTTGGGGTTTATAAATAAAAGTCACAATTTTGGTATTTACTTTGGTTGTCTTTTGCACTTATTTCACTATTTTTATAAATTTATTTTAATTGTCATTAAATGTCAAACCCCATTTCCCCTAGATAACCGTCAGGGGGTTGTAACAGGCGCTGCATAATCTATAGAGGCCTCAGGATCAGGGGCGGACTTGACCAATACAACTTGCCTAATAATTCTGCACTCCCTGTATGTCCCCTGTGTTTAGCTGTTTCTTTTTGTTTCTTTGCAGAGTTTTTTCTTCACTGTTAAAAATAATTGTTCTGCCTATTTGTTGTTGTATGTATAAATTGTATACACTGTTTACGGGCTTAATAAAAAAAATAAAAATAAAAAGATTCAAGCTGTCTTATTTTTGTTTATATAATAATATTTTATTTACGAACAGTTTTTTTAATCGATTGACTCTGTCTAATATATAGATAAAGATTTATTTTTGGATATAACTTTAATATATCAAGGATATACTAAAAGCAAATGAACCTTTTTTCAGTGTTCGAATTTATTTAAAAAAAAAAACTAGGCTTGGTTGTCTTTTGCACTTATTTCACTATTTTTATAAATTTATTTTAATTGTCATTAAATGTCAAACCCCATTTCCCCTAGATAACCGTCAGGGGTTTGTAACAGGCGCTGCATAATCTATAGAGGCCTCAGGATCAGGGGCGGACTTGACCAATAAGCGAGGTAAGCAGCCGCTTAGGGCCCCGGGGAATTAGGGGGCCCCGACCAATGTCAAGAAGCCTATATTAATCATATAGCTCCTTTATACATTTTCTATCATATGTTGTAAAAATCTATCTTTAACTGATTTTAACGTCATTACTATTTTCAAAATCAGGAGCCCCCATGAATAATGGACTGTTCCATCCGCACTGCACATGCGCAAGGTGTGAGTGCTTCGATCAAAGAAACTGCCGGCCAGTGTTGCCAACTTAGCGACTTTTCAGACTCCCCTAGCGCCAAATAAAAAAACGACTAGCACATGTTTTTGGGTGTTACTGGAGATTGTTAGAGACTTTCATGTGTCCGTGCTGTACCGTTCCTAACGTTATTCTTCGCGACGAGCTGCGGGTGATGCCGTCGGTCTCTCCCCCGCCTCAGAGCATTTAAAGGCAGCACAGTGCCATCGTCATCACTCACACCTGCAGCATTGAGAGATCATTCCTCTGCATACTGACGACAAATGTTTTAGCACCACGAGCGTGAGGTATTTCCCTGGTACAGTCGAACTGATCTGCTTCTCTGCCTTAAATGTAATAATTTAAGTGGACCATTTATTATTTTCTTGCTGTTGTTCACAATCACAGAGATTTTAGTGACACCAGTCTGCCAGCGATCAGAGTACAGGCAGGTAAAGTGTGCAGGAGTGAGAATATTTGGGGAAAATGTAAGCGACATACACGATATAGTTTGTGAACTTGTTTTTTTTTTAAAATTGCTTTTACTTGTACATTAGGAAGATAAAGGTTCCTTTAAAAAATAAAAAATAAATAAATAATATATATATATATATATATCTCATCCTAAGCAGAGGCAGACTTAGTGATTTGGCGGCTCTAAGCAATTCCAGGTATGGGGCCCTAGCACTGTTGAAAAATAAACTGCATGTTAAAAAGTGTGTATGCATATGTACTATAAAGATAGGTCTTTAATCTAGTTTTGAATTGCGAGAGTGTGTCTGATCATCGGACATTATCAGGAAGGCTATTCCAGAGTTTAGGGGCCATATATGAGAAGGCTCGACCTCTTTTAGTAGACGTTGCTATTCTAGGTACTACCAGAAGCCCTGAGTTTCAGATCTTAAAGAGCGGGTTGGATTGTAGCGAGACAGAAGTTTGGTTAGATAAACAGGAGCTCGATTATTTAAAGCTTTATAGGTAACAACAGTGGCGTTCAGGAGGTGTGGGCGGGGGTACCTTCAGGTAGGTGGGAGTGAGACTGTTGTCACACGGCAAGTGTTAAAAAAATCTCGCCACTACACTGATCATTCATTCATTATTTTGAGGAGCTGAAGCTAATGAGGTAATAATACAACTGTTTAGCGAAACTGAATAGTTCTAAATACTGATGAAGCTTAATATTTGTTTTTGCAGTATAAAATGTGTGTAATAATAAAATAACTAATCAATAAAATGTGCGTCATATTAATGTAAATACATGCAAATTATTCAGAAAAACGTAATTTGTACTAGCTTTCTAGATATGATATAGAAATCAAGACATATTTATCTAGATGATATAGCCATTTACATCTCACATTCTGTAGTTAAATCACAGTGAGTTCATGCTAGCTTATTATTTTATAGCTACTGTAACATGTAACATGCTATGTCAGTTAGCATCAGATTATAAATTGACTTCATTCCTATAAAAATACCTAATATGGCTGGAAGACCATTTATTGTCGCAGACGTTTAAATAGTCAGTTAAAGCCATTTTATTTTTATTCAGATCTTATTTTCATGCATTCAACTACAGCAATAGCTGGATGCCTTCATCCATATCAGGGATTTCCTACTACTTTTGTGAGGCATATATGGAATTTCTGCTCAAGTATGAAAAAAAAGCAGGCATTACATGCATTTAAAGTGCCACAATGCCCACATCACCCTATTTTGAGAAAGACTGGGAAAAAAAAACTGCCTCAAAAGAAATTTGAAGTAAACATATTTCTAGCATATATATCTTTATTTTAATTATTATTTGTTTTACTAGTTTTTATACAATTTTTATTATATCAAACATAGCAGCCTATTGAATATCAATATTTTGCAAGGTATTGAATTTAGAAATTCCAGTATCTTGACAACACTACACCTCAGTTAATCACTCTGTCCAAATGAACATGTTTGTAGCTTTGTGTCACATTGGATAACAACTCACACTATAAAATAAAATCATACTTTCAGATTTGAATACATGCAGAAAAATACAACATTTAAAAAAAAAAAACTATTTTAGAAAATGACAGACAATGAGAAATGCAGTTGAAATATAAGAAGGACAAAGAACATTTACATATGTTTTTCATTTCGACCCTAGCAACGCCCCTGGGTAAGAAGCACTATTTTTATAATCAATACGGAATTAAATTATATATTTTTTAAAATCTTAATTGAATTTAATAAATTTCATTTATTCTTGTCTTGTCATTATTTAAGGTAATTTAAATAAATACTGCCAAATTGATATTAATAACAATATTCAATCAAATGTATCTTATTGAATAAATAAGATAAATGAGATTAATAATAACAATATCCAGCAAGATGTATCAATCAGGGATGCTCTGATCAGGAGTTTTGCAGCCAATAACGAGTACCAATTCCTTGTCACGGTGATCAACGGTTTGTGGAGCATGAATATGCAATATCTAATTTTATTGATGCTTTTTTTTACTCCTCTTCTCCCCCATGTTCTGTTCACTTATTTGTAATATTTAAAAAAAAAAAAAAAAAAAACACACACTGTCCCTTTTGTACTTTGTTGTTTTACCAAGGGCCCCCATTATCATCGGCTGCTTACTGGCGGTGGACCTTGATGTTGTTGGTCCTGCATTTTGAGGCGTTGAAACTGTTGCACTGAGTGAACCCGGGTCCATCCTCGCAGCAGTTAGTGGATTCGGTAACACTTTATAATAACAGTACATGAATAATGATGTATTAATATGTAAACTAAACATTACTTTATAAAGAACTACTGATGAGTTAAAGCATGCGCTAATCATGAACTAACTTGAACTACAACATGAGTCACATGAGTTCATGTGTGAATTACAGCTATACCTTAATTACTTGTTAGTACATGATTGTTTGTTAATTAATGTATTAATTACCACATTAGTTTATGCTTAATTTAACCATCATGAACTCATGATATGTTAATATATAATTATGTTTTGACTTTACTTGAAGGGGCACATCATCATTAACCCATTCTTAACTACTCATGAACTCCTTATGCACGTCCAACTAGTCAGTTTACACTGAATAACAATAGAAAAGTGTTCAGTCAACATCAGCATGAACAGGAGTTCATGAGTAGTTAAGGATGAGTTAATGATGATGTGCCCCTCCAAGTAAAGTCATGACATAATCATACATTAACAGCTCATGAGTTCATGTTGGTTACATTTAGCTTAAACTTAAATGTTAACTAATACATTAATTAACAACATGTACTAACAAGTAATTAAGGTAGCCGTTATTCACACATGAACTTAATGTGAATCATGTTGTAGTTCAAGTTAGTTCATGATTAATGCATACCTTAACTCATCATTAATTCATAATAAAGTAATGTTTAGTTTGCACATTAATACATCATTATTCATGTACTGTTATTGTAAAGTGTTACCGTGGATTCTAGTTTCGTATATGCAACCTTAGGTTTGAGGTATTTCCATCTCTCTCGTGGTCACCTTTTTGTTGCACAATTTGCAAATTGCCTCATCCGTTTTTACCGCTTCTCCCTTCTCATCGGGCGAAACCTGAAATACTGCCAAACTGCAAAAGTTGTGTTCTTTTTGGTGCGCGACTTACCATCTTTCCCCACCACTCTCTTTTTCCTCCACGCCGTCCCATGATGACAACCACACATATGCATTTTTAGGCATTATTGTTGTCTCGCCTTGATTGTCTGTTTCTCCCTGTCTGCTGCCATCCTTGTGACCATCTGCCTGCTATATTGACTACGACTCTGGATTGCCCTCATACATCTGTTTGCTTCTGTGTTGATCATTGCTTGTCTGACCATCCCTTTAATAAAACCCTGCATTTGGAACCGCATCCTGTTGTCAGCGTCTTATCCCTGGTTACAATTATATTTAAGGCATAAATTATATTTAATGTTAAATCCTTGTCTCCTATATATATCTCCTTATACTATAAGTGCATTGTTTTTTATTACGGTATTGAAACTGATACTGTTGCTATTTTTAGACACTGCGGTATACCATATTACCGTATAAGGCCCAAGCCTACTTATAGTGAGATGTTAAAAATGACTACTAATTTTTCTTCAAATTAATAAACAAAATTAGTAAGTGATGGTGATTTACAATGCAAAAAAGTAATCTGATACATTAGGTTACTGACAGCAATTCTCATCTTGAAATGTATTTGAAATAAATGTGTTTTTAAACAGTAATAATGTTGTTTTTACTGTATTATTGTTGAGAATCTCACTATTTGAGTATGCAGTAAATGTTACAGTGTATACAGTTTACTGATATAAGTTCAGGTTTAGACCAAAACAAAATATTGAATATTTATTGAAAATCATCTCACCTGTGGGACGCTGACAAGGGGTTAAATCAGCATAAAATAACAGTTTAGTTTTAAACAGCATTAAATTGATCAAATGTGACAATAAAGACATTTTTATATTTCGAATAAAAGCTTTTCAATTTAATATTTTATTAATCAGAATCCTGCTGTTGTTAATCTGGATGCTTCAATTACTGTCAATTGCACTGATAATTGTGTGACTCCCTGATTCTCACTCAGTTTCAGAAAATAAGAAGATAACCCCGAAGACTTCCTTAATGTCAAAGGTTATCGGACGTCTCAACAACAGCAGGAAATTAACACAGAGAGCATCTTCCTCTATTTAGTTTCATTTTCCTATAAAGAGAGCGTTTTCTTTGTCTTCTTGGAATCTGTTCCTGCCAACACCTCAACATTACAAACTCCTATAAATGTTATTTATTTTAATACTACTATATCACTACTACTACTACTACTACTAGGCACAATGGGTAGCACAATTCCCCCACAGTCCAAACACACGCGCTATAGGAGAATTGGGTCAGCTAAATTGACTGTAGTGTATGTGAGTGTGTGCAAGATTATGTTTGGATGTTCCCAGTGTTGGGTTGCAGCTAGGGATGCACCGATACCATTTTTTTTCGATCCGATCCGATCTCGATACCAAAATTCTGAATATCGATCGATACCGATCCGATCCCGATACTGTGCCGTTTTTTTTTTTGTCCCCAACGCTTTTTGCGTTGAGACTGATAGGTGCATCTTTTGCATGCTTTACTAATGTTTTGCCATTGCGCGCTATGTGCTCTCGAGCGGAAAAAGCGTGTTACATCAGTCTAGTCTTTTTCATTCTTCAATCAAATGAAAGCAGAGGCGGGGTTTTCTTTGGGATGACAGCAGTGTCAGTGTTGTCAAGACGACTTCGGCGAGCTTTTAATGATGGAGGAGAGACTTTTGGTCGATGTTTCAAGTCATTCAAAGCTGAATGACTTTACAAATCTTAAATATCATAATGCAATTAAAAATTACAATTACTGTCAGGAACACTCGCGCACAATACGGCTCAGCTGATTCAGTCCTTTCCTAGTGACATAAAAAGAGCACCGCGCTCCTTTTTATCTTGTAATCAATAAAGGCAGTGCGGAAAGCGCGTGCAGTAACAGTAACGTGCAACCACACGCGCCTACATATTATTTTGTCAAAGAAGCAAAATGAAAGAAGGATATTTCTGCTCACAGTTTGACACAGAATTGTTGACAAACCAGCCAGCGCTGATGCGGATCCTCTCTGTGCTGCCAGAGCCGTGTCATAAACTCAATAAATAGGCTGTTGGTGATTTAGTGTTCAAAAAACCTTTTTTCCAGTTGGAAAATTACCGTTATTAATAGTTCTTATATAATATAATTTTTTAAATAGCCTACATAGCCTAATCTACCAATCAAACAAATCTAAAGTTTTTTTTTTTTTTTTGCATAATGTACCTCGCACCAAACTGAGGCTTTCATTTTACAGCTTAAAAAATCATGTATGCAAATAATGCAATATCATATGTAAACAACAAAATTGTTACATGCTATGTAGTAGCCAATACTTTACAAAAAGTCAACAGGTTCATTGTCTTTCATTACACGCAGCGCGCGCACATGAACCGCAAATGAGACAGAGGAGTCATAATCGTAATTAAAGACATAATCTTTAAACTAATGAATTCTATTAAACATGTTGACAGGGGATTTGTAATATTTAACATTAATTCATTAACATTAATTAAATGCATATTTTCCGTGGAGCGATCTATTTGAGGTAGCCTGATATTTTTATTTGATTGAAGAAAAAAAAACATGATTGGACAAACAGCCTGCTGGTTCTTAAAAAGTCAGTGTTTTCATTTTGTAATTTAAATATTTAAGGGAAAGATCTTGAGCAGGATTTATTTTATTCTTTTTGTTAACATTATTCTGTTTTTCTATGCTGCTAAAAACACAGCAGGTGAAGATGCTATATGTTCTGTATGCTGTTTGCATGTTAAATAAATAAGTATTTTAAAATGCAATATTTAATGTGTCATACAAAATATAGGCACGTCAATAATTTTTTTATTAATATTTTAATATTAATCTGTTAGCCAAAATTAACCGAAATGAGCAGTTTCTATAGCTCTGTTGCTAAACTGAAATCATATATCTTCTTTAGTAAAAAATAACAGACCTATAGGTATACATGACAGACGGCACAATCTACAACATGCTTGCTGTGAACTAGGCTACATTATTTGAGCATTCGTTGTGATATTGTCCTTTCCTTTTTAATATTAAGATTTTTCTTTGAAATCTGCAATAGGCTATTGACATCGTTGGTAAAATAATCAGCCTTTTATTAAATTTAATAATTATATTAAATTAAAGCCTGATATTTTCCAGCAGGTTTGCAGCAGATTAAACTAAACCGTCTGATGCCAGTTTTACTTAATAATTCCTCTCCAAATCTCGCCGTGAGTGAGACGGAGAAAGCTCAAAACAAGGTCCACTTATATGCTTCAGCGCCAAAACACAAACTAGTCTGTTAAATCAAATATTAATATATAAAATGACAGTGAAATATTCACCGTTTCAGGGTAGCCTATATTAGGCTAAATCATTTTCTGTTAATAACAATCCATATTGCGCCCGTCAGTTTCACCTTTAATTTATTTAATAAACTACTTTGACCACAATGGGCCAGGCTTTAAAACTATTCGCAGCAATTAAAGTATTCACCTTAGAAAAATAAACTCAATCTGAAGGATGGGAGAACAAACTCATAGTAAGAATAATCTTATACGGAGCGGCGCACTTCACCTCTGCGCATGCCATCGGCAGGTGAATGAAAGCGCTTGATGCATCGGAGACAAAGCGCGCAGCGCTCCGGTATCTGCAGACATTTGCAAAACAGCAGCTCAAATGGAAGAAATAAGAGCGTTGAGGATCTGTCCAATGCATTATTGAGGCTTTTCTAATTAAACATTTCAGGTAGGCCTACTTTGTGTGTGAAGAGCAGGTAATAACCGTCTCCACTCCAGTATTGCAAATGTGATCTGATCTAACACACACAGCAGCGCAAACATGATGAAATGAACTCCTGCTGCAGGTCAAAATGAACCCATTTAATGCAAAACTAAATGCATATCTCCACTAATTATGTAAACTAACAGGAACAAATAGTCTTAGAGAAAGTTTTTCCTGTTGTCAAATGCGACAAGCAGACTGAATTGTGAATGAATGGAGAATGATTGACAGGCGCAGCGGCGGGAAGCGCTGAACTGAACATGAATTTAAACACTTTAATATTCATCTGTACTTCACATTAAACTGTAGAATGGCTTCAGAACATTTTGGATATAGTGGGCCTACATGACAACGTTCTAGTGCCTTAAAATAGGCTTCATGAATTAGTTGGTTTATAAACACAGAATATAGCGCACGCGCAAGATCGGATTTGGATCGGTACCAGCTGGCCGATACCCGATCCAGCAAAAATATGCGATATCGAACCGATATCCGATCCAAGTATCGGCATCGGTGCATCCCTAGTTGCAGCTGAAGGGGCATCTGCTGTGTAAAACATGTGCTGGATTAGTTGGCGCTTCATTTTGCTTAAGCCGAAAAGAAAATGAATGAATAATTATGATGATGATTATAATAACAACCGTCTCAACTTACTGACATGCAATGTCTTTTTCACTGATACAGAGTTCACTGAAGGTTCTCTGAGGAACCAGAATTGGTTATGCTTTGACCTCCTGTCTGAAAATGAGATTTACACCACTTTATATATTTTTTAAATGAATATTTGCATGATAACAGGGTTTTGGAGGCCTGAGAATGTTTTAAAAGCAAGTTTCAAAGTGTAAAACTCGTCTCCGTGTAAAACTACACAAACATGATTTAGAGAAAAAGTTGAGCTCATGTGTGTTCAGTCATTTTCAAGATGAATCAATAATTGCCACTTCCTATTTGTAGGTTCTATTGATCCTTATGAAACCAGATGCAAATAAAGAATCGTTATTTTAAGAGAGAGTGTGTGTGTGGGGGTGGGGGGGGGGGGAGTCAGAGATTCAAATAAATAAATGAAGTTTACTGAAGATAGTTTGCAGTTTCATCAGCTGAAGCCAGCTTCAACACTCGCAATGAGTTCCTAGGCCGCTCTGCTTACAATCTCAAATCAATAACAATTATACTCTCACAAACGTCATTAACTGCGTCATACATAGAGGTGTGCTACCCTGATTGGTTAAAACACAGATAGACTTAGAAAATTTCCACATGGGTGCATGCGTACAATTCTGAACAATATCTTAAGCATAAACGTCAGACATCCACTAGACTGTTTAGAGCTGACTCCAGACCTGTGAAACAGATCCACAATCTAATAGAACACACACACTTAAAGTACAATCTATGTCTTACCCAAGGCTGAGTGTACAGATGTACGGAGTGAGACGGATTGGAAGGTAGAAATCCGAATCCTTCAGTGTGTGTGTGTGTGTGTGTGTTTGTGTTGTATTTCTCTCTCAGAAAGATGCTCAAACTGGACTTTTTAGTTTCAGGATAGATATGATGTTATTATTAATAAATAACATGACATATGATAACATATAATTCCAGTTATAGTTTGTGTTTTATTAAACACCAAATCTTTGGGGGTTTCTGTAAGTTTTAAGAGGATCCGGCTCTGTGATGAAGGGCTGTTCCAGTAAAACTACTGATGAACTTCTCTCTTTTGGCTCTCACTTTCAGTTGATGCCCATCTCTGACTGCATAAATAAGGAGGAGAACTACTGACCCAAACACAGAGCCGACTCTCACCAAAAACTTACTGACACTGAAGAGCTGAGACCCCTCAAAATGTCTAAGATCACCAAACGCTCCCATCATAGGGAAAACGGTAAGTGTACTTTAATAGTCGCTCGACCTCTTAGTGTTATTAGTTCACTTGTGTTGTGTTGTGTTTTCCAACTGTGATTACAGAAGTTTATTTGATTTATCCAAACGTTCAATGTGTAGACTATGTTATTGGTATTATTAAAAATCAAGTCTAAAATATTTCTTTATTAATGCAAAATGTGTGTTAAACGTATGCAATATAACCCAACCATTTGGGTTAAAAAGCAAGCCCTTTTAATGTTGGGTATATACTTCACCAACATTGTGAAAACATTCCAATGATTATAGCCATTGTCATCCTTAGAGACGTTCTTTGGTGGTGAAATAGTAAAGGGTAAACAGTCCTACTTTTCAGATTGAAAGCAGTCTATTCTAGTCTAACAATAACTGACCTGCTTTTAAAACTACCATGAGAAGATTTTATTGAAGTATTTGCAAATGGTTCCTTCGGTATGACAGGTGTATTCTGGGAGAAAAATAAAACAGGCGTTGAATGGCTTTTTTCGTAAACGTGCATGTAAAAAAATATTATATTAAGTCATTCATTCATTTTCCTTCAGCTTAGTCCCTTTATTTACCAGACAGCGGAATGAATCGACAACTTATCCAGCATATTTAGCTTATTCAATTCACCTATGTGTTTGGACTGTGGGGGAAACCGGAGCACCCAGAGGAAACCCACGCCAACACGGGGAGAACATGCAAACTCCACACAGAAATGCCAACTGACCCAGCAAGGACTCAAACCAGCGACCTTCTTGCTTTGAGGTGACAGTGCTAACCACTGAGCCACAGTGTTTTCCATAAACTAAGGCATTCTGAATATATTTAAAGGTCTTTTGAACTGATACTGAGTTATTAATTCTCAGACACAAGCTTGTAAGGTTGAGCGAAATCCAACTTGTCACATTTACAATGTTTACATTTTCCTAAATATTTCTGTCTATTGTTTCATTTGCAGATGAAGACGCTGATATTCCTTCTACCAAACATCATCTCCAAGATGATGATGAATGTGGTAGGTGTACTGTAATAATTTGTACATTTAAGTGTTATTTTTTACATTTGTGTATTTATTTACTTCAATACATCTGCACATATTTACACTGCATTTGTCTGATTTTCATATGAAGTTATCAAAGCGTCGACAGCAAAACTAACATCCAGCGCAGAAAACGAGCCCTTTTACATGTACAACACGTATGACAGACCAGCAGACGCCAGCGCAGAGGGCATTTTTGCTAAAAATGGAACATACGAAGTCAAATATGAAGACAAACCAGGACGGAGATTCTGGAAGTCTGGATATATCGCAGAAGTAGGATATGGACGAGCTCAAGCTGAATACAGTGTATTTGAGGTAAGAGCTAAAGGCCCCAATGCATCAGTTAAAGCAGAACTCAGTAAAGTTGGAGTCGGAGCAATGGCTGGACTGGAAATTGCCAGCGTAAAGGCTAAAGCCGGTCCATTCGGTGCAAAACTGGGACTTGGACTGGACACGGGTGCATGTATCGGTCTGGGTGGGGTGAAGGCAAAATTCCTGGGAACTGGATTCTCTATTGGTCCAAAAATCGGTGTATGTTTCTTTGGTTCAGAATTTTCAATTTCATTCTGGTGAAAAATATTGTTATACATACTATTACACTGTAAGAACAAAAACTAAAAACCTGTAATTACTGACATACGGATATTAATCAATAACTAACGAGAATAAATGCTAATTTTTACATTGTAAAATTGTGTCTTTTGCACTTCATTCACTGTTTGTATAAATTTATTTTAATTGCACATAAATGTCAAACCCCATTTTACCCTACCAACATCAGGGGTTTGCAACAAGCAGTTTCTGCTGTGATGCATAATAATCACATGTATTTAACACTGTATAAATAAAGCTGAACAGAACGCTTGTCAGAATTGACCAACAGAATGGGTCCAAAAATTGGTGCATCTTTTTTTGGTTCAGAATTTTCATCATCACTCTGGTAAAGATTATTGTTATACATTTCTTGCGTACATCTTACTATTAAACTGTTAATGTGAACAAAATCCATGCAGATAAAAACTGTAATCACTGACATATGGATATTAATCAGTGGCTAACAAGAGAATACTTGTGATTATTATGCATCTTTGCAGAAAATGATCAAGTATCACACTGTATAAATAAAACTGAATTGAACGCTTAATGCTTTCCTCTTCATTTCTGTCATTGTTCGTGTGTGTGTGTTTTCACTGAATCACTCCAGTGTTCTTTAACACAAACACTGTATAAAGCAGCTGTGTTTTTCTTCACAGGAATGTCCAAAAGATTTGATGTTTGGTATTAAAAGAATGTTTTACAAATCACTTCATAGTATTTTTATTTAAAGGGCCATGAAACCCCCCTGTCTCAGCAGGGTGTTTTCACACCTCTAGTTTGGGAAAAAGTCAGGAAAGTGGGCGTGTCCAGCTCTGTTTAGGTGGGAGTGTCGGGGAAGGGAAAGAGGGAAGGATTTGCAAATATGGGAGTTTCCGTTTGGGCACGCAGACGCAGGGGAGAAAGACAGTGACTGTGTTTACATGGACATCAGTAATTGAATTACTTGCCAAATTATTAGTTTGTTGACTTTAACTGCAGTTTGGCACTTTCACTTTTTATTCAGGAACATTTCCTGCATGTCACCCGTGACAAACGAGATATTGAAATCGAGGAACTGCTGGAAGAGTGGAGTTTTAATCCAATGTTTGATAATGTTTGAGAACAAAATCCTCCGCATTTCTCGGTAACTTTGATGAATCGGTAGGTAGCGTCAGAAAGCCATGTGTGTATAGACTATCCTGTCACAAAATGCGGCGAAAATCCTGCATGACGAGAATAGTTTGATCATGTTTACACTCGGAGAGCAGCATTTACAGCAGATCTTTCAGTCTATAATATTGTACTATAATATTGCAGTGATATTACCATACTGTAAACTTAGTAACTAAATCATTTTGACTATGGTATGTCTTTAAAAACTGAAAGAGCTCTGCTGACGATACGAACTAACGTTGCCATCTGGGTTAAACAAAGGGCACTGCACTGCACTGCACACACTTACCAAATCTGTCAAGACAGGGCAATCACACCTGAACTGTGTCTTTTCTTTTTTTAAAAGGAGACGAGCGGCAAATCCGGATTTCATCATTTCCAGATGCGAAAAGCTCTCGGGTAAAAAATGTTCTTTACAAACGCATTTGTCACGTGTCGCGTGCACTGTAATCCACACGTGAGTTCAGCAGCGCTCTCATAGAGGGAAAATGAAAACAAAACCTTCGTTGCAGCACATTAATAAATTCTTTCACTTGTTTTGGCAAGACAGCATGGGGTCTCTCTGTAGTGTTCGAAGCTATCATGCATATTAATGAAGTTGCACCTCATACACAATAGAGCGCGCTGATTGGTTCGAACCAAGTCTTTCTCATGAATTAATGCCGCACACTCAGAGACGATGTTCTCGCAGGTACAGACAGCCACTCTACACACTGGATTTACACGCAAGTATCTCATGGCCGTGACGCAGCTTCAAAAATTCGTTTCAAACCGGAAGAACGAATTTGCTCAAAATAACGCAAAAACAACCGATTTTCACTTTTTAGTGAGATATATGTGTCCTAATAGTGTTTATAGCAGTGTGGGACACATATTTGACCGTCAACAATTAAAACATGTGTTTTGGTGTTTCGAGACCCTTTAAAGCAGTCCACAGTTTTCCAAAAAACACAGATCTTTTCTTTTCCACATGTCTGACACACACATACACAAGTTAAAGTTTAATAAGTTGTATAAAACTTTTAAAAATATTAAATTGACACAGATTAGGGTTGTAAAAGAATAAATTCGGCAGATTAATATATATTTTTTACTTGTTTATTGATTCTAAATTTGACAGAGAGACACCTCCCGTGTCATTAAAAACACATCTATGAAAGCATTTAGGCTCTCCTGTAACATATGATGATGACAGAAGAAGTTGTGGAGGCACCTAAATGCTTTCTTAAAGGTGTTTTCTGTCACTAATTCTTTAGCCTGATTAATGAATGTATTGTGTAGCTGCACAAATAATCATTAAAAGATCAGGATCTCAAATCAAACAGCCACGCAACATGAATTATAAATGATGGTGATTTGCATATGGTGATTAATCCTTTAATGGGCTGCATTCAAATCTGAAAATGCAAAAATCAAGAAAGAGATTAAGGCCATACTCACACTATGTACAGTTGCCTTGAACCGGGCCAAAGCACATTTGTCCCCCCTCCCGTCTCCCCCGATGGCCCACCCTCACATTACATTCGGGCCTGAGCACGCTTACGTCATCGATGATGCTCTGTTCAGTAAGCGCTCTCGCTCAGCACAGTGGAGATTACTTTAGTTATATCGTTTAAGTCGTTTGATACGCGGTGACACGCAGTCAAATATTTTGCAGAACAGATCAGCCACTTTTGATGCTCATAAACAATCATAAAGTCCTCGTGCTGCAGGAATTAGGAGGGTTGCTGAAGGTGCAGCTGTCGTGCAGTGAGGAGTTTGCGTCTTTAATAATCTACGACAGTTTGCGTTCATTGAACAGTAAGAATGATTAATTAATCCATATGAAACAGTCCCTTAAAAGTCACGTCTCGCTTTCTATTTTGGGCTTAGGCACGCTAATACTTACACTGCAAGCTTACCGCGCCTGAGCCCAAGTAAACCGCGCTCTGGCACACCTCTTCCAACCGGGCCAGGGCCACCCTGGTGAACCGTGCCTGAGCTCGATTCAGAGCACTCACACTACTCAAACGATCCGGGAAACAGGCCTGGGTACAGTTCGGATAGCATAGTGTGAGTACGCCCTGAGTCTTTAGTCTTTTGAGTTAGTTATGAACTTACAAACAGTCAAATAACACAGCAGTACAGGGATAGCAGGGCTATTCAATTAGTTTGTCACGGGGGCCAGTTCATGAAAAAGCATCCCAAACGAAGGGTCAGAGAGACATGACTTGCAATATAAATGATGACACGACTGCATATAAGAGCCAATATGTTGAATTTTTGCTCCTTTAGACACCCACGTTGTATTTGTCTACATTAAAATGGTAATATATTGTATTTTGAAAGTATATAATATCACTGTTGGCGTTTCTGTGTGGAGTTTGCATGTTCTCCCTGCGTTCGCGTGGGTTTCCTCCGGGTGCTCCGGTTTCCCCCACAATCCAAAGACATGCAGTACAGGTGAATTGGGTAAGCTAAATTGTCTGTAGTGTACGAGTGTAAATGTGTGTGTGTGGAAGTTCCCAGAGATGGGTTGCGGCTGGAAGGGCATCCGCTGCGTAAAATCGTGCTGGATAAGTTGGTGGTTCATTCCGCTGTGGCGACCCCGCAAGGGACAAAGCCGACAAGAAAATGAATGAATGAATGAATAATATCACTGCATTGTACAATAACATTCAAATGTTGTATTTCACAGCACAACAAAATCAGTGCATTGCTGAAGTAGGCTTCTTCTACATTCAGATACGTTCATATGTTCTGTTTTGAACTGCATAACAATTATGGATGCAACAATTATAGATTTTGGTTGTACAATTACGATGAAGAATAATCAGGGTTTCACAGTTATCACATCTAATGTAAATTTAAGCTTTATATTAGCTAGATTTAGATCTGGACATCCCTAACTAATATTAAAAATCCTTTAAAAGGCATTTTCATTAGTAATAGTTTTTATGCTGTAGGTTTTTCTGTGCTTATAGGGCTACACAATTATGTGTGTGTTTATAGAGAGGAACAGGAGAAAATAGTATAATAATAATTGTTATGAAGGTCGGCGCCAATATTTAGATTAACTGTTGTTATCATCTGCGTTCATACATGCATAATCATTTTAATAATAGTTCGTCTAACATGTCTTTTGTTTACATTGCACTGAAAGCTAAGCACAACTCTCACCGCTACAGCATGAGATGTTTTCTACTGCGTGCGTCCAGACAGCCGCGAGCGCGTTGCTCCGCTTGCGCCCGCATATTGGCATATATTATTACGACATAACAAACTTGTGTGCGGAAAAGACGTGATATGGGAACGGCCCGCGGCTATAGTTATTACAGTGTGCTTGCGTATTAGCTTCGGTGGACAAGCTCGGAACTTTAAACTAGCTCACAGTTGGCAATTCGGCGTAACTTTGTTCAGCAGTTTCGCTTCGTGCGGCAGAACAGAAATGCGGCTTGGAGAAGCCTTTACGATTAATTAATCGTGACGAATTAAAGCGCAGTTAATAGTGAAATCGGTTAATCGTTGCATCCCTAATAACGATATCAGTGCATTGTACAAAAGACTTTTTCTACAAACATATTCAAATGTATTCGGCTGCTCTCACCACCCGCCACTGTCAGGTGACACGCTCTGCGCAGCTTGTGCTGTATTGAACAGACGCATGTCACTTCATAACTATAGCGGCCGTTTTTTGACTGAACTAAATTTATTTTTGATGTCTTGGTCACACTATTTGGAGGGCCAGAACAAATTGCCTCGGGGGCCGGGTTCGGCCCGCGGGCCGCCAATTGAATAGCCCTGGTTTATAGTTTAGATATTCATTCATTCATTCATTTTCTTGTCGACTTTGTCCCTTGCGGGGTCGCCACAACGGAATGAACCGCCAACTTATCCAGCACGATTTTACGCAGCGGATGCCCTTCCAGTCGCAACCCATCTCTGGGAACTTCCACACACACATTCACACTCATACACTATGGACAATTTAGCCTACCCAATTCACCTGTACTGCATGTCTTTGGACTGTGGGGGAAACCGGAGCACCCGGAGGAAACCCACGCGAACCCAGGGAGAACATGCAAACTCCACACAGAAACGCCAACTGACCCAGCCCAGCCGAGGTTCGAACCTGCGACCCAGCGACGTTCTTGCTGTGAGGCAACAGCACTACCTACTGCGCCACTGCGTTGCCCTAGTTTAGATATAAACACTGATATTTATGGATAATTTGTTGTAGACAGCAATTACGTTAACCAATGAAACAAACGTTAAATGAAACATGAAGTTTTATGAGTGAATAACTGAATCATTTATTGAAAATAACTAAAAATAAATATGATGTGTTGTACAAGATTATAATGTTAGATTTCTACATTTAGCATTATCAGTAACAGTAGTAAAGATCATTTTTCACAGTATTTAATATTTTACAATATATTTTTATTTAGCTGATTATTTCTGATTTGTCTCTGAAAAATGGTTTGATCCGTGACTCAAAAACTGTAATGTGATCTGAACAGCGAGATTTGCAATCCATTACACAACTAAGTCTGATTTGACCAAACAAAAGAGCAATGCATGCTTTACAATAAACCTAATACATTTTTTAATATTCTATATATTTAGATTGAAAATGAAAATAAACAGAATTTAGATTAATAATAGATTTTCAAAAAATGTATCTGACACTGACATTAGTGACAGCTATTCTTATCTTGAAATATGTTCGAAATTCATGTGTG
The DNA here is from genome assembly GCA_903798195.1 of Danio kyathit. Taxonomy (NCBI): domain Eukaryota; kingdom Metazoa; phylum Chordata; class Actinopteri; order Cypriniformes; family Danionidae; genus Danio; species Danio kyathit. Next base: position 51,730,206 of record LR812529.1, on the reverse strand, counting down.
TTTTTATACAGTAATAAATGTAATACAGTAAAACAGAAATGCTAAAACACTATTCTCCATTTGAATATGCAGTGAATAGTAATTTATTCAAAGCTTCAGTGTCCCATAATCCTCCAGACATGATTTCAGTTTCAGTGGTGTAAAGTAACAAATTACAAATGCTCAAATTACTGTAACTGAGTAGTTTTTCTCAGGAATTGTAATTTACTAAGTAGTTTTATAAATGTGTACTTTTACTTTCCCTTAAATACATTTTAGTGCTGTATTGGTACTTTTACTCCACTACTTTCCTTCAACCTGCAGTCACTACTTTATTATTACTTGTCTAAGGGGATTAGAAAAATCAGAAAGACATGGGCGATTTATAATTGCAGCAAACTGTTTAGAAGCATTAAAAGTGTCCAAGAAGATGTCCAAAATATTTACACGCATTGACCCAGAGACTGTTTAGATGCATGTCACTGATGACGTCAGATGTCAACTTGACATTGTACCCTAATGTCGTGGAGACTTTGCGTTTTGTTTAGAAATTAAAATCAGGTTGACGTCGGAACTCAATGTCAGGCCAACTTCAATGTCCATCGTCCAACCTAAAATCATCGTCTAATGATGTTACAGCTTGACTTTTTGTGGACATTACCACTATGACGTCTATCAGATGTGGGATTTTGGTTGCCGCACCTGATGAATGAATGTCAGTATTTGACCTTAATATGACATTGGTTTAAGATGACGGCTCGACATTGGATTTTGGTCACTTTCTAACAACCTAAAATCAACTAAATGTCAACGTCATTTGATGTCATTATTGGACATCAAAATAATGTTGTCCTTGACTAGACATTATGTCACCTTAGATTTATAAGGTTCTATCTGACATTTTTGTCAAAATTGAGTTATTAACATATTCTTATTAAATGACAACTTGTTTACATTGTGATGTTTTCTTTTGAAAAGTAATGCTTCAATGAATGATCTGCCAGATAGAACTTTATATTTCCTAGCGGAAAATGACTTTTTAGAATTAGAAGGTTCGTCTGCATTTGCCCTGTTTGTTTTTCTCTAATTTGCAAATGTAAGAGAATTTTGATTAGTGAAGTTTATTTATAAACAAATTTCGAGAGGATCATGTGCTTATGATTGCTTGCGACTGGCCTGGCATTATTCAATTCATCATTCACCAATCAGACGATTCCTAAGACACTATAAATGCCCTAGGTTTCATACCACAGTCATCTCCGTTTTGAAGAATCCCCCCTTCCACCCCTACTCCTCCTCCTTTCCTAGATGGGTGGCACGGTGGCCCAGTGGTTAGCACTGTTGCCTCACAGCAAGAGTGTCTTCGGTTCTGGTCATTACTACCAGCCGATGTTTCTGTGCGGAGTTTGCATATTCTTTCCATGCTTGCGTGGGTTTCCCCCAGTGTCCTCCCACCGTCCAAAAACATGCAAATTAAGTTAATTGACTCATCCAAATCTTTGTATGTAACATTTACACACACATGCACAAATTACATGTAAACGCATCATCTTTTTACAGCGTAATGCTACTTTTGAGTACTTTTGAAAGGGCTACTTTTTACTCACATTTTGAGTAATATTTACAACAGATACTTTTACTCGACTTGCACTACATTTTTAGGCAAGTAATGGTACTTAAGTTTGATTTTTCAGTACTCTTTCCACCACTGTTCAGTTTGCAGATTATCTCAAACACTTTCTGAGCTCAGACCTGAAAATGATATACTGTATGATTTATGCATAAGATATAAAGTTTATCAATATAAGGTCAGGTTTAGACCAAAACTAAATATTATCTACTGAAAAACATCTCACCTGGGGGATGATGACAAGGGGTTTAATCATAATGTAATAACAGTTTAGTTTTAAACAGCATTAAATTGCTCAAATGTGACAATAAAGTCATTTCAAAATACTTTTGCACATTTCAAATAAAAGCTTTTCAACTGAACGTTTTATTAATCAGAATCCTGCAAAATGTGTCCATGAAGCGGTTTTCAGCTGTTTAACTGATGCTTCAGCTATTGTCAATTGGACTTAAATTAAACCTTTAAGCATTAGATTAAACATACTTAAACACTTCATTGCGTGACTTTCCACCTGTAGCACACACTCCTCATGTCTTAATGCATCTGACATTTTGTTAAAAACACTCATATGCTTCCCATATTTATTTCTAATTCTGTTTATATAACTACTATTTTAATTTATAACACCTAATTTTTGCATCTCGTGTGTAAATACACTATGAACAGCAGCTACGCTAATAATTTGTTTTAATTCACTATTTCCACCTGGGGATACTCATCCCAAGGTATCTAGAGATTATGCAGCAGCATTGATGCGATCCAAGACCTGTGAAGAAATGATGCCAAAGTATCTATAATCTTTGGCCAGAGGAGAAATGGTTGTGCCCAACAGACCCTGGTTTCTCTCCAGGTTTTTTCCTTCACTTTGGGTCAATTGGTGAAGTTTGTTCCTCACCACTGGCTTGCTTGGTTTGGCACTTGTGGAGCTGCGCATGGATAGATTTGCTCTTCAGTGTTTGGACTTTCAACAGTGAAAATTTAACCACACTGAACTGAACTAAACTGAACTTCAACTCTGAAAACTGAACTGACACAGTTTACATTTACTAGAACTTCTATGTTAATCTGCTTTGACACAATATACATCGTAAAAACGCTATAGAAATAAAGATGAATTGAATTGAAGTGAACTTTCCCTGAAGCTCACTCAGTTCCAGAAAATAAGAAAATGACCCCTAAGATTTCTTAAATGTGGTTGAACAGATGGGACGTGTCAACAACAGCCGGAAACATCTTCCTCTATTTAGTTTCATTTTCCTATAAACAGAGCTTTTCCTTTGTGTTCTTGGGATCTGTTCCTGGCAACACCTCAACACTACAAATTTCCATAAATGTTATTCATTTTAATACCAATATACTACTACTACTAATACCAAACTATTACTAATAATGATGATGATTATAATAACAACAGTCTCAACTTACTGACATGCAATGTCTTTTTCACTGTCTGATACCTTGAAGGTTCTCTGAGGAACCAGAATTGGTTATGCTTTGACCTCCTGTCTGAAAATGAGATTTACACCACTTTATATATTTTTTAAGACATTTCAGTGAATATTTTGCATTATAACAGGAATTTGGAGGCCTGAAAATGTTTTAAAAGCAAGTTTCAAAGTGTACATTTCTGAAAATCACACACTCATTGTCTCCGTGTAAAACTACACAAACATGATTTAAAGAAAGTGTTGAGCTCGTGTGTGTGTGTGTGTGTGTGTGTGTGTGTGTGTGTGTGTGTGTGTGTGTGTGTGTGTGTGTGTGTGTGTGTGCATGCCTGCGTGTTGTATTTCTCTCTCAGGAAGATGCTCAAACTAGACTTTTTAAGTTTCAGATTGGATATGATGTTGTTTTTAATAAATAACATGACATATGATAATATATAATTCCAGTCATTGTTTGTTTTATTAAACACCAAATGTTTGGGGGTTTCTGTAAGTTTTAAGAGCAAGCTGCTCTGTTTGGGAACCAAAGTGATGAAAGGTGTTCCAGTAAAGCTACTGATGAACTTCTCTCTTTTGGCTCTCACTTTCAGTTGATGCCCATCTCTGACTGCATAAATAAGGAGAACTACTACTGACCCAAACACAGAGCCGACTCTCACCAAAGACTTACTGACACTGAAGAAGTGAGACCCCTCGAAATGTCGAAGATCACCAAACGCTCCCATCATGAGGAAAATGGTAAGTTTACTGTAACAGTCCGTCTACCTCTTAGTGTTATTTATTCACTTGTGGGTTGTGTTTCTGTTTTCTACAAATGTTTGATTGATTTATTCAAACATTCACTGTGTAGAATATGTCATTGGTATAATATTTGACAAAATCTAAAATATTTTGTATAAACTCCAAAAAAAAAAAAGGCTGGGTTATTTGAACCCTAAGTTGGGTTAAATTTGTTGGATTTGTTCATATTTTATCTAACATTTTGTTAAAATAACCCAGCATATATATATATATATATATATATATATATATATATATATATATATATATATATATATATATATATATATATATATATATATATATATATATATATATACAATTGAAGTCAGAATTATTAGCCCCCTGAATTATTGCCCCCCCTTTATATTTCCTAAATGATGTTTAACGGAGCAAAGAAATTTTCACAGTTTGTCTGATAATATTTTTTCTTCTGGAGAAAGTCTTATTTGTTTTATTTCGGCTAGAACAAAAGCGGTTTTTACATTTTTAAAAAAACATTTTAAGGTCAAAATTATTAGCCCCTTTAAGCTATATTTGTTTTCAATAGTCTACAGAACAAACCATCATTATACAATAACTTGCCTAATTACTCTAACCTGCCTAGTTAACCTAATTAACCTAGTTAAGCCTTTAAATGTCACTTTAAGCTGTATAGAAGTGTCTTGAAGAATATTGATAAAATAAATCAGTTATTAGAGATCAGTTATTTAAACTTTTATGATTAGAAATGTGTTGAAAATATCTTCTCTCCGTTAAACAGAAATTATGGAAAAAAATAAACAGGGGGGCTAATAATTCTGACTTCAACTGTGTGTGTGTGTGTGTGTGTGTGTGTGTGTGTGTGTGTGTGTGTGTGTGTGTGTGTGTGTGTGTGTGCGTGTGTGCGTGTGTGCGTGCGTGCGTGCGTGCGTGCGTGCGTGCATGCGTGTATATGTGCACAAGTAAAAATGAATAATTCTGAATATATTTAAATGTTTTTGAACTGATAGAGGTCTCAGATCAAATACAGAAGCACAACCTTGAAAGGTTGAGTGAAAAGAAAACCAGCCTGTCACGTTTACAATGTTTAAATGTCAGCATATGATGGCATACATCTAAATAAAGCCTATTGTCCTAAATATTTAGTAATTGTTTTAATTGCAGATGAAGAAGCTGATATTCCTTCAACCAAACATCATCTCCTAGATGATGATGATGATGAATGTGGTAGGTGTACTGTAATAGTTTGTACATTTTAGTGTTATTTTTTTACATCTGTATTTATGTACTTTAATACATCTGTATATATTTACACTGCATTTGTCTGATTTTTCTATGAAGTTATTAAAGCGTCGACAGCACAACGTACATCTAGTGCAGTAAGCGAGCCCTTTTACATGTACCACACGTATGACAGACCAGCAGACGCCGGCGCAGAGGGCATTTACGCTCAAAATGGAACATATGAAGTCAAATATGAAGACAAACCAGGAAAGAGAATCTGGAAGACTGGATATGCCGCAGAAGCAGGAGTTGGCCGAGCTCAAGCTGAATACAGTGTATTTGAGGCAGAAGCTAAAGGCCCCAATGCATCAGTTAAAGCAGAACTCAGTAAGGTTGGAGTCGAAGCAATGGCTCGAGCTGAAATCGCCAGCGCATCGGCAAGAGCTGGCCCACTCGGTGTGAAAGTGGGACCTACACTGGACACGGGTGCATCTATCGGTCTGGGTGGGGTGGAGGCAAAATTCTTGGGAACTGGATTCTCTATTGGTCGAAAAACCAGCATCTCTGTTCTTGGTTTAGAAATTTTATTAGCATTATGGTAAAAATGACAGTTCTACATTTTTTTTATGTAACATCATTCATTCATTCATTCATTTTCTTGTCGGCTTTGTCCCTTGCGGGGTCGCCACAGCGGAATGAACCGCCAACTTATCCAGCACGATTTTACGCAGCGGATGCCCTTCCAGCCGCAACCCATCTCTGGGAACTTCCACACACACATTCACATTCATACACTATGGACAATTTAGCTTACCCAATTCACCTGTACTGCATGTCTTTGGACTGTGGGGGAAACCGGAGCACCCGGAGGAAACCCACGCAAACCCAGGGAGAACATGCAAACTCCACACAGAAACGCCAACTGACCCAGCCCAGCCGAGGTTCGAACCTGCGACCCAGCGACGTTCTTGCTGTGAGGCAACAGCACTACCCACTGCGCCACTGGGTTGCCTTTATGTAACATCGTACTATTAAACTATTAATGACAACAAAAACTATGAAAAAAAACCTGTAATTACTGACATACGGATATAAACAAAGACAAACAAGAGAATACTTCATCACTTGAGCATTGCAGCATTTTCTGTAACTATGCATAAAAAACACATTTATACATGATAAATTACATTTATCATGTATAATATGTATACACAAGTATGAATAAAGCTTAATTGATGGCTTAATGCTTTCCTCTTCACTTCTGTCATTGTCAGTGTGTGTGTGTGTGTGTGTGTGTGTTTTCTCACTGAATCACTCCAGTGGTCTTTTACACAAACACTGTATAAATCAGCTGTGTTTTTCTATTCAGGAATGTCCAAAATATTTGGTATTAAAGTAGTGTTTTGCAAATCACTTCATTGTATTTTTATTTAAAGCAGTCCACAGTTTTCCAAAAACAGATCCAGATCTTTCCTTTCACCTCTGTCAGTTTGAGATACACACAGACAAACAAGTTAAAAGTTAAATGGCCTATAACTTAACAACATTATTTTGGGACACTTATAGAAGGATTAGGGTGGTAAAGGAATGAACCCGCAGATTAATAACTTTATTTTCACTTGTAGATTAAAATTTGTTGCAGAGAAATCCTCTCATGTCATTTAAATCACATGTATGAAAACATTTAGGCTTTCCTGTAAAATATGATAACAGAAGTTATGGTGGGGTCTAAATGCTTGCTTAGTTTATTAAAGGTGTTTTCTGTCACTACTTGTATGCCTGCATTAATGAATTCAGTGTAAAGCTGCACAAATAATCATTAAAAAACATTGTGATCTCAATTTAAATACCCACACAACATGAATTATGGTGATTTGCATACGTTTATTAATCCCTCAAGCACTAGCTGCATTTAAATCTGCATTTGAAAAAAAGTCTATTAAAATAGTGAAGTTACAAACAATCAAATAACACACAAATCACAGGCATAACGGTTTATAGTTTAGATATAAGACTTACACTGAAGAGCTGAGGCCCCTCGAACTGTCTGAGATCACCAAACGCTCCCAGAAAAATGGTAAGTTTACTATAACAGTATGTGTTGTGTTTGTGTTTTCCAACTGTGATTACAGATGTTTGATTTTTCCAAACATTCACTGTGTAGAATATGTTATTGGTTTAATATTTTACAAAACCTAAATTATTGTATTAATGCAAAATGTGTCTTAAATATGCAGTATGTATACTCAAAAAGGCTAGGTTATTTGAACACATCGAGTTAAAAAAAAAAAGGACAAACCAAAATGTTAGATTAGATATGCTGGTTTTGTCCATAATTTAGCCAAAATTTGGTTGAAATACATTTATCCCAATCATTTGGGTTTAAAAAAAAAAGTGTCATTTAAATTAACTGAAAAAATAACTCGATGTTGAACTTAACAATATTTCACCCTGAAGCAGGAGTTGGACGAGCTCGAGCTGAATACAACATATTTGAGGCAGAAGCTAAAGGCCCTAATTCATTATATAAAGCAGAATTCACTAAAAAAATCAAGCATCAGCAATGGCGCGAGCTGAACTCGCCAGCGTAGAGGCTAAAGTCGGTCCATTCGCTGCAAAACTGGGAGTTGGACAGGACACGGGCACATCTATTGGTCTGGGTGAGGTGGAGATCAAATTCTTGGGAATTCTCTATTGGTCCACAAACCAGTATCTCTTTTTTTGGTTCGGAATTTTCAATTTCATCCTGGACAAAATGAATTTTATACAGTTTTTGTGTAACATTTTTCTGAGTACAAAAATATGTAAAAAAAAAAAAAGAAAACTTAAACTTACTCTAATTACCAGAATACCTGATCATTTGAACAATGCAGTTTCTGTAACTATGCATAAAAGCCACATGTATTATATATGCACAATTAAAGCTGAATTAAATGCTTATTGCTCTCCTCTTCATTTCTGTCAGTGTGTGTGTTTAACACAAACACTGTATAAAGCAGCCTTGTTTTTCTATCCAGGAATGTCCAAAAGATTTGAAGTTTGGTATTGAAGAGCCCCTATTATGGGTTTTTTGAAAATGAGCTTCCATGTAGTGTGTAACACAGCTCTAAGTGAATGAAAACATCCAGCTGAGGTTTAAATCTGAAAGTGCAGCATGTTTAAAACTAATGATTCTTTTAAGAAATAGATGACTCAGAGTCGAATAAATGAATAGAGTTGGGTTCGGATCTTGTGCTTGAAAGCATCCACGTCGATACGGCACATCACCAAATATGTAGTGCCGGTTCCGGTAAAATGTGAACGCGCTTTGGTTGTTGCTAGATCGGATAGGTTTGCGGCCGGAAGTTAACGAGAATTATTTATGTTATTTATGAAATTCCTGATTTAATGTATTTTATTAACGTCTACCCCCACCCCAACCCTAAACCCAACCGTCACAGAAGCGTAAAAACAGTAGTTGTACCGAGTATTATTTATTATATCTAGTAAATTACCCAATAAATTGTATTTTATAACGCCTACCCCCACCCCAACCCTAAACCCAACCGTCACAGTACTGTAAAAATATTAATTATTGTTATAGAGTGTCATAAAAAAATGCCGCTATATTAATGTGCATATCGCACTTCGGGCCGGCCGCGTATCCGATCTAGACTTTACCGCGCGCTTTCCCTCCACACATTAGCGGAGGCGCGCGGGTGATCATGAGACTGATCATGACACAAAGGTGACGGTCACTAACACTATAGCCAACCTAGTGCTGTGTTTGTTCCTGTCATTTTTCTGACGATTGATACAATAACCTACGCTGCAACGTGGGATTCGCCGGCTGTTTGCTATTGAAGGAGCAGGAGAGACTATTATGTATGGGACTTTGTCAGACTTTGAAAGGGACTTTGTCAGTAACTTTTACAGTTCAAATGTACCAGTTTCTTCTTTCTCCGGATCATAACATGTAAGTGTGATTAAAATTGTTGCCTCATTTTGTGTAGTTTGCAAAATGTGTGTTTAATTGTGTGTTGTAACTTGTAATCACTCTCCATGCGGCTTGTAAATGTATCTATTACAGATCAGTGATGTATTGTATCTCTCAGGTTAAATCTGTATGGGACTAAGAAATGTGGAGAATAAATGGATGATCAATGTTCACACACACACACACACACACACACACACACATGTTTGTTTTTGTGAAAAGTGGGTACATTACATAGGTTTCCATTCATTTTATACAGATCAAACCGTATATTATATTGCCCTCACCCCACCCTACCCCTAAACCCAACCATCACAGGAGACAGTGTACAGCTTTACTCCCTGAACAAACTCATCCTGTGTGATTTAGAAGCTTTTGGAGAAGTGAGGACGTCACCAATGTCCTCATATTTCACCTGCTTTTTGTAATAGCTGTGTCATACCTATGTCATTATACAGATTTGTGTCCTGATATGTCACAAAAACACGTACACACACACACACACACACACACACACACACACACACACACACACACACACATCTAAACACTTATTTAATTTTAATTCAATTTTTCATCTCAGAGACTTAAAAAAGCTGATAAAACAGTCATTTATTAACATTGCAGAAATCTGCTAATGACACAAAAAAAAAAAAAAACACAGTCTTAAGTTTGAAGATGAAAATGAACTACCGCCCTTTTCAGTTTTGTGCAGGAAATCCTGCTAAATAAGTGGGTGTGAGGTTTCAAACCAAATAGCTGCTCCATCAAACCCGCACTGAGCTTTTTAAACGTGTGGCAGAAAAAAATGGCAGAAAACCGACAAATAAAACAAAGTGGAGAGAATGTCAATGGTAAGCGCATTTGAATAGTTTTTTTTTTTTTTTGTGGTGGGGGTGGGGGGGGGCAACCTTGGTTTAAGAAATTACTTTTATTTAATCTTCCAACGTCTTTGCGGCTGGAAGGGCATCCGCCACATAAAACATATGCCAGAGTATTATATTAGAATATACAGTTGAAGTCATAGTTATTAGCCCCCCTGAATTATTAGACAGCTTGTTTATTTTTTCCCCAATTTCTGTTTAACGGAGAGAAGATTTCTTCAGCACATTTCTAAACATAATAGTTTTAATAACTCATCTCTATTAACTGATTTATTTTATCTTTGCCATGATGACAGTAAATAATATTTGACTATATATTTTTCAAGACGCTTCTATACAGCTTAAAGTGACATTTAAAGGCTTAACTAGGTTAATTAGGTTAACTAGGCAGGTTAGAGTAATTAGGCAAGTTATTGTATGATGATGGTTTGTTCTGCAGACTATCGAAAAAATATAGCTTAAAGGGGCTAATAATTTTGTCCCTAAAATGCTGTTTAAAAAATTAAAAACTGCTTTTATTGTAGCCGAAATAAAACAAATAAGACTTTCTACAGAAGAAAAAAATATTATCAGACACACTGTGAAAATTTCCCTGCTCTGTTAAACATCATTTGGGAAATATTTAAAAAAAGAAGAAAATTCAGAGGGGGGCGAAAAATTCTGACTTCAACTGTAGGTCAGTTAGAATATATACTCTGTTAAATCAGAAGACCTGACCGTTTGGACACTGAGAGTACACAAAGTGATGGTGAAAGCGGTTTATGTTTTTTAAATAGAATTTCGTAAAACCAGCAAAACATTCTGACAATTGTGTCAATTAAATTTATAGGAGACTCAATAATGTAGTACTTTAAAAAAGTAAACCAAAATGCTTTTAAAGGGTTAGTTCACCCAAAAAATGGAAATTCTGTCATACTTTACTCATGCTCTGGTTGTATTAAATATTTCCTTAACACAAAGGAAGATATTTGGAAGAATGCCAGAAACTCTCGAGTGAATGGGTCACGAGATTCTTCAAAGATCCCTTTAAGCATTCTGTAACGTGTGTCTTTGGGTGTCATGCTTTTCATCTTTTGTCATGTAGATTAGTTGTACTGTAGATGTGTTTAACTTGAAGCAGCACTGCACAGACCAATTAACGTACATTAAACCAAATCAAATCACTTTCAGTGTTTCCTCTAGGATTTTTTACAGCTGTGGCGGCAGAACTTTTACACAGTATGGGTGTTATTTCAATGACACATGTTGTGAGCGCAGTATTACACGTATTACACGCATTTATGTAATACGAGCATGCGAATCTCTGCTTGCGCGCTGATTTCCTCTGTTCGTGCACAACTTCACACCCTGAAATATACGCTGCTCAAGTGCGATTTAGTGCGTTTATGTGACGAGTACATCTCCAACATTTGTTAGATTTGCTAGGAATGTTTATCAATGTCTCCGGTAGACCTACAGAGCGGCATTAATGCGTCCTGAAGTAAAGTAAAACAGCTGAAGTAGCTGAACAGTCCTGAAGTAAAGTGAAACCGCTATAAACTCCAGCCAGATAAAGTCATTGAATGCAGAACCATAGACCTTTATCAATAAAGTATAATTATGGAAACTGTGTTCATCTTAACTGAAAGCTATACGTCGTGTTTGCTGGTCTCACGTCTCACGCACCTGTCAGTCAGTCAGCATGTCACCGTAAAGGGTTAAACAAATAACGCACAGCACTACTACGGTTAAAGAAAAGTTTCCGCTGTTATAATTCACTTACCTTTTAATACGTTTTGGTGCGATTATAACCCGCTATTTAAAACAACAACAATGACTGAATGTTTTGAATGGGAAGCTGCAATATAGCCGTGGCGGGATGAATTTTGGTGTGGCGGCCCACCATGGAAGAATGAATGTAGCGGAAACCTTGACTTTTATTGTCACGTCATCAGCAGCACGTGTGCTATGATGAGTGAAAAGCTTAGGTGCTGACTTCAGACAGTGCAAAATACAACGACATACTCACAAAAAAAACAAGACAATGTAAAATTGTCAATGCTGACAGCGATACGTACGATGAATAGGTGTACATAGTAGTGTTACTAGTTGTAGGCAGTAATGTTTTAAGTATGAATTGGTTAAAGTGCAGTGCGTGCATTAAAGTACATTAAAGTAGTGCATTAAAGCACTGCAGTATCAATTACATTGCCTGCTGCTCCACATCCTTTTGAACCATTCTTTATGATGAACACGCCTAATATCTCATACTTCCTGCTTCCTCTCATGTGTTTCTATATGCATGTGTCTCATCTGGTTACAGGAGGGTTACCTCTTATGGTAAAATGAGAGCTATAATAAAGATAGCACATGACAAGAACAACCAATGAGGACTTAACACATGATACTGTGAAACCTCTGAGTGAACCAATCAGAGCAGGATACATGACAGGAAACAGGAAATACAAAACCAAACTACACAACAAAAGACAAGACACCCAAAGACACTCTTTACACATTTAAATTAAAATATGAAATATTATGCATTTCTGGAGAAAGTAAATACATTTTCTATATCTTATGATGTCCAAAAGGCACCAAATGATAAATTTGAGCCATATTTTATATACAGTAATGCTGGTATGACAATGCTTTTAACGTTCAGTATGAAGATGCAATGCCCATAGATATAAATACACATTACATTATGTGACGGGTGTTAATAAGAGTTTATTAATTTAATGTATTTCACTAATAGTCCCTCCTTTTAATTTCCGTGCATTTGTTTTGCATCAATTCGTTTAGAAATATGTTAGAATTTAGTTTTTACTTTATTTGTGTTGTTTAATGAAAATAGTTTTATATTTGTTTGACGCGCTACGTCACTTCCGGTTGCCGCGCAACGTCACTTCCGGTTGCCGCGCTGCGTCCTCAGTCTGCATTGAGGGCGCTGAGAAGAGGTGAGCAGTTAATTGTGCTCCTAGGAAAGTTGTTCTAAAAGTTGTGGGATGTTTAAATAAGTTTTTAATATGTGATGGTATTGTTTGTAAGATTGTTCTATGTTAACTAATAAGTATTTTTCTTCATGTGGATGGATGAAATTAGTTGTTTTTAATGAGCACAGTTGATTGAGTGTATGTGTGTGTGTAAAGTATGTATGCTAAACACTGATTTCAACTGATCCTCTAACTGCCATTTATTTGTTAGGTGGGGAAGTTTACAAGCATATCTCATTTTGCTGTTTTTTTGATCCATCCAGGTATTTTTTCAAATACAGTTGTTCTTATTTGTGTTTACATTTGTCCCTCAATTAAATTAATTTCTAATATGAAGTAAGCTGGAGAAGATTAGTTAATATTACAATTTATGGAACTGTAATCATTTGTTATTTTTGTTTATTTACTTTTTGTACACCTTTGTGATATTTTTACTTAGTTTTAATTGGGCGTGTTATTGTATGGTTGCTCAGTCTGCATTGAGGGCGCTGAGAAGAGGTGGGGAAGTTTACAAGCATATCTCATTTTGCTGTTTTTTGATCCATCCAGTCTGCTCTGACCGGAAGTTCGAGTTGCAATAAACCCACCATCAGCAACAGTACCTGTGGCTTGTCTCATCTTTGTACACAACGCAGAGAGTTGAACACCGGTTACAGTGGTGCCGTGACCCGGATGAAGATCAGCTCTCCTGGAATCTTCATCCAAAGATCAATGTCGTTTGGTCACCGGTGGATGCTGCACTTCAGTCAAGGTTTTGATGAACTGTGATACAGAGTAATGCACTTTCGTTGAACTGGACACTACACTACATCATTTCTTTATTTCTAGTTTAATTCAATATACGTCTTTCCCAGTTTAATAGTTCTTTTTTGTAGTTGTGGTTAGACGCCTGTTTACATATTCTAAAGTTTTATTCAATGTTTGATTATTTACATACCAATAAGTAGTAATGGCATATGGTTTTAGAGCAGACAGTTTTAAGGGTGAGGAGAACATGTCAGATTTAACTTTTGGAAGAGGAAGACTTTTTACTAATCCATCTACACCTGTTGCAGGGAGGGGTAGTGTGGGACGAACCCCTGAATTTTGTTCTACCCGGGTTACTGAACAAACACCTAGTCAGTTAAGGAGTAACCCATTTTCGGTTAGCCCAGATTTAAATGATACTGCATGGCAAAATCTCATAACACATATTGCTCAGGAAGTAGGACAGACTTTGATTTCTGTTCAGGGTGGGGAAAGGTATGGGGAAAGAGAAACCAATAATGCACAGACACAGAGTTCAGTAGCTGGTCAGTCATTCACAGAAACACCCTCACTTAATTTAACAGGAGTCAAATTAGTCATGCAGTCCGAAGTAAGAGAACCCCCTGTTTTCCGAGGTGATGGAACGGATAAGTTTACTGTCCATGAGTGGGAAGACTTAGTGGACACTTATTTGCAAAAAAGAGGCATACCGGCATCTGAGCATTATCATGAGATTCTTTCTAGGCTGTTGGGTAAGGCCAAAGACATTGTCAAAATAACCCTACGCAGCAACACATCTCTAAAACCTTCTGAGAACCCCACAGTTATATTTGATATCCTGAAACAGCATTTCAGTGAAGTCAGATTCTCCTCTATGCCTTTAGCAGATTTCTACGGTACAGTTTCTGTTTTAGGAGAGAACCCAGTTGAGTATTGGGTCCGGTTGAATAAGGCTGTGGATGCTGCTGAAGAGGCTTTGAAAAGACTCGGACGACGGATGGATAATCCATGTCAGGAGGCAGCAATGATGTTTGTCAAATACTGCCCAGACCCCAGCTTGTCAGCCGTTTTCCGTTTGAAAGCACCAGATAAGTGGACAGCGAGTGAGGTACAAGAGCATCTCGACAGATATCAGGTGGAGCAAAAAGAGCAGTTGGCAATTAAATCTAAGCGCAATGTTACAGCGAGGAATGTTACAGCTCACCCACAGTCACTCGTGGAGAATGAGATAATGGCTAGTGGTTCCCCAGTCATGATGTCTGAACATTCTAACTTGAGTATTTCATCTTCTACACAGAATGATGATAACTGTATGAAAACGCTTATCACCCTACTTGACCGTGCTCTCTCCCAGAATTCTCAAGTCGAAATGAGGAGTCCTCGACCGAGCCAACTGCCTATGAGAGCCTGTAAGGTGTGCCGTTCATATGAACATTCAACTCTCTCACACTGTCGACGTCAGCGACTCTGTCTTGCTTGCTTCCAACCTGGTCACATAAAAAGAAATTGTGTAGACAGTCAGCATGGCTCTGGCAGCCAGATAGCGCAGCAATCGCAAGGCTCATCGACTTTAAATTAGTCGACCCACACCTGGAGAGGGGACGTGTGGGTAGGGTAGAACAAACCCTCGAAGGTGCAGACATCAAACAAGTTTATGAGAGTGCATGTGCGCAGGCTCCGGCTGAAGTCAAAGTGATCGCACAGAATATGCAAACTTTAGAAGTGTTTGATGAATTGTTTTATGCACCTGTCTATGTGAATGATAGATACCAGATAAAAGGAATGTTGGATTCAGGATCCATGGCATGCACATTTAGTGAAGCGGTAGAAAGCAGGATGCTCAGTGAAGATGTGTTGCCAAAACCGACACCTTTGCCCCAAGAAATAATGTTAATTGGATGCGGAGGTAAAATGACCAAACCAAAATGCATGTATGAAGTTGAGCTAAATGTGTATGGTGAAAGATGCTTGGTGCCTGTTCTAGTTGTACCGGGGCAACGGGACGACTTGATAATTGGTACCAATGTTATTAAGTTTCTCATGCACAGAATGAAGATAAGTGATGATTACTGGAGAATTCTGTCTAACAGTGTCTCAGGGCCACCTACATCATGCGAACAATTCCTGGATGTTATGGCAAATACTTGCCGCTGGAGGGGTGGAATTCCGCCACACAAGGTTGGGACTGTTAAGCTTCGGCAGTCAGTTACTCTAATGGCCAAACAAGAGCACCTTGTCTGGGGAAAGTTACCAAGAGACGCTGCTATCTCGCCTGGAAGCACTGTAATAGTGGAGGCCACTTCTTCTAAAACCATGCCACGAGACATTATCATAGGTCGTGTTGTCACGCCCTTGTGGGGAGATCATTGGGTTCCCCTGAAGGTTACTAACCTGTCAGATAAGCCAGTCACCCTCAGAAGGAACTGTAAGTTGGCTGATGTGTGTCCGTGCCTTGCCGTGGAAGATTTTGAGCTGTTTCAAGGTTTCAGTGAAGTCCAGTTGCCCACACCTGATAAAGTTCCGCAACTTGTTGTTGCAAACAACCTGAAAAAGAGACTGGAGGCTGTAAGTCTCAGTGACGTTGACATCGACTCTTGTTCTGCCAGTGATACAGCAAAGGAAAAGCTGGTCCAGTTGCTAGAGAATTACAATGATGTATTCTCCAAACACGCTTTAGATTGTGGGGAGGTCAGAGGCTTCGTTCACCGGATCCACTTAACTGATGATCGCCCATTTCGACTCCCATACCGACGAGTACCGCCCGCTCACTACCAAAAATTACGCCAAGTTCTCTCAGAGATGGAAGAGCAAGGAATAATACGCAAATCAGTAAGTGAGTACGCCTCACCTTTGGTTTTAGTGTGGAAGAGAGATGGCAGCTTAAGGATCTGTACGGATTTCAGATGGCTAAACGCTAGGACTATAAAGGATGCGCACCCACTTCCGCACCAATCAGACTGCCTTGTTGCCCTCGGTGGTAATACCCTCTTTAGCACGATGGATTTAACATCGGGCTTTTATAACATCCCAATGGCCGAAGAGGATAAAAAGTACACCGCGTTTGCAACACCAGTAGGTCTTCATGAGTACAACAGGATGCCTCAAGGGTTGTGTAATAGCCCAGCATCTTTCATGCGTATGATGTTAAGTATCTTTGGGGACCTGAATTTTAGTAGTTTGCTGTGCTACTTAGATGATTTGCTGGTGTTTGCACCCAACGAGACCACAGCCTTGGAGCGGTTAGAGATGGTGTTCCAACGATTGAGGAGCTACAACCTTAAATTAAGTCCGAAAAAGTGCCATCTGATGCAAGCATCCGTTAAATTCTTAGGCCACATCATTGATGGAAATGGTGTTTCTGTTGATCCTTCGAAGGTCGAGGTCATAGCCAAGCTCTCGAAAGCTGACCTCATGGAAGAGGACGGGTGTACTCCGTCTGTACGGCGAATAAAGTCTGTCTTGGGAATGATCCTCTACTACCAGCATTTTATTCCAAATTGCTCTTCAGTAGCCAGACCATTATTCTCTCTAACAGCTGGGCAGAAAAGAAGAACAAAAATAAAAACTGAGGCTAAGGCAGGCACATATCGAAAACTGAAGCCAGTTGATTGGACCCCAGAATGTGATGATGCTCTCTCTAAGTTGAAAGAGAGTTTGCTGCAGAGTGTGGTTTTAGCGCATCCCAATTTCTCACTTCCTCTAATCTTGTCAATCGATGCTTCTTTGCAAGGACTTGGCGCTGTGCTGTCACAGATACCAGCTGGTGAAGAGAAAGCACGTCCCATTGCATTTGCAAGCAAGTCCCTAACTAACTCTCAAAGGAGATATCCAGTGCACAAGCTTGAGTTTTTAGCCTTAAAATGGAGTGTGTGTGAAAAATTCAGTCATTGGTTAAAGGGCCACACATTCACAGTGTGGACCGACAATAACCCACTCACTTATATATTAACAAAAGCCAAACTCGATGCTTGTGAACAGCGCTGGGTATCTAAGCTTGCTGCTTATACTTTCGATCTTAAGCATATTGCTGGAAGTAAGAATACTGTAGCTGACGCTTTAAGCCGCGATCCTTTCGCACGAACCATTGCTCATAGGCTCATAACTGAGCAATATGGGAGTCTGCTTTCTGAGGCTGAAACTGTCGACAAAGATGGAGTTCAGGACACCTTCCGTCTACAAGTGAGCAACCTCTATGTGTCAACTCTGACAAGCCCAGTGTCCTGTGATCATGTGACAGTTAGGACTCTGTTGAACCTATCAGAGCAGTGGAAAGCTGTAACTGAGTTGAGGGCTATGCACACAATCCAATCTATCCAGGATGCAACAACTTCTGGATTTGATCCAGTTTCAGCAATCCCTATTGAAGAGATTCGTCAGTATCAAGAAGCGGACCCATCAATTTCTAAGATAATGTCCTATCTAGAAAAGCAAAAAAGGCCATCAAGACGAGAGGTGGTTGTAATGGATGCTACGACTCAAATTCTTCTTAAGCAACTGGATCGATTGAAGGTTCAAGATGGAGTAGTTTACCGTGTTTCCAAGGAGCCATCAAGCACACACAAGAGGTTCCAACTTGTACTGCCTAATGGCCTTAAGGCTAGAGCCCTAACGGGTGTACATGATCTTGCTGGACACCAGGGAAGGTCAAGAACTCTTCAACTAGCTCGACAACGCTTTTTCTGGCCTCGAATGGAGCGTGACATAAGAGAGTACGTTAAATGTTGTCAAAGGTGCATATTGGCCAAAACACCAGAGCCATCTGCTCGAGCCCCACTTGAAAACATTAGGACTTCAGCCCCTATGGAGTTAGTGTGTTTGGATTTTTGGAGCGCGGAGGACAGTAAGCAACGCTCTGTGGATGTATTAGTTGTGACGGATCACTTTACAAAGTTGGCCCATGCTTTCCCGTGTGTAAACCAGAAAGCAAAGCAAATTGCAAAAAAACTCTGGGATCATGTCTTCTGTATTTATGGTTTCCCAATTCGCATTCATACAGATCAAGGGACCAACTTTGAAAGTACCCTCATCGCAGAGCTGCTTAAGCTGGCTGGTGTTGAAAAGTCGCACACTACAGCATATCACCCCATGGGGAACGGGGGAACGGAGCGGTTCAATCGGACCTTGGGCAATATGCTTCGCTCCTTGCCCCTTAAGGAAAAACACAAGTGGCCTGAGCAAATACAGACTTTGACGTTTGCGTATAATTCCACTGTACACGAGACTACTGGTTATGCGCCATTCCAGTTAATGTTTGGTCGCATTCCTAAGCTGCCAGTTGATGTCGTCTTTGCACAGGCATTACGTGATCCTGTGATTGTTGATTATGGCAGTTACGCAAAAACACTTATGTCTTACCTTCATGAGGCTGCATGCATTGCTCAGAAACACACAGAAAAGGAACAGAAAAAGCAGGCTAAGAATTACAATCGGAAAGTCAAGGGCATGTGTCTGAACGTTGGAGACAGGGTACTTCTTGCAAACAAGGGTGAACGAGGAAAGAAAAAGCTTGCAGATAAGTGGGATCCAACCGTTTATACTGTAAGAGAGAGAAATCTTCAAACGAATATATACAAGCTCGTTGACAATGGTGGAAAATGTAAAGTGGTGCATCGCAACCTCATACTGGATATTAGCTTCTTACCAATTGAACCACCTCAAGATGAAGAGGATGTCCAGCCTAGCGCTGAGAATGAAGAAGTGGAGTCTCATACGCCAGAACTATCCAGTTTGTGTGATGAAGGGAGCTTTGATGGGATGGAAGGATGGAAACTTGATGAACGAGATAAGGGTGAAGGACAAAAGCCTGAGGAAGATGATGACATAGAATCCAATTGTTCTAATCAAAGTCAAGGAAGTTTCTGTGAACAAGTCCTTAATGCAAATGAGGTCACTGAGGGTCATTCTGATCTTTTGTCTGATCTAGAGACTGAATCCTTAGCCAATAACGCTGAACCACAACCGCATACAGTGAACGGTCCATATGCTAACACTGTGCCTAACACACAAGCACAACTTCCCACTGATACACAGGGTGTTAAAACTCGTGCAGGAAGAATGGTCAAAAAAGTTAGCCGCTTGATCGAATCCATGGCACAAAGGCCGTTTTATGTTCAGAGGGTGGGCTCACTTTTAACAAAGAGATCAGGATCAGTTCTTTCAGTATTCTAGAAAACTATTTTTTTTTTTTGCCTTACCACAAAACTGTTAAGTATGTGTGACGTATGAATTTCAGTAAAAATCTTACCAGATTATTGTATGTTGTACAAGGCAGCATATTGTTCTGAGAATGTCTAAGACTTGATCAACCTTGGGCTTTTCTTAACCCATTAGGTGGGTAACTTGAAATGTTGAACTGCAAATAAGATTTGCTAAAAATCTGGTCGAATTAGATCGATGTGTTGTTTCGGTCAGGATATTAGTGAAATTCAGGAGGGGTGAATGTGACGGGTGTTAATAAGAGTTTATTAATTTAATGTATTTCACTAATAGTCCCTCCTTTTAATTTCCGTGCATTTGTTTTGCATCAATTCGTTTAGAAATATGTTAGAATTTAGTTTTTACTTTATTTGTGTTGTTTAATGAAAATAGTTTTATATTTGTTTGACGCGCTACGTCACTTCCGGTTGCCGCGCAACGTCACTTCCGGTTGCCGCGCTGCGTCCTCAGTCTGCATTGAGGGCGCTGAGAAGAGGTGAGCAGTTAATTGTGCTCCTAGGAAAGTTGTTCTAAAAGTTGTGGGATGTTTAAATAAGTTTTTAATATGTGATGGTATTGTTTGTAAGATTGTTCTATGTTAACTAATAAGTATTTTTCTTCATGTGGATGGATGAAATTAGTTGTTTTTAATGAGCACAGTTGATTGAGTGTATGTGTGTGTGTAAAGTATGTATGCTAAACACTGATTTCAACTGATCCTCTAACTGCCATTTATTTGTTAGGTGGGGAAGTTTACAAGCATATCTCATTTTGCTGTTTTTTGATCCATCCAGGTATTTTTTCAAATACAGTTGTTCTTATTTGTGTTTACATTTGTCCCTCAATTAAATTAATTTCTAATATGAAGTAAGCTGGAGAAGATTAGTTAATATTACAATTTATGGAACTGTAATCATTTGTTATTTTTGTTTATTTACTTTTTGTACACCTTTGTGATATTTTTACTTAGTTTTAATTGGGCGTGTTATTGTATGGTTGCTCAGTCTGCATTGAGGGCGCTGAGAAGAGGTGGGGAAGTTTACAAGCATATCTCATTTTGCTGTTTTTTGATCCATCCAGTCTGCTCTGACCGGAAGTTCGAGTTGCAATAAACCCACCATCAGCAACAGTACCTGTGGCTTGTCTCATCTTTGTACACAACGCAGAGAGTTGAACACCGGTTACAATTACATAGACAAGGTTTCCGCTACATTCATTTATCCGTGGCGGGCCGCCACGCCAAAATTCATCCCGCCACGGCTACATTACAGCTTCTTATTTAAAATATTTAGTCGTGTTTTTTATAGCGGATTATAATCGCACCAAAACATATTAGAGGTAAACCGCGCAAACTTTTCTGTAACCGTAGTAGTGCTGTGCGCTATTTGTTCAAGGTGACATGCTGACTGACTCTCTGACAGACTGACTGACAGGTGCGTCAATGGCTCTGCATACAATGACTTTATCTTGCTGGAGTTTAATGCCGTTTCACTTTACTTCAGGACGCGTTAATGTCGGAAAACGTACAAAAACGCACTAAATCGCGCTTCAGCAGCGCTTACTGGAGAGCGCACAAGAAGATCTGCACTTGAACGTGTAAATTTGAGTGCGTGCAAGAAGTTCTGTGCTCGAACAGAGGAAATCGGCGCGCAAGCAAAGAGATTTGCATGCTCGTATTACATGAATGCTATCTCGACTTGTAATACTGCCTGTAATATTTGTCTTTGAAATAGTTGGCAGATCTGTGTAAAAAAAAAGTCCTGCCGCCACTGCTGGAAAAAATCCTAGAGGAAACACTGATAGATATATATATATATACACTAGATATCACATACGGACTCTGAGCATGTGTCAATAGCCGCCACATTTGTACAGTGCTCCCAGGACAAATGTCATTCAACCGCACTAGTCAAGACAGTGTGCCAATGTGAAGATGCTGGACTTTAGCGATGTGTACGGGTGTAGTAACGAGCAAACAAAGAAAACAAAGCACAAAGGCAGAACATTTCATCATTTTTTTTTTTTAGTTTTTGTATGTTATGAACTTTTGCACTAAACAAGTAACGTTATTGATGATAATACAGTCACTTATTGCATTTACCATAAGGCAAAGTAGCACCAACTTGCACTAAATACCAGGCTTATGCTAGTTTTGTTGAATAAAATAAGCAAACAATGAAAAAGAAATATGACAACATGACGCTCCGGTGCCAGAAACGTGTATTATTGTCGACTAATTAATTGCGAATGAGTCGGTCATAATGAGGATTCACTCACAAACAAATCGCTCCCTCCATTAGAATAAGAAGTAAAGGCAGGCGAGGAGGTGTGTTTCAGGATATGGATTAGATCAAATTTAACAGGGAGGGAGATCATACATTTCCATGCACACAAACACATGCTCTTTGTTGGCAATGCCCGTGCGGTCACTCATCCATCGATGTAGAAAAGTAATGTTAAATTATAATTTTCGTAATTGACCACCGGGAAAACTCCCGATCACAGATATGTGTATATATGTGTGTATCTCTGGCTCAGGGGTGCGTTTCCCAAACAACGACGTAACTCGCGCCCGAACTATCATAGTGCGATGCATCGTTTGGCAAAAGAACTATGTTGTGACGAGTGTTTCCCAAAACTCGTAGTTTCTCTGTCGCAGATCCATCGCTTGAACTACGTTAGTTATGACGCAAAACGCCCATAATGATGCTCTAAACGGGGTGGAGTAACTTCTTCAGAGAACAGCCCCATCATTTCTTTGTACAAATTATATTGTTTTACACAAACACGCATTTAAAATAAAATCCAATATTAGTTTTGGTAAAAACACGCACTCGCTTTCCATATTAATTAAAATATATGTAAATGGCACATATAGGGCCTGTGTTTGCTTTACTAATATTATTGAGAAGTTGAACATTACATATTCTATTCTAAAACATAAAGTCACTTACAAAAGCTAACACTATTCTAATATCATATATAAATCATATAAATAAATAAATAATGAGGCGATTTATTATAAATATATTTACTTTAATAATAATATTAATAATATTAATGATGAAGATGATGATGATTATTATTATTATTATTATCGTTATTATTATTTAGGATATTGTTTATTTATTAAAAAATAAAATACAATTTGACACATGCAAACCACAGCAGAAAGTTCTAACCAACAGACTCATGTCATATACAGCAGAGAAACGTAATAAAAAACCCACTATAAAATAAAAGAATTAACGTATGCTATGTTTTTTATTTTCACAAGCTTTGGAGACGTACTGTAATATAATTTCCGCTTTTAAATATACCTATAGCTTTCGCCATGAGGCTGTGTTCAAAATGATATCAATGTTTTCAAAGTGCACTGCGAAGGGAGCACAATAGTAAAAATGAAGATCGCTAAAACTGAACTGTAAAAATACTTTGAAAGCAAATTACACCTAAGAGAGATTAACTTAATGCTGTTTTATTTTTAATAATTCCAGCTTTGAATGTTAGAATGTTCTAAATGAATAGGGCATAGGGGGGATAAGTGGGAATAGAACACAGCCAGGAACTATGCTTTTAACTACAGCTCCAGAGGTGTCGTTTCAAGAGCTCAAGTTTGCGACGCAGTTTGCGAATGTTCGTTGGAGCGATGGATTTGGGAAACGGCAAATCAAAGAACTATGTTTGTAACGACGGAATTTGCGACCTTAGTTGGCTAACAATGGTTTTGGGAAACGCACAGCTGGATAGCCACAGTCCTCCACTGCACCTTGGTTCCGCATTCACTACTCGCTACCCTGTACTAAAATGGCGGCTCTATTGACACATTCCTTCCAATAGGCAACAACAGGGTAGGCGACGTCTAATGATATCTATGTGCAATGCCAAATAAAAAGCCTTAATGCATTTCTGCCTCCATTGAGCAGCATGAAACACTATGTTTATAGAAATAGATCTACTGTAAATGACACCTTTTGCACCACCTTCGCACTGTGTATTTAATACATTATTATAATATATTATTCATATAAAGTGTGTTATTTTCTAAATGCCTCTGTATATTTGCACTGAAGTGAAACCATACTCTCCTTTATTTTCAGATGAAGACACATCTGGTATCATTTACACCAGAAATCTGCGTCGAAATAACCCTGAAATAGATTTTACTGTTTCAAGTGATATTGCTGAGATTACGAGGTCAAAAACAAAAACAGAAAAGCTCATCAAAAATGAGATTTCAAAAAAGCCAAGTGCGCAATTTGGATCTGTTAATGCTTCCGCAAGCGGTCTCATAGGCATGATTGACACATATGACAGGCCAGCAGACGCCAATGCAGAAGGTGTTTATGTTAACACTGATGCATATGCAATGAGTGGTGGACTGGAACAAGGACCAGGAAAGAGACTCCCTAAGGCTGGAGCTTATGCAGAAGCAGGAGTTGGACGAGCTCGAGCTGAATTCAGTGTTTTTGAGGC
Organism: Danio kyathit; assembly: GCA_903798195.1. Classification (NCBI taxonomy): domain Eukaryota; kingdom Metazoa; phylum Chordata; class Actinopteri; order Cypriniformes; family Danionidae; genus Danio; species Danio kyathit. Next base: position 51,705,916 of record LR812529.1, on the reverse strand, counting down.
AGAAGCTAAAGGCCCCAATGCATCAGCTGAGGCTGAAGCCAGTGCATCTCTAACAGTAGGAGCAATGGCTCGAGCTGAAATCGGCAGTGTTTCAGCTAATGCTGGTCCACTTGGTGTGAAACTGGGACTTGGGCTGGACACGGGTGTATCTGTTGGTCCAGATGGAGTAGAGGCAAAATTCCTCGGAATAGGATTCTCAGCTGGTCCAAGAACCAGTATCTCCTTTCTTGGTTCTGAAGTGTCTTGTTCAGTCATGTAATACAGGTATTAATTACCTTTTAAAATGCTTGTATAATATTTTATCACTAACCATTAAGACAAAATTAGAAACCTGAACAAAAAAGCTGTAAGCTTTATCCAATTTTAAAGCAAAATTAGCATTGTTGTTTAGCTACAGTATAAATGCTGATAATTATAACAATAATATTAATATTGTTAACAATGTTCAAATGCTTTATTTCACGTTATATAATTTTACATTTGTTTTATTTCTTTTTGGTTTTTGCAGGTGGGTTTGGATCCAACCTTTGTGAAGATTTTAAGTGACACCAACAAATGCCGAAGACGATAACAATCCCTTTACCGATTATAAATCTTATTCACAAGTTGCTCACCGCTATGAAACACTGCTTTGCTCTGAAACAGTCTGTGCATGTTGTGCCTTTTTAAAAACTGTTTTACTATTTTTCTACTTTTGATTTGATAGATTTTTGGAAATGAACATTCAAAATGATTGGATGATATATTAAGAGTGTTATTAATTATATCTCATTATACATACATTTTTTGTTATAAATATGTCTTTTTAATTCTGTTAAATCTATCAGTGCATCTATCAAAAGCTTAGTTGAACTTTGCGCTTTCCTTCTTCACTGGGTAGGTTCACATGTTCATGTTTGTGTGCCTTTCTGCATGTAAGCATTTTGACACCAAAAGTTAAACAAAGAGGCTCATCACACTTCCTGTCAGCAATCTGCAAAGCTCCTTGACTCACATATGTCAAAACTTCCTCTTTCTCAGGTGCTCCTGACTAACTCAAAAAGTTTTATTTTAACCTGTTACCCAGCACTCAATTTTGGGGATTTACACCTACCTAACTTTAAATAGTAACAGTTCCTGACTCCAGTAAGATACAAGCACAAAAAGACACTTTGAGCTTTACTGTGGTAAAAGGGGAAATTACATGTTAAAAAAAATATAAAAAGTTATACATTATGAAAGTCTTTGTATTGTGTTCAATATTTGTTTTTCCATATACAAACAAAAAACAATGTAATGTCCTAGAAAAATATGACTTGAAAGCCAAGTGTCTCATGAGTTTATATTTCAAATTTGATGAAGATAGCATGCAAAATGAGATTTCTGTAAAATGTTTTCTGAGACTTTATCGGTGTCCTTCTTTCCCTCACTGTCAGAGGCACTTTCTCAAAAATGATCTTCCCAAACTAAAACATTAAAGGGCACCTATGGTGAAAAATCTACTTTTCAAGCTGTTTGGACAGACATGTGTGTAGGTATAGTGTATAGACCGTCATATTGGGGTGATATAAACACACCCAGTCCTTTTTTTTTTTTTCAATTTAACAACATAAAAACGGTGGACCAATTGGAGCGGTTTTGAGACCGACCGCAACTTGATGTAGGAGTGCGGTCCCCCCGCCCACCAATATTGATTGACAGCTGCATATTAACATGTCTCCGTAGTAACGTTTATAATCCTATCAACAAGACAGGACGTGCGCAAAGCAACTGTACATAAAAGATCTGTTCAGTTTGCTAGGATCATCAATCATCATCAAATGTGATCAAGAGTGAGTTTGACAAGTTTAAAATGTTTTAAAACAGTGCATGTGTGTAATAAATTACAGCGATTTACTTCACATTTACTTCATCACCACAGCCGCATGTCAGAACAATTATAAAAGACGCTTCAATCCCGGTTTGTAGACGTTAAATCAGGTTTATTTTGTACATTAACGTAACAGATATCCATACAGCAGTGGATATTAACCTGTATCCTGTCACATTTGCGTGCAAAGACAGTGCAAAGCTAAACGCACGCGCTGTATGTATGTGCGTGTGTGTTTGTGTGTGTGCGTGAACTTTGTAACGACATTGTGTGTGACTCATCCTGCAGCTCCACAACAAATAATCATTGGAAAAGTTCTTACTGTAGTATTTCTCACATACGTGAGATCTGCTTCCTTTATGTCTGTCAGTTGTCTGAGGCAGCCGAGGGCGGAGACTGAGGCACGCTGACAGGCACATGGAAACGGTGGGCGGGGAGGACTACACTGTAAAAAAAATTCCAGGTTTTCACAACAAGTTACTGTAATTTTTCACAGTAAATTACTTTCGTATCGCTTCACAGTATTTAACTGTGAAAATTCATAGTAATATGTTGTATTCATAATTTTATTGTGAAATTAAGGCAGATAGCATGATTACAGTAAATTACTGTGAAAAGGGCTAAATGTTTTGCACGTTAGTTATAGAAATTCAAACTTTATTTTATTTAATTCAACATAGAAATTAATAGAAATTAACTTTTATGCTAGTATTGGCACTTTTTGGATATTTATAAATAACAGATAGTTATTGCAGACCCAAAAACGATTTGGTTACCAACATATTTTTGGTTGTACTGCACCTTTATTTAATTTTATAAGGTTAACATGGAAATATGAAATAATATTTAATGAACATAACTTTGTGTTTAGCCAAAACATAATAAACTGGAATAAAAAGTAATTAATTCATGAAACCAAAGACTGTTAAACAGCCAAAATGATTTCAATGTCAGGGTAAATGTATACTTCAGATGGATTCATGAGTATTGGGCACCTGTCATCGCCTGGAGGTCACTAATCTCAGAATAAAAAAAAAAACATTTTAAAAACCACAGATTAGAGTTTTAAACAACTATAATCTTGCATGAAAAACGGTTAAAACTTCTTTTCCTGACACATAAAGAGCCATCGAAGACGGGGCAAATGTCACAATGTCTAGCCTGAAGATAGGCACCTCTCGGCGGATACATGATCAATGAGCGCGGTCACCGCCTGGAGGTCATAGATCTCTGCTATCGGCTAAACACACTTAAAATTACACACATTCTTTATAAACAAACCACAGATTTGAGTTTTGAAGAACTACATTCTCGCATGAAAAACTGTTAAAACTTCATTTCATGACATATTAAACACAATATTTATAATATTATGCGAGTTTTCTCAATAATATCCAGCTGCAGGCCCGCAGAACCACACACGTTTCAGTCACACACAATCCAGCACACATGTTCTAGGCAAACCATACATTGTCCGAGAAGACGTTAATAACATTAACTTCCGTCGTAACCTTGTCATTAATATATATTTTATATATTTTGTTACACATTTTATATATATTGTACACAATAAACAATAGTGTATACTAATTCACAAATATGGCGATCGAGACGGGCGAATGGGGAACATTGTTTCCGATCGCTATTCAATATAATAGACTGAACCGTTTTCCATCATTCATCATAGATGATCAGTCATTATTTATCTGACAAAAGTGATTGTCAATATAGCAGATACTAGTTTGCTGGCCTTGCTGAACGATCTAAATTAGACAGTTTTAATGTATATAATGGATTCATTTATGATGAAGGAAATCAAAGCAAGTTAATATGTATAGGCAATAACACATATTTATATGTAATAAAACTCTTTTTACATTTATAACACTATATTTTACTCAAGCGATTTAATAGTATTTGCTTAATTTACTAATAACTTTAATAATGATATCCCACATTAAAAACTTAATTTATACTAATTTATATTACTATATATTACTATTATACTAATTTATAGTAAATAATATATTGTTTTTAAACCATACAGTACTGGTAATTTGAGGTAATTATAGTTGCAACAAATTTAGCAATACAAACAATATATATATATATATATATATATATATATATATATATATATATATATATATATAATTACTAACAGTTGCTACAGTTTAGTACAATTTAGTTTCATTTAATGTGAAACATTATTGTTTGTTTTTTATATTTTACAAAACGATTTTAACCAAGTTTGACAATATGAAGATCCTGAATTAGTTTATTACACTTAATCCTGCAATTAGACAATTAGATGATTTCTTTGTGTATGTAGATACCTGAATAAAGTCATAAGTGTTTAACCAATTATTTTTATTTACATAATTTGAGTTCAGAAACTGCAGAGATGTTAAAATGATCGTTACGATATAATAATGATATAATGACTGAAATTGGAAACCATAAACTGTTCACAGTCTAATGAATGGTCTCGATCGCCATATTTGTGGAATACAGTAGGTGGCGATAAAGCTCCTAAGGAGTTAGTTAGTTACCATATATGGTTTGCCTAGATTGTGTGTGCTAGATTGTGTGTGCCTGAAACGTGTGTGGTTCTGCGGTTCTGCAGCTGGATATATCTCAGTTTTCTCATCCATTACAACTTGCTGCAGCTTGGAGCGAAATGAATCCTGGGAGAAAAAAATAATAATTCTCGAAACACTCCAAACTAACTTTTTTTCTTATTGTTAAAGTCAGATATATGTAATATTTTGAATGACAAAGAAAAAATTAACTTACTATATTGTAATCAATATCCCTTTTGCACTGCTTCGGTTCAGTGCTCGCGTGACATTGAATCAGATTCAGATATTTTATCAGACGTGTTCATAAGCTCATACTCATCAGCATGCAGTTAGTGTACAACTAGTGTATATATTGCGTGTAACCGAGCAGTATGATGAAATATTAATGAATTATATGTTTGCGTCTTACAATATTAAAAAGGAATCGACTAATTCGATTCCTCACTGTTCACTTAAAGGAGCCGATTCATAGAACCGAGCTGACTCGACTGCAAACAAGCTCCGTCACTACAGGCAAGGCAACGCCTGCATTTGGTTTGAACTGTACCTGTCTGTCGTCTTTTCATCCAACGGATTCATCCTCGGTGTTAAAATGTGACTTTTGCCCATTAAATGATTGTTTTATATATATGTAGGTAGTGCATGTCATTTAACAGAATTAACCAAGTAACTTTAGTTGTAGGTCCCACTCTATTAGTTAAACGGTTTGAGCGCGCCAATTTTTAAACAAGAAATGTATTCTTTTAAACTAACACAGAGTACATATTAATTGTCTATTTATCACTGGTAATGTTAATGCATTGCTAACATTTACTAATGAGAACTTAATGTATATGTGTCACTAACTACATTTTATTTTTTGGTGTTCAGGTGTACCTGATTGTTATTGCTGAAATCTGAGGTGAGTGTACATGCTGAGTACACAAATATAACCTAATGTCATTACCACAATCTAAACCTATATATATATAGTCATAAATAAAATCAGAAAACTCTGTAATGCTCAAAAACAATAATCTGATAGATTAGGTTACTGACAGCAATTCTCATCTTGAAATATGTGTTTTTTTATACAGTAATAAATGTCATACAGTAAAAAACACAAATACTGAGAACACTAAATTCTCCATTTGAATATGCAGTAAATATTAATGTATTCACAGCTTCAGTGTCACACAATCCTTCAGATATTATTTCAGTTTGCAGATTAGCAGCTGGAGAAACATTTCTAATTATGACCAATGTTGAAATCATCTGCGCTCCTGATATTTTGTGGAAACTGTGACAAACTACAATTCAAAGATTTGAGCCCTTAACTCTCACACTTTCTGAGCTCAGAGCTGAAAATGATATGATTTATGCACATGATATGCAGTTTATTGATATCAGTTCAAGTTTAGACCAAAACTAAATATTAAATAGTGAAAAACCTCTCACCTGTTAAATCATATGAAAATAACAGTTTAGTTTTAAACAGCATTAAATTAATCAAATGTGACAATAAAGACATTTTAAAACTTTCTCACATTTCAGATGAAAGCTTTATAATTAAACGTTTTATTAATCAGAATCCTGCAAAATGAGTTCATGAAGCTGTTTTCAGCTGTTAAACTGATGCTTCAACTATTGTCAATTGGACTTAAACTAAATTAAACATTCAATAGTGTGACTTTCCCTAAAAACTCACTCAGTTTCAGAAAATAAGAAGGTAAGCCCTAAGATTTCTTAAATGCCAAAGATGATCGGACGTGTCAACAACAGCAGGAAAACAGAGAACATCTTCCTCTATTTAATTTCATTTTCCTATAAAGAGAGGCTTTCCTTTGTCTTCCTGGGATCTTTCCCTGCCAACACCCAAACACTATAAACTACCATAGATCTTATTTATTTGAATACTATCTACTACTACTACTACTACTAATAATAATAATAATAATGATAATAATAATGATAATAATAATGATAATAATGATAATAATAATGATAATAATGATAATAATAATGATAATAATAATGATAATGACTTGACTTTGACTTTATTAATCCCCAAAGGGAAATTTACATGTCACAGCAGAGCTTTCCGTACTAAAAAAAATAGATAAAATATGTTACATATACATAAAAACACACTAATAAAACTACATTCATACTGCACACCTTCGTTCCAAAACAACGAGCAAACACTTGTCCATATCTAATACTAATAAAATTCAGCACAAATCATCTGGTATGATTTTGGTTATACAGTCTGATCACTGTTGTTAATAATGATAATAATAATGATAATAATGATAATAATAATTATGACGATAATAATAATAATGACAATAATAATAATAATAATAATAATAATGACGATAATAATAATAATGATAATATTAATAATAATGATGATGATGATAATAATAATAATAATGATAATAATAATAATGATGATAATAATAATGACGATATTATTAATAATAATAATGATTATAATAATAATATTAATAATAATAATAAAAATGATAATAATAATAATGATAATGATTATAATATTAATAATAATAATAATGATGATTATAATAATAATATTAATAATAATAATAAAAATAATAATAGTAATAATAATAATAATGATAATAATATTAATAATAATAATAATAATGATAATAGTAATGATTATAATAACAACAGTCCCGACTTCCTGATAAGCAATGTCTTTTTCACTGATACAGAGTTCACTGAATGTTCTCTGAGGAACTGGTTACTCTTTGACCTCCTGTCTGAATATGAGATTTACCCCACTTTATATATTTTTAGACATTTGAATGAATATTTGCTTGATAACATTTTGGAGGCCTGAAAATATTTTAAAAGCAAGACAATCATCGTCTCCATGTGAAACTACACAAACACGATTTAGTGAAAGCGTTGACTACAGGAGTGTAGGACACACACACACACACACACACACACACACACACACACACACACACACACACACACACGAATACACATTTACACACACAGTCTGTGAATTAGTGCAAACATTTCAAGATGAATCAATCATTTGCCCTTTTTATTTGTAAGTTTTACTGATGTTCATTAAACCAGATGCAAATAAAGAATCATTATTTTTAAGAGTGTGTGTGTGTGTGTGTGTGTGTGTGTGTGTGTGTGTGTGTGTGTGTGTGTGTGTGTGTGTGTGTGTGTGTGTGTGTGTGTGTGTGTGTGTGCGTGCGTGTGCTGTATTTCTCTCTCAGGAAGATGCTCAAACTAGATTTGATTGTTTCAGAATAGATATGATGTCATTCTAATTCCAGTCATAGTTTGTGTTTTTATTAAACACCAAATTTTGGGGGGTTTCTTTAAGTTTGAGCATCCGGCTCTGTGTGGGAACCAATAGGATGAAGGGGTGTTCAGTAAAACTGCTGATGAACTCTTCAGCCTCTCACTTTCAGTTGATGCCCAAACACAGAGCCGACTCTCACCAAAGACTGACTGACACTGAAGAGCTGAGACCCCTCGAAATGTCTACGATCACCAAACGCCCCCATCATGAGGAAACTGGTAAGTGTACTGCAATAGTTGCTCTATCATGTAGTGGTATTTGTTCTTTTGTGTTGTGTTTGTGTTTTCCAACTGTGATTACAGATGTTGGTTTGATATTTACCCAAAACATTCACTGTGTAGAATCTGTTATTAGTTTAATATTTTACAAAATCTAAAATGTTTTGTTTATTAATGTAAAATATATTTCTAAAATGTATAAACTCAAAAAGAAATGCTGGGTTATTTGAACCCAAAGTTGGTTTAAATTTGTTGAATTTGTTTATATTTTACCTAAAATCTGGTTGAAATAACCCAGCATGTTTACATATATTAATATGTAAATTAAGTACAGATTTACATATTCTGAATATATTTAAATGTTTTGAACTGATAAATAGAGTTATTAGGTCTCAGATCAAAAGAAGCACAACCTTGAAAGGTGGAAGAAAAACAACTGGTCCTCTTTACAATGTTTAAATGTCAGCATATGATGGCATACATCTAAATAAAGCTCCTAAATATTTATGTCTGTTTGTTTTATTTGCAGATGCTAAAGCTGAAGATCCTTCAGTTAAAAATCATCTCCAAGATGATCATGAATGTGGTAGGTGTATTGTAATAGTTTGTACATTTAAGTGTTTTTTTACATTTGTGTATTTGTTTACTTCAATACATCTGCACATATTTACACTGGATTTGTCTGATTTTCAGAAGTTATCAAAGCGTCGACAGCACAACAAACGTCCAGCGCAGAAAACGAGCCCTTTTACATGTACAACACGTACGACAGACCAGCAGACGCCAGCGCAGAGGGCATTTACGCTCAAAATGGAACATATGAAGTCAAATATGAAGACAAACCAGGACGAAGATTCTGGAAGTCTGGATATATCGCAGAAGTAGGATATGGACGAGCTCAAGCTGAATACAGTGTATTAGAGGTAAGAGCTAAAGGCCCCAATGCATCAGTTAAAGCAGAACTCAGTAAAGTTGGAGTCGGAGCAATGGCTGGACTTGAAGTTGCCAGCGTAAAGGCTAAAGCCGGTCCATTCGGTGCAAAACTGGGACTTGGACTGGACACGGGTGCATGTATCGGTCTGGGTGGGGTGAAGGCAAAGTTCCTGGGAACTGGATTCTCTATTGGTCCAAAAATCAGTGTATGTTTCCTTGGTTCAGAATTTTCATTTTCATTCTGGTAAATATTATCGTTATACATTTGCTGTGCACTATTAAACCATGAGAACAAACACTATATAAAACTGTAACTGTCATATGGATATTAATCAATGACTAACAAGAGAAAACTTCATTTAGCAGATTCTGTAAAGATGCATAAAAATCACGTGTTTCACACTGTTTCAATAAAGCTGAATGTGTATCGCTCTCCTCTTCATTTCTGTCAGTGTGTGTGTGTGTACGTGTTTTTGTGACATATCAGGACACAAATCTGCATAATGACATAGGTATGACACAGGTATTACAAAAAGCAGGTGAAATATGAGGACATTGGTGACGTCCTCACTTCTCCAAAAGCTTATAAATCCCACAGGATGAGTTTGTTCAGGGAGTAAAGCTGTACACCGTCTCCTGTGATGGTTGGGTTTAGGGGTAGGGTGGGGTGAGGGCAATATAATATACGCTTTGATCTGTATAAAATGAATGGAAGCCTATATAATGTACCCACTTTTCACAAAAACAAACATGTGTGTGTGTGTGTGTGTGTGTGTGTGTGTGTGTGGTGTGTGTGTGTGTGTGTGTGTGTGTGTGTGTGGTGTGTGTGTGTGTGTGTGTGAGTGTGTGTACGTGTTTTTGTGACATATCAGGACACAAATCTGTATAATGACATAGGTATGACACAGGTATTACAAAAAGCAGGTGAAATATGAGGACATTGGTGACGTCCTCACTTCTCCAAAAGCTTCTAAATTACACAGGATGAGTTTGTTCAGAGAGTAAAGCTGTACACTGTCTCCTGTGATGGTTGGGTTTAGGGGTAGGGTGAGGTGAGGCCAATATAATATACGCTTTGATCTGTAGAAAATGAATGGCAGCCTATATAATGTACCCACTTTTCACAAAAACAAACGTGTGTGTGTGTGTTAAGTTAGGATTTGAAGTTTGGTATTAAAATCATGTTTTACAAATCACTTCATTGTATTTTTATTTAAAGCAGTCCACAGTTTTCCTAAAACCACAGATCTTTCCTTTTCCACATGTCTGTCAATTTGACACACACGCACACACATACACACAAGTTAAAAGCTAAATAACCGATAACTTTCAAAAACATTATTTTGGGACACTTATAGTATGATTAGGCTGGTAAAGGAATGAACCCGCAGATTAGTAACTTTGTTTTACTTGTAGATTAATCCTAAATTTGTTGCAGAGAGAGAGAGATCGCCTCCGCAATATTCAAAACGCATGTATATATGATAACAGAAGTTATGGTGGGGTCTAAATGCTTTCTTAGTTTATTGAAGGTGTTTTCTGTCACTTGTTAGCCTGCATTAATGTATTTAGTGTAAAGCTGCACAATTAATCATTAAAACATCAGAATCTCAATTTAAATAGCCACGCAATATGAATTATGGTGAGTTGCATATGTTTATTAATCCCTCAAGCACTAGCTGCATTTAAATCTGCGTTTGAATAAAGTCTATTGAATTAGCAGAGTTACAAACAATCAAAAAACACACAAATCACAGGGATAATGGTTTATAGCTTAGATATAAACACTGGTGTTTTGGTAAAGATTAAAACCACAGTTTAATCAATGTCATGTGCATTTAACTTGAGCTCAAACATGAAAGTTGTAGGCAGCAATTACATTATTTACCCAACAGGTGGCGACAACCAGCCGTCAAAATATGCCACTGAATAATTCCTCATAAAACGACACATCTAGTAATGAAACATGAAGTTTAATGAGTGAATAACGGAATCATTTATTGAAAATACATACAAATAAATAAATGATAATGTTAGATTTGCACATTTAGCATTATCAGCAACAGTAGTGAAGATCATTTTTCAAAGTATTGAATATTTTACTATTTATTTTTATTCAGCTGATTATTTCTGCATTTTATTTTTAATACAATTGCAGGTTCTCAGTTCTGATAATAATGATAATAATAATAATAATGATAATAATAATAATAATAATGATAATAATAATAATAATGATAATATTAATAATGACAATGATAATAATGATAATA
>LR812529.1:51272215-51284911 GCA_903798195.1 Danio kyathit | reverse complement strand
AAACGGAGTACCCTAGCAACCATTTATCAACAGCTATATCTCAGCATCAGAACATCGTAGAGACATGGGGATTGGCTCGTTTGGCTCATGCTAGCAAACGGAACTTCCTGTATGCTACACATGCTAGCAGTGACTAGCTACATGCTAATATTGACTAGCCAAGTGCTGTAACTTGCTAGAAATGCTTACTAAGTATAAACAAATGACCAAGCATGTATGTGAGGCTTGCCTAGTAACAACCTAGGGTACCCTAGCAACTGCCTAGCAACCACCCAAATTACCCTAGCAACCGCCTAGCAACCACCTAGCAACGGCCTAGTAATGCCTCAGTAAGTGCTTAGCGACCACTCAGGACACCCTAGCAACGCCTTAGCAACCACTCAGATTACCCTAGCAACCACCTAGCAACACCTTAGCAACCACCTAGCAACCACTTAGGACACCCTAGCAACACCTTAGCAACCACCTAGCAACCACTTAGGACACCCTAGCAACCACCTAGCAACACCTTAGCATCCACCTAGCAACCACTCAGAACACCATAGCAACCACCTAGCAACACCATAAATTTAACATTGGCACAAAATGGCTGACATTGGCACAAAATGGCTGACATCCAAAAATCCCCATAGGCTTAACATTGCCACAAAATGGCTGACATCGATATCTAGATTACAGAGTCGTAGAAGCTTGGGGGTGGGCTCGTTTTACTCAGCCTGTCAAGTCGGTATTAAGTAGTGATATAACAAATTTGTAGACACTCCCTAGCAACCACTTTTAGGCCCCTAACAACCACATAACAACATAAACAAGCCATATTTCAGCACAGGAATATCATAGAAAGACAGGGTTTGGCCTCTATTGATGCAGGCTGATAAAATTGTTTTTGTTTTTACTCATTAAAACGGCGTTGCCACAGCATAGCAACCATTTAGAATACCCTAGCAACTGCATAAACACATGAATTTAGCCATTTCTTAGCACTCCATTGCTTTTGCCCAGTTCAGTGATTCATTTTACCCCATCGATTTGCCACGCAAACCCCACTCACATTTTCTTTAGGAAATGTACAATTCTAGTTAGTGGGGTTTGCCTTAGGCAAATCCACTATTGTTATTCTCCATACTTATTATTATTATTAGTGGGGTTTGCCTTAAGGCAAATTCCACTATTGTTATTCTCATTACTTATTATTATTATTATTCTTCTTCTTCTTCTTCCACACAAATTTCGGCGCGTAACTCGCCCCGCAGCTTTCGTCCCAGACCCTTGAAAGTGGGGTCAAACCGTCCGGTCTTATCGGGAATGGTGTGCTATGACTTTTATAAGGGGTGGGGAGTTTTTTGGCCCCGCAGGGGCCAAAAAACGACCCCAAAAATCCCATAGACTTAACATTGAGCCGAACTTTGACGAATCACAGCACTGAGTGTGAATTTCATACAAATATGGGATTCGCAACATCTTTAGGGGATTGCAGCCTAAGTGAGAACATGCCCCGCAAGGGGGTATAAGTTGTACCCCTGGGGTGCTAGGACGTCCCAAAGTGGTCCCATTGACTTAACATTGCCCATTGACTCCCATTCATTTTCTAGACCACCGCTCACCCCTCATAAACACCCCGCATTGCGGAGCCAACTGTGAATTTCGTAGAGACATGGGATTTACCACATCTCGAAAGGGTTGCAGCCTGAGTCAGAACATACCCCGAAAGGGGGTATAAGTTGTACCCGTGGGGTGCGAGGGGGTCCCAAAGTGGTCCCATTCACTTAACATTGCCCATTGACTCCCATTCATTTCCTAGACTCCCACTCAACCACACATAGCAGTGGCACACAAACTTAGAGGTGGGCTTATTTGACTCAGGCAACCAATCAGCGTCTCAATATGATGATGAAGCTCGCAAGCCACGCCCCCCAAACCATTTAAAGACCCCTAATAACTGCCTCATTGACTTAACATGGGGTGGGACGTCCCATTGCTGATCCCATTGACTTCCATTATAAATGTCACACATCAATAACATTAAATAGGAGTGTCATATAGACATGGGGGTGGGCTCATTTGACTCAGGCAACCAATCAGCATCTCCATATGATAATGAAGCTCACAAGCCACGCCCACAAACTGATCCCATAGACTTCTAATAAAATAGGGCTAGATGCATATCTTTGCATAGCAGTGTCCTATTGACTTGGGGGTTGGCTCATTTGACTCAGACAACCAATGAACATCTCAATATGATAATGAAGCTCACAAGCCACGCCCCCAAACTGATCCCATAGACTGCCATTATAACTGGCCTACATGCATATCTTTGCATTGCAGTGTCCTATTGACTTGGGGGTTGGCTCATTTCACTCAGACAACCAATGAGCATCTCAATATGCTAATGAAGCTTTCAGGCCACGCCCCCAAACTGATCCCATTGATTGCCATTATAACTGGCCTACATGCATATCTTTGCATAGCAGTGTCCTATTGACTTGGGGGTTGGCTCATTTGACTCAGACAACCAATGAGCATCTCAATATGATAATGAAGCTCACAAGCCACGCCCCCAAACGGGTCCCATAGACTGCCATTATAATAGGCTTTGATGCATATCTTTGCATAGCAGTGACCTATTGACTAGGGGGTTGGCTCATTTGACTCAGACAACCAATGAGCATCTCAATATGATAATGAAGCTCACAAGCCACGCCCCCAAACTGATCCCATAGACTGCCATTATAACTGGCCTACATGCATATCTTTGCATAGCAGTGTCCTATTGACTTGGGGGTTGGCTCATTTGACTTAGGCAACCAACCACACCCAACTTCACTCTGTAACCACGCCCATGGCAACAAAACAGAGTACCCTAGCAACCATTTATCAACAGCTATATCTCAGCATCAGAACATCGTAGAGACATGGGGATTGGCTCGTTTGGCTCATGCTAGCAAACGGAACTTCCTATATGCTACACATGCTAGCAGTGACTAGCTACATGCTAATATTGACTAGCCAAGTGCTGTAACTTGCTAGAAATGCTTACTAAGTATAAACAAATGACCAAGCATGTATGTGAGGCTTGCCTAGTAACAACCTAGGGTACCCTAGCAACTGCCTAGCAACCACCCAAATTACCCTAGCAACCGCCTAGCAACCACCTAGCAACCGCCTAGCAACGGCCTAGTAATGCCTCAGTAAGTGCCTAGCGACCACTCAGGACACCCTAGCAACACCCTAGCAACGCCTTAGCAACCACTCAGAATACCCTAGCAACCACCTAGCAACACCTTAGCAACCACCTAGCAACCACTTAGGACACCCTAGCAACACCTTAGCAACCACCTAGCAACCACTTGGGACACCCTAGCAACCGCCTAGCAACATCTTAGCAACCGCCTAGCAACCACTCAGGACACCCTAGCAACCGCCTAGCAACACCTTAGCAACCACCTAGCAACCACTCAGGACACCTTAGCAACCACCTAGCAACGCCTTAGCAACCACCTAGCAACACTTAGGACACCCTAGCAACCGCCTAGCAACACCTTAGCAACCACTTAGCAACCACTCAGAACACCCTAGCAACCACCTAGCAACACCTTAGCAACCAATTAGCAACCACTTAGGACACCCTAGCAACCACCTAGCAACACCTTAGCAACCACCTAGCAACCACTCAGAACACCCTAGCAACCGCCTAGCAACACCTTAGCAACCACCTAGCAACCACTAAGGACACCCTAGCAACCACCTAGCAACACCTTAGCAACCACCTAGCAACCACTCAGAACACCCTAGCAACCGCCTAGCAACACCTTAGCAACCACCTAGCAACCACTTAGGACACCTTAGCAACCACCTAGCAACCACTTAGAACACCATAGCAACCACCTAGCAACACCTTAGCAACCACCTAGCAACCACTCAGAACACCCTAGCAACCGCCTAGCAACACCTTAGTAACCACCTAGTAACCACTCAGGACACCCTAGCAACCGCCTAACAACGCCTTAGCAACCACCTAGCAACCACTCAAAGCACCCTAGCAACCACCTAGCAACACCTTAGCAACCACCTAGCAACCACTCAGAACACCATAGCAACCACCTAGCAACACCATAAACTTAACATTGGCACAAAATGGCTGACATTGGCACAAAATGGCTGACATCAAAAATCCCCATAGACTTAACATAGGCACAAAATGGCTGACATCGATATCTTAGATTAGAGAGTCGTAGAAGCTTGGGGGTGGGCTCATTTTACTCGGCCTATCAAGTCGGTGTTAAGTAGTGACATAAACAAATTTGTAGACACTCCCTAGCAACCACTTATAGCACCCTAACAACCATATGACAATATAAACAAGCCCTATTTCAGCACAGGAATATCATAAAAAGACAGGGTTTGGGTTATTTTGATGCAGGCTGATAAAATCGCTTTTGTTTTCGCTATTTAAAATGGCGTTGCCACAGCATAGCAACCATTTAGAATACCCTAGCAACTACATAAACACATGAATTTTGCCATTTCTCCCCAATAACTGCTATTGGCCAGTTCAGTGATTCATTTTACCCCATCGATTTGCCACGCAAACCCCACTCACATTTTCTTTAGGAAATGTACAATTCTAGTTTATAATTATTATTCTTCTTCCACACAAATTTCGGCGCGTAACTCGCCCCGCAGCTTTCGTCCCAGACCCTTGAAAGTGGGGTCAAATCGTCCGGATTTATCGGGAATGGTGTGCTATGACTTTTATAAGGGGTGGGGGGTTTTTTGGCCCCGCAGGGGCCAAAAAACCCCCCCAAAAATCCTATTGACGGAACATGGGGACGACGTTTGACGCAGTATAGCGCCAAGTGTGAATTTTGTAGAAATATGAGACTTAAGACACCTTGAGAGGTTACCAGCCTTAGTAAAACCACACCTCGAAAGGGCGTAAAAGTTGTACCCCTGGGGCGCTAGGACGTCCCGAAGTCGGCCATTGACTTAACATTGCCCATTGACTCCCATTCATTTCCTAGAAGCCCATACCCCCACACATACACACATACACGCATTGCGAAGCACTGTAATACACACTAGGGGGTTGGCTTATTTGACTCATGCAACCAATCAGCGTCTCAATATGATAATGAAACTCAAGCCACACCCCCCAAACCATGTAAAGACCCCTAATTGACTTAACATTGGGGTGGGACGTCCCATTAAAATACATTGATCCCATTGATCCCATTGACTTCCATTATAAATGTCAACCATCAATAACATTACGTAGGAGTGTCATAGAGACTTGGGGGTGGACTCGTTTGACTTGGGCAACCAATCAGCTTCTCAATATGATAATGAAGCTCTCAAGCCACGCCCCCAAACCATTTAAACCCCCTTAGTAAGTGATCCTATTGACTCCCATTATAAATGTCACACATCCATAACATTACATAGCAGTGTCATACAGACATGGGGGTGGGCTCATTTGACTCAGGCAACCAATCAGCTTTTCAGTATGATAATGAAGCTCTTAAGCCACGCCCCCAAGCTCATTCCATAGACTGCCATTGTAATAGGCCCTTATGCATATCTTTGCATAGGAGTGTCCTACTGACTTGGGGGTGGGTTCATCTGACTCAGACAACCAATGAGCATCTCAATATGATAATGAAGCTCTTAGGCCACGCCCCCAAATCGATTTCATAGACTGCCATTATAATAGGCTTTCATGCATATCTTTGCATAGCAGTGTCATACAGACATGGGGGTTGGCTCATATGACCCAGACAACCAATGAGCATCTCAATATGATAATGAAGCTCACAAGCCACGCCCCCAAACTGATCCCATAGACTGCCATTATAACTGGCCTACATGCATATCTTTGCATAGCAGTGTCCTATTGACTTGGGGGTTGGCTCATTTGACTTAGGCAACCAACCACACCCAACTTCACTCTGTAACCACGCCCATGGCAACAAAACAGAGTACCCTAGCAACCATTTATCAACAGCTATATCTCAGCATCAGAACATCGTAGAGACATGGGGATTGGCTCGTTTGGCTCATGCTAGCAAACGGAACTTCCTGTATGCTACACATGCTAGCAGTGACTAGCTACATGCTAATATTGACTAGCCAAGTGCTGTAACTTGCTAGAAATGCTTACTAAGTATAAACAAATGACCAAGCATGTATGTGAGGCTTGCCTAGTAACAACCCAGGGTACCCTAGCAACTGCCTAGCAACCACCCAAATTACCCTAGCAACCGCCTAGCAACCACCTAGCAACCTAGCACGCCTAGTAATGCCTCAGTAAGTGCCTAGCGACCACTCAGGACACCCTAGCAACACCCTAGCAACGCCTTAGCAACCACTCAGAATACCCTAGCAACCACCTAGCAACACCTTAGCAACCACCTAGCAACCACTTAGGACACCCTAGCAACCGCCTAGCAACACCCTAGCAACGCCTTAGCAACCACTCAGAATACCCTAGCAACACCTTAGCAACCACCTAGCAACCACCCAGGACTCCTTAGCAACCACCTAGCAACACCTTAGCAACCACCTAGCAACCACTTAGGACACCCTAGCAACCACCTAGCAACACCTTAGCAACCACCTAGCAACCACTCAGAACACCCTAGCAACCACCTAGCAACGCCTTAGCAACCACCTAGCAACCACTTAGGACACCCTAGCAACCAGCCTAGCAACACCTTAGCAACCACCTAGCAACCACTCAGAACACCCTAGCAACCGCCTAGCAACACCTTAGCAACCACCTAGCAACCACTTAGGACACCCTAGCAACCACCTAGCAACACCTTAGCAACCACCTAGCAACCACTTAGAACACCCTAGCAACCACCTAGCAACACCTTAGCAACCACCTAGCAACCACTTAGGACACCCTAGCAACCGCCTAGCAACACCTTAGCAACCACCTAGCAACCACTCGGAACACCCTAGCAACCGCCTAGCAACACCTTAGCAACCACCTAGCAACCACTTAGGACACCCTAGCAACCGCCTAGCAACACCTTAGCAACCACCTAGCAACCACTTAGAACACCCTAGCAACCGCCTAGCAACACCTTAGCAACCACCTAGCAACCACTCAGAACACCATAGCAACCACCTAGCAACACCATAAACTTAACATTGGCACAAAATGGCTGACATTGGCACAAAATGGCTGACATCCAAAAATCCCCATAGACTTAACATAGGCACAAAATGGCTGACATTGGCACAAAATGGCTGACATCCAAATTTCCCCATACACTTAACATTGGCACAAAATGGCTGACATTCAAAAATCCCCATAGACTTAACATAGGCACAAAATGGCTGACATTGGCACAAAATGGCTGACATCCAAATTTCCCTATACACTTACATTGGCACAAAATGGCTGACATTCAAAAATCCCCATAGACTTAACATAGGCACAAAATGGCTGACATCGATATCTTGATTAGAGAGTCGTAGAAGCTTGGGGGTGGGCTCGTTTTACTCGGCCTATCAAGTCGGTGTTAAGTAGTGACATAACAAATTTCTAGACACTCCCTAGCAACCACTTATAGTACCCTAACAACCACATGACAATATAAACAAGCCCTATTTCAGCACAGGAATATCATAAAAAGACAGGGTTTGGCCTCTTGATGCAGGCTGATAAAATCGCTTTTGTTTTCGCTAATTAAAATGGCGTTGCCACAGCATAGCAACCATTTAGAATACCCTAGCAACTACATAAACACATGAATTTTGCCATTTCTCCCCAATAACTGCTAATGGGCAGTTCAGTGATTCATTTTACCCCATCGATTTGCCACGCAAACCCCACTCACATTTTCTTTAGGAAATGTACAATTCTAGTTCTTCTTCTTCTTCTTCTTCTTCCGCTTCCGTACAAAATTTCGGCGCGTAACTCGCCCCGCAGTTTTTGTCCCAGACCCTTGAAAGTGGGGTCAAATCGTCCGGTTTTATCGGGAATGGTGTGCTATGACTTTTGTAAGGGGTGGGGGGTTTTTTGGCCCCGCAGGGGCCAAAAAACCCCCCCCAAAAACGCATTGACTTAACATTACGCCCAACTTTGACGCATTATAGCGCCAAGGGTGAATTTCGTAGAAATATGGGATTCACAACATCTGTAGGGGGTTGCAGCCTAAGTGAGAACATACCCCGCAAGGGCGTATAAGTTGTACCCCTGGGGTGCTAGGACGTCCCAAAGTGGTCCCATTGACTTAACATGGGCCCATTGACTCCCATTCATTTTCTAGCACCCCGCTCCCCTCACAAAACTCCCCGCATTGCGGAGCCAACTGTGAATTTCGTAGAACCATGGAATTTACCACATCTCGAAAGGGTTGCAGCCTGAGTCAGAACATACCCCAAAGGGGGTAAATGTTGTACCCCTGGGGGGCTAGGGGGTCCCAAATCTCCCATTGACTTAACATGGAGCCGAATTTTGACGAATCACTGCGCCGAGTGTGAATTTCATAGACATATGGGATTCACAACATCTGTAGGGGGTTGCAGCCTAAGTGGGAACATACCCCGAAAGGGGCTATAAGTTGTACCCCTGGGGTGCTAGGACGTCCCAAAGTGGTCCCCATTGACTTAACATTGCCATTGACTCCCATTCATTACATTGACTCCCATTATAAATGTCACATGTCAATCACATTACATAGCAGTGTCATATAGACTTGGGGGTGGGCTTATTTGACTCAGGCAACCAACCAGCAACTCAATATGATAATGACGCTCACAAGCCACGCCCCCAAACTGATCCCATAGACTGCCATTATAACTGGCCTACATGCATATCTTTACATAGCAGTGTTCTATTGACTTGGGGGTTGGCTCATTTGACTCAGGCAACCAATCAGCATCTCAATATGATAATGAAGCTCGCAAGCCACGCCCCCCAAACCATTTAAAGACCCCTAATAACTGCCTCATTGACTTAACATGGGGTGGGACGTCCCATTGCTGATCCCATTGACTTCCATTATAAATGTCACACATCAATAACATTACATAGGAGTGTCATAGAGACATGGGGGTGGGCTCATTTGACTCAGGCAACCAATCAGCATCTCAATATGATAATGAAGCTCACAAGCCACGCCCACAAACTGATCCCATAGACTTCTATTAAAAAAGGGCTAGATGCATATCTTTGCATAGCAGTGTCCTACTGACTTGGGGGTTGGCTCATTTGACTCAGACAACCAATGAGCATCTCAATATGATAATGAAGCTCACAGGCCACGCCCCCAAACTGATCCCATAGACTGCCATTATAACTGGCCTACATGCATATCTTTGCAAAGCAGTGTCCTATTGACTTGGGGGTTGGCTCATTTGACTCAGACAACCAATGAGCATCTCAATATGATAATGAAGCTCACAGGCCACGCCCCCAAACTGATCCCATAGACTGCCATTATAATAGGCTTTGATGCATATCTTTGCATAGCAGTGTCCTATTGACTTGGGGGTTGGCTCATTTGACTCAGACAACCAATGAGCATCTCATTATGATAATGTAGCTGTTAGGCCACGCCCCTAAACTGATCCCATAGACTGCCATTATAACTGGCCTACATGCATATCTTTGCATAGCCGTGTCCTATTGACTTGGGGGTTGGCTCATTTGACTTAGGCAACCAACCACACCCAACTTCACTCTGTAACCACGCCCATGGCAACAAAACAGAGTACCCTAGCAACCATTTATCAACAGCTGTATCTCAGCATCAGAACATCGTAGAGACATGGGGATTGGCTCGTTTGGCTCATGCTAGCAAACGGAACTTCCTATATGCTACACATGCTAGCAGTGACTAGCTACATGCTAATATTGACTAGCCAAGTGCTGTAACTTGCTAGAAATGCTTACTAGGTACAAACAAATGACCAAGCATGTATGTGAGGCTTGCCTAGTAACAACCTAGGGTACCCTAGCAACTGCCTAGCAACCACCCAAATTACCCTAGCAACCGCCTAGCAACCACCTAGCAACCGCCTAGTAATGCCTCAGTAAGTGCCTAGCGACCACTCAGGACACCCTAGCAACACCCTAGCAACGCCTTAGCAACCACTCAGATTACCCTAGCAACCACCTAGCAACACCTTAGCAACCACCTAGCAACCACTTAGGACACCCTAGCAACACCTTAGCAACCACCTAGCAACCACTTAGGACACCCTAGCAACCGCCTAGCAACACCTTAGCAACCGCCTAGCAACCACTCAGGACACCCTAGCAACCACCTAGCAATGCCTTAGCAACCACTTAGGACACCCTAGCAACCGCCTAGCAACACCTTAGCAACCACCTAGCAACCACTCAGAACACCCTAGCAACCGCCTAGCAACACCTTAGCAACCACCTAGAAACCACTTAGGACACCCTAGCAACCACCTAGCAACACCTTAGCAACCGCCTAGCAACCACTTAGAACACCCTAGCAACCGCCTAGCAACACCTTAGCAACCACTTAGGACACCCTAGCAACCACCTAGCAACACCTTAGCAACCACCTAGCAACCACTTAGGACACCCTAGCAACCGCCTAGCAACACCTTAGCAACCACCTAGCAACCACTTAGAACACCCTAGCAACCGCCTAGCAAACACCTTAGCAACCACCTAGCAACCACTCAAAACACCCTAGCAACCACCTAGCAACACCTTAGCAACCACCTTGCAACCACTCAGAACACCATAGCAACCACCTAGCAACACCATAAACTTAACATTGGCACAAAATGGCTGACATTGGCACAAAATGGCTGACATCCAAAAATCCCCATAGGCTTAACATTGCCACAAAATGGCTGACATCGATGTCTAGATTACAGAGTCGTAGAAGCTTGGGGATGGGCTCGTTTTACTCAGCTTTTCAAGTCGGCATTAAGTAGTGACTTAACAAGTTTGTAAACACTCCCTAGCAACCACTTATAGCACCCTAACAACCATATAACACCATAAACTAGCTGTATTTGAGCACAGGAATATCATAGAAAGATAGGGTTTCAGCTGTCTTTTTTTTTACCCCATCGATTTGCCACGCAAACCCCACTCACATTTTCTTTAGGAAATGTACAATTCTAGTTACCTTTTAAAATGCTTGTATAATATTTTATCACTAAACCATTAAGACAAAATTAGAAACCTGAACAAAAAAGCTGTAAGCTTTATCCAATTTTAAAGCCAAATTAGCATTGTTGTTTAGCTACAGTATAAATGCTGATAATTATAACAATAATATTAATATTGTTAACAATGTTCAAATGCTTTATTTCACGTTATATAATTTTACATTTGTTTTATTTCTTTTTGGTTTCGTTTTTGCAGGTGGGTTTCATCAGTTTGGATCCAACCTTTGTAAAGATTTTAAGTGACACCAACAATTGCCGAAGACGATAACAATCCCTTTACCGATTATAAATCTTATTCTATGTTATTTTCACAAGACATTTCACAAGTCACAAGTTGCTCACCGCTATGAAACACTGCTTTGCTCTGAAACAGTCTGTGCATGTTGTGCCTTTTTAAAAATTGTTTTACTATTTTTCGACTTTTGATTCGATAGATTTTTGGAAATGAACATTCAAAATGATTGGATGATATATTAAGAGTGTTATTAATTATATCTCATTATACATACATTTGTTTGTTATAAATATGCCTTTTTAATTCTGTTAAATCTATCAGTGCATCTATCAAAAGCTTAGTTGAACTTTGCGCTTCTTTTCTTCACTGGGTGGGTTCACATGTTCATGTTTGTGTGCCTTTCTGCATGTAAGCATTTTGACACCAAAAGTTAAATAAAGAGGCTCATCACACTTCCTGTCAGCAATCTGCAAAGCTCCTTGACTCACATATGTCAAAACTTCCTCTTTCTCAGGTGCTCCTGACTAACTCAAAAAGTTTTATTTTAACCTGTTACCCAGTGTAACCATGGATAGATGCTGACAACAGGATGCGGATCCAAATGCAGGTTTATTTAAAGGAATGGTCAGGCAAGCAATGATCAGTACAGGAGCAAACAGATGTATGAGGATAATCCAGAATCGTAGTCAATATAGTAAGCAGATGGTCACAAGGATGGCAGCAAACAGGGAGAAACAGGTAAACAAGGCGAGGGTCTAAACACGGCAAAAACAAGCCAAGGAACTGCTTTGAATTGACACTGGTAACAGATGACAAGACTCGGCAAAGGAGTGAGTGTGTGTGCTGCTTATGTACTGTGTGCAATCAGTCTTGACAAGCCTCCGATGGTGTGTGTGCAATCAGTGGAGATGAGTAACATGTGTGTGAGAGTGGAGTGCATGTGTGGAGATGTAGTCCATTATATGGTGGATTTGTAGTCCATAGTGTTTGTGCATGTAAACCAGCGATCTAAGGGGAGAAGATCGCTGGTGATCGTGACACCCAGGACTCAATTTTGGGGATTTACACCTACCTAACTTTAAATAGTACCAGTTCCTGACTCCAGTAAGCTACAAACACAAAAAGACACTTTGAGCTTTACTGTGGTAAAAGGGGAAGTTACATGTAAAAAAAAATATAAAAAGTTATACATTATGAAAGTCATAAGAAAAAAAAATTGTATTGTGTTCAATATTTGTTTTTCCATATACAAACAAAAAACAATGTAATGTCCTAGAAAAATATGACTT
>LR812529.1:51264715-51267215 GCA_903798195.1 Danio kyathit | reverse complement strand
TGATCTCTTCTGGCTCTCACTTTCAGTTGATGCCCAAACACAGAGCCGACTCTCACCAAAGACTTACTGACACTGAAGAGCTGAGACCCCTCGAAATGTCTACGATCACCAAACGCCCCCATCATGAGGAAACTGGTAAGTGTACTGCAATAGTTGCTCTATCTTGTAGTGTTATTTGTTCTTTTGTGTTGTGTTTGTGTTTTCCAACTGTGATTACAGATGTTGGTTTGGTTTTTACCCAAAACATTCACTGTGTAGAATCTGTTATTAGTTTAATATTTTACAAAATCTAAAATGTTTTGTTTATTAATGTAAAATATATTTCTAAAATGTATAAACTCAAAAAGAAATGCTGGGTTATTTGAACCCAAAGTTGGTTTAAATTTGTTGAATTTGTTTATATTTTACCTAAAATCTGGTTGAAATAACCCAGCATGTTTACATATATTAATATGTAAATTAAGTACAGATTTACATATTCTAAATATATTTAAATGTTTTGAACTGATAAATAGAGTTATTAGGTCTCAGATCAAAAGAAGCACAACCTTGAAAGGTGGAAGAAAAACAACTTGTCCTATTCACAATGTTTAAATGTCAGCATATGATGGCATACATCTAAATAAAGCTCCTAAATATTTATGTCTGTTTGTTTTATTTGCAGATGAAAAAGCTGAAGATCCTTCAGTTAAACATCATCTCCAAGATGATGATGAATGTGGTAGGTGTACTGTAATAGTTTGTACAAATAAGTGTTATTTTTTACATTTGTGTATTTATTTACTTCAATACATCTGCACATATTTACACTGGATTTGTCTGATTTTCAGAAGTTATCAAAGCGTCGACAGCACAACAAACGTCCAGCGCAGAAAACGAGCCCTTTTACATGTACAACACGTATGACAGACCAGCAGACGCCAGCGCAGAGGGCATTTACGCTCAAAATGGAACATATGAAGTCAAATATGAAGACAAACCAGGACGAAGATTCTGGAAGTCTGGATATATCGCAGAAGTAGGATATGGACGAGCTCAAGCTGAATACAGTGTATTAGAGGTAAGAGCTAAAGGCCCCAATGCATCAGTTAAAGCAGAACTCAGTAAAGTTGGAGTCGGAGCAATGGCTGGACTTGAAGTTGCCAGCGTAAAGGCTAAAGCCGGTCCATTCGGTGCAAAACTGGGACTTGGACTGGACACGGGTGCATGTATCGGTCTGGGTGGGGTGAAGGCTAAATTCCTGGGAACTGGATTCTCTATTGGTCCAAAAATCAGTGTATGTTTCCTTGGTTCAGAATTTTCATTTTCATTCTGGTAAATATTATCGTTCTACATTTGCTGTGCACTATTAAACCATGAGAACAAACACTATATAAAACTGTAACTGTCATATGGATATTAATCAATGACTAACAAGAGAAAACTTCATCATTTAGCAGATTCTGTAAAGATGCATAAAAATCACGTGTTTCACACTGTTTAAATAAAGCTGAATGTGTATCGCCCTCCTCTTCATTTCTGTCAGTGTGTGTGTGTTTTTGTGACATATCAGGACACAAATCTGTATAATGACATAGGTATGACACAGGTATTACAAAAAGCAGGTGAAATATGAGGACATTGGTGACGTCCTCACTTCTCAAAAAGCTTCTAAATCACACAGGATGAGTTATTTCAGGGAGTAAAGCTGTACACTGTCTCCTGTGATGGTTGGGTTTAGGGGTAGGGTGAGGTGAGGTGAGGGCAATATAATATACGGTTTGAACAGTATAAAATGAATGGAAGCCTATGTAATGTACCCACTTTTCACAAAAACAAACATGTGTGTGTGTGTGTGTGTGTGTGTGTGTGTGTGTGTGTGTGTGTGTGTGTGTTAAGTTTGGATTTGAAGTTTGGTATTAAAATAATGTTTTGCAAATCACTTCATTGTATTTTTCATTAAAGCAGTCCACAGTTTTCCTAAAACCACAGATCTTTCCTTTTCCACATGTCTGTCAATTTGACACACACACACACACATATACACACAAGTTAAAAGTTAAATGGCCTATAACTTTTAAAAACATTATTTTGGGACACTTATAGTATGATTAGGCTGGTAAAGGAATGAACCCGCAGATTAGTAACTTTGTTTTACTTGTAGATTAATCCTAAATTTGTTGCAGAGAGAGAGAGATCGCCTCCGCAATATTCAAAACTCATGTATATATGATAACAGAAGTTATGGTGGGGTCTAAATGCTTTCTTAGTTTATTGAAGGTGTTTTCTGACACTTGTTAGCCTGTATTAATGAATTCAGTGTAAAGCTGCACAATTAATCATTAAAACATCAGGATCTCAATTTAAATAGCCACACAATATGAATTATGGTGAGTTGCATATGTTTATTAATCCCTCAAGCACTAGCTGCATTTAAATCTGCGTTTGAATAAAGTCTATTGAATTAGCATAGTTACAAACAATCAAATAACACACAAATCACAGGGATTAATGGTTTATA
>LR812529.1:51029715-51257215 GCA_903798195.1 Danio kyathit | reverse complement strand
TCAAACGAACAGCAAACTCCTGGGGATTGTAACAGTGCGGCAGGAAAAAAATGACTGAAAACCGAGAAATAACACACAGAGGAGACAATGACAATGGTGAGTGCATTTGAATAGTTTTTGGGGGGTAACCTTGGTTTAATAACCATGTAATGAGTTATTTGAAATGAATTATGAATTGGTATAAAGTATTTTCATTTAACCTTCCATGTTAACGTCTTTGCGGCTGGAAGGGGATCCGCCACATAAAACACTACATTCTTAGTCAAGTAACTGTACTTTTACTTACAATAAGTATGATTTTTCAGCACTCTTTCCACCACTGGTATTTGGGTGCCATCCTTTTCTTCTTTTGTCATGTAGATTAGTTGTACTGTAGATGAGTTTAACTAGAAGCAGCACTGCACAGACCATTTAAAGTACATTAAAATGCTGCTGTATCGATTAGATTGCCTACTGCTCCACATCCTTGGAACCATTCTTTCCAGCACCACTTCAAGATGAAGTAACTTGACACCTTTTACATTGTGCTGACATCTTGTACTACCTGCTTCCTGTCAAGTCTTCCTATTAGGGCTGCACGATATTGGAAAAATCTGATATTGCGATATTTTATTTTTATATTTTATTTTATTTTTATTTTTTATTTTTTTTCTGCAATAAATATTATGATATGAATAGAATTTAAAGCTGCACGATTCTGGCTAAAATGAGAATCAGGATTTTTTTTATTAAAATGAAGATCATGATTTTCTCACGATTCTGTATATGTAAAATAAAGGTTAATATGAGTAGGCTATTATTACTGGTAATTCCCAAACATATGGTAATATTAGGCCTATGTGTAGGTCTACTGTTGGTTACTGTTAAAATGCTAAATTTTGTATAGACTTGGAATGGTTGATTTGAACAGACTTTAAATATGTCCTGGTTTTTAATTCACAGTAAAGTGATTCCACACAGAAAGCAACTATTCAGAATTCTAAGATTGACTTATGTTTAAGACTTGTCATTTGTCATTGACGACATTATTACACCATTTTTTCACTGGTAAAATGAGACATTTGTCATTAGCCTATATTATGTTGAATATAATGCAAGAAGGAATCTGATAGAGTAGTTATACTGACACTGTTAAACGATTATTTTCATGCACAATCCTTTAAGTTCACTATGACAGAAAAAAAACATATGCTTGACAAATGCTTGTCGTAATCACAACTCTAAAATGCGATATGATCATTTAAATGATGTATGCGCCGGTTTCACTTTCACTTATCATATTTCCTGCGCGATTCCAAACGATCGCTCTGTGTAACAAACTGAACGTTATTTACAACTTTATTAGCTGTTATTCACAGCCTATGCAGGTTCTGTTCACTAAAGTAGACATTGGGTTGCACGCACGCGTCCTCTCGGTAGTAAACAACAGTGCGTCAGCTCACGTGTGATTTTGTGGCCGCGACAACATCATTACATTAAGACAGAAATAAAATTTTTGGGTGAATTATACCTTATAAATACAATTTTAACACCATTTGAAGGTGTCCATGTTACTGAGCCACATGGTTGCTGTCCATGTTGCTGTGAAGACTTGTGCGACCGTCTTTACGCTTCTCTCCTGACCTTGAAATTATAATTGGCTGAATCGTAGAAAAGCTGAATTAAGATCGTGTATAGTGATCTTGATCTTTTTCCGATTAATCGTGCAGCCCTAACAGACTTTCAAAAGATTGTTTGAATAGCTCTATTTGACAATTTTCTGGAGTCGGAACAGTTTTCAGGTACAGAAATTGAATTATCACAATGCAAAATAATGTCCTATATAAAGGTTATTACGAGTAGGCTATTATTATTGGTAATTCACAAACATATGATAACAACAATAATAATATTAGGCCTATGTGTAGGTCTACTGTTGGTAACTGTTAAAATGCTAAATTTTGTATAGACTTGGAATGGTTGATTTAAACAGACTTTAAATATGTCATGGTTTTTTATTTACAGTAAAGTGATTACACACAGAAAGCAACTATTTAAAATTCTAAGGTTGACTTATTATGATTAAGAGTTGTCATTTGTCATTGACAACATTAATAGACCATTTTTTCACTGGTAAAATGAGACGCTCTATTTGACTGTTTTCTGGAGTCGGAACAGTATTCAGATACTGAAATTGAATAATCACAATGCAAAATAATGTTTTTCTTACTTTGTTCTGTCTTGTTTCTAGTCCAAATATCAAAAAACATTCTTGGATCAAGTAAAAATATTGTTTAGTTTTCACCGGCAGAAGAAAACAGGGAAAATTAAGAGATTGTTGCTGGTTTTAAGAAATGATCTGCCAGTGGGGTACATGTAATAATCTTGTTTTCACTATGAAATGTAGATGTTTAACTAGAAACAAGACAAAAATTTCAAGAAAGAAAAGTTTTTTGCATAAATCATATAAAGTCTGTATAAATACGGGGATTAAATACAATTCTGTAGCTCAGCTATAATGGGCTGACGCTGTACACTGAGGAACACAGCAGTGGTAGCCAGAAGTACTCTCCTCACGTCTTTGAAACGATCCTTTCAAACGTTTAGATGTCATAATTATGTAGTTAACCTAAATACACTGTATATAAGTGGGCTATAAAGGCATAAAGCACTATCAATAATGTTAGATGTTTTAGTCAGCTGCAGTGATCATGTTGTAGCACAGTACTGTATGATTGGCAGAATTAAACCAACGGCCTCATATTTAACCAGAAGTAATCTCGCTACGCCGTGCATATAGCCCATTCAGACTCAACACTGCATATCTTTGCGATGTGACTATTGCGGATACGAACATTGTGATATCGATGCTGAAACTATATATTGTGCAGCTCTAGTTCATATGTTCATGTGTTCTCCTCTGACTGGTTACATGAGGGTTACATATATGGAGACACACACACATACCGTAAACACATATATATATATATATATATATATATATATATATATATATATATATATATATATATATATATAAATAAAATTATAGCTAATATGTTTGATCATTGAACATTTGTGTACATATCTGTGCAACTGCAATAAAATAATGACATCAGATTTGAAGGAATGACTTGTGCAGTAGTGTTACACGTGTGATCAGTTTGCGGTTTTGTATTAAGAGGTTTGAAAATGCAAACCTTGATTATGAAAATAGTACAGAACCAATTAAAAAAAGTCAAACTGTAAACATTGTGTAAATACTAGGCATGGGCCGGTATAAGATTCTGACGGTATGATAACCTTGGATAAAAATATCACGGTTTCACGGTATCACGGTATTGTGATTACTGCTCTGAAATATATTCTTTTTAAATGTCTGGGTAAAAAACTAAAAGTTTTTTCCCCTTTGAACACAATATATTTTATTTTGAGAAACATTTATAATATTTTGGAGCAGTAAACGTGCCAGGCTAAATAATCAAAATGAATCATTGACTTCTGCTGTCTTCATTAGTTTCAAAAACACAAATTTAAAATGGCATCTTTGGATATTTTTTCGGCTGGAGATGCTGTTGTTAAAAAAAATGTAAAAAAAAAAACATCTTACACATACCTTAAGAACGGTATTAGAGAAAATTTTGGCGGTATGATAACCTTGACTTTTCCAAACCGCGGTATACCTTGAAAACGGTTATCGTCCTATGCCTAGTAAATACACCTACTCAAAATGAAACCTTCTGTGCCTCATGTGCACTGTGCATTTAGCATGCAGTTTATTTATATAAAGTGTGTCACATTTTGAAATGTCTAAACTATATTTTCCTTTATTTTCAGATGAAGACGTAAATGGAGAAATTTATACCTGCAATCTGCGTAAAAAAAAAACTAAAATAAATTTAAATGTTTCAAGTGATATTGCTGAGATTACAAGGTCAAAAACGTGGAAAGGAAAGCTGACCAAAAAGGATATTTCAAAAAAACCAAGTGCGCAAATTGGATCCATTAATGCTTCTGCAAGCGGTGTCATAGGCATGGCTGACACTATTGACAGGCGACCAGTGGCCACTGCAGAAGGTGTTTATGCTAACACTGGTGCATATGCAACTGGTAATGAAAATAAACCAGGACAGAGACTCCCCAAGGCTAGAGCTTTTGCAGAAGCAGGAGTTGGACGAGCTCGAGCTGAAGTTAGTATTTTAGAAGCAGAAGCTAAAGGCCCCAATGCATCAGCTGAGGCTGCAGCCAGTACAGATCTAACAGCATCAGCAATGGCTCGAGCTGAAATCGGCAGTGTTTCAGCTAATGTTGGTCCAGTCGGTGTGAGATTGGGACTTGGAGTCGACACCGGTGTATCTATTGGTTTGGATGGGTTGGAGGTCAGATTTCTGGGATTTGGATTCTCAATTGGTCCAAGAACCAGTATCTCTATTCTGGGATCAGAAGTGTCATGTTCAATCTTGTAGACATACAGGTATTAAATACCTTCCAATATTTATGCATTAAACTTTAATAACCTAATTTTAGAGTTATAGGTTATATTTTAGCAATAGTAACATATTTTGAGTGATTTTTTTTATTTAAAAATAAATCATTATTTTTGGTTTTTGTAGGTGGGTTTCATTAGATTACACCTGTGCGGATCCAACCATTGTGAAGATTAATGGACACCAACAATTGCAGAAGATGACAACTAATGATGATAACAATACCTGTGCTCATTATAAATGTTCTAGTCATTTCACAAGTTGCTCAATTCTATGCTCTGAAGTCTGTCAGTTACATGGGTATGGTGTGCGTGTTTATATATATATATATATATATATATATATATATATATATATATATATATATATATATATATATATATATATATATATATATATATATATATATATATATATATATATATATATATATATATATATATATATATATATATATATATACACACACATATTGAAGTCAGTTGAAGTCAGAATTATTAGCCCCTTTTATTTTTTTCCCCAATTTCTGAGAGAAGATTTTTCAACACATTCCTAAGCTATCGTGTTTGAAAATGTGTTGGAAAAAAAAAAATCTCTCCATTAAACATCACTTGGTAAATATTTTTGAAAGAATTAAAATATGTTTTTGGCACTCATGCAATATACAGTAAGCATGCAATGGTGAACTTAAAGCATGACACAAAATACAACTGAATCAGAATCTGTTGTTGTTTCTCTTTTCAGAATTATAGGTTCAAGACACCCTGAAGTGCTTTTTTATTTTATTTTAACAGATTTGTGTGTGTTTAGCATCAGTTAAGACAGCGTTAGCACCTGTCAGCTTTAATTGTGGAGAAAACTGGGTCATTTTGAGCTTTTGTCAGCTAATTTCATCTTCCGGGCTTAAAATCATTTTTGGGGCGGGATCAAAATCGGTGACGTAGCGTGAATCTGCTAGTGGAGTGATGACACGTCGGTTTCTCATTATTATTCATAGCAGAGTTTTCTTATCCTATGAGAAGATCCTGCTTCTTAATTATTCATGAGAGCATGTGCTTTCCGAAAGCAAGGCAGATCTGCCAAACTGAGACCCAATGACTGGGTGAAACCGCGTCCGCACACGGCACGGGTCATACGGGTTTGTTTTCATGAACCACGGGTTTAATAATCTTATAATGCACTGCAGATTTATGAAAAAACTTTAATTTCTTAATACACACAATAATATGTTTAAATTATTTTAATGAAAGCAACAAAAACATTATATCTGTGTGCAGGGTGGCATGGTGGCTCAGCACTGTAATCTCACAGCAAGAAGGTTGCTGGTTCAAGTCCCGGCTAGCTCAGTTGGCGTTTCTGTGTGGAGTTTGCATGTTCTCCCCGTGTTGGTGTGGGTTTTCTCCGGGTGCTCCGGTTTCCCCCACAGTCCAAACACATGCGCTATAGGGGAATTGATGAACTAAATTGGCCATAGTGTGTGTGTGTGTGTGTGTGTGTGTGTGTGTGTGTGTGTGTGTGTGTGTGTGTGTGTGTGTGTGTGTGTGTGTGTGTAAGAATGTGAGTGTTTGAGTGTTTCCTAGTACTGGGTTGCGGCTGGAAGGGCATTCGCTGCGTAAAACATATGCTGGAATAGTTGGCAGTTCATTCCGCTGTGGCGACCCCAATCAGGGACTAAGCCAAAGTAAAATGAATGAATGAAGCAATATCTGTGTGCAAATATGTTTATCATATTTAGCGGCTGACAGCACTAAATTTACAAAATGTAAAATAAGTCTTTGGTGTCTCTAGAATGTGTCTGTGAAGTTTCAGCTCAAAATACGCATCAGATCATTTTTACACAGCTGAGGTTACAGATAAACAAAAGCACAATTACAGACAGAGACAGCAACTCAGACACGAATGAAGCTTCCAGAAGTTCATTTTCCATAGGTGCCCTTCAAACTGTTTATAGGTTTTTAGAAATCCCCTATAGACACAGATGGCCCATAAACCTGAATCTGGGCCTTAACTCAAGTGCTAAAGTTTCCATATATAGAAACCACAAGGTACTGTAACCATTTCACTTTTATGAAGGAAAGTCCCAAGTTCTCCCAAGCACTTCCTAGAATACACGTGACTGTTTTTCAAAAAGGATTTCAGCCTTAATGCCATGCATGGGTCTTATACTCAAATAGGCACGGGCCAATTCAGAGACTGACAATGAGGGCCCTTTTAACATTCAAGCACAAGAAAAAAATGGAAACCTGACGTAATTGATGCATCTTAGGACCACAGACGTGACGTTAATATTTCAAGCATTACCTGTCACCAGTGATAATGCAAACCAGCACATTTATCACGTCACACTGCTGTTGAAATATATCTGTGGTTGTTGTGTGTATGGTTGAGCGTTAGACACACACTCTGTCAAAATTCTGGTGTTTTGTTTCTTGTACTTTTTGAAGGGTTAGTGAAATTGCTATGAAAATACTACAAATAATAGGCATAATAGATATTATTATTCTTTACCAATTGTTGAAAAGTAGCGCAAGAACAGCAGAAAGTAGTTTGGGTAACTTTAGCGGCTTTACTGGCAATTATTCTTCTAAATATATTTCTTTTTAGTAAAACTACAACAAAGAGGGGAAAATATGCACTTACTTTAACACTTCATTTAACCTGCAGAAAACAACATTTGTAAAAAAAAAAAAAAAAAAAAAAATTGTACATTTTTATACAAATCTTAATATGCATATGAGGAAAATATATTAAAAGAGACAATTTGAATCGAATATTAGCAAAATGATCATATTTCTTACATCCCCAGCATAAAGTGTAAGCCGTGAAGAAGTGTTTGTTCAATATAGGCCTGTCACAATAATCAATACGGACATATCGCACAACACATGGACATGACTGCAATCATTTTTTGTGATGCGATACATATCGGCCATACATAAAAACCAATTCTAGCAACATGTTAGCTGATTCTGCAACATCTCTATCTCTATTGGAGGCGTCAGTGTCAGTCTGGTTATAAACACTGTAGTATTTATTGTATATATAACACTGTAGTATTCCCATGTGGGTTTCTGACGACTGAAATAGATCTGGTAGCAGATATCACAGCCTCTGTTACTCTTTACCTTTCACTTTTTTGTTGACCTTTATTATTATTATTATTTATTTGTTTAGGATATGCGTTTCACATTCTAACTCCAATGCCTCCTTATTAAACTGTTTAAATGACTATAATTAAATGAAATATTCTCTGGTAGAGTGCACTTGCATTGTGATGATATTATATTGTCATTCTGGCATTATATAATAAATTAGTGACATAATATGGTCTTAAAATGACTATAATATTGTTTATCGCAGTATATTTTGGTGCAATATATCGAACAGCAGAAACATAGATATCGTGACAGGCCTAGTTCAACAAAATACAGGTCGGTATAAAACTGATTCTAATAATCAAATGAACCTTGAATATTTACAAAAATAGAGCTTTGGTGAAAATAGATTTACGAACATATATTTCAACATTTAAATAATCTGCCTGTGTGCTACTCTGGACCACACACTGAGAAACCGAAAGTAAAACTAAGCCAATATATAGTGCAGTACCATAAATGTCCAGTAGGTGGTCAATAGTGGCTATATGTGACTGCACAACAATGATAGTAATTTAATGGTGGGCCAAATCTCATTATATTTTTTACGTCAGTTGCAGGGTGGAGGAAGGAGGAGGGGAGGGTCGTAAATGGCCCGCAGGCCAGCAGTTTGAGACCCCTGTTCAACGCTATAGAAATACAAACAAAATCTTTAAGTTAACAATTATTTTTTTTGTTGTTTCTAAAATTCAAATTTGGTCTGATAAAGACAATTAAGCCAATTAATTAACTACAAATGGCTTTTAATCACATATAAAGTAATTTTTCTTCATTTTCAATTTCATTCATTCATTCATTCATTTTCATGTCGGCTTAGTCCCTTTATTAATCCGGGATCGCCACAGCGGAGTGAACTGCCAACTTATCAAGCACATGTTTTTTACGCACCGGATGCCCTTGCAGCCGCAACCCATCTCTGGGAAACATCCATGCACACTCATACACTACGGACAATTTATCCTACCCAATTCCCCTGTACTGCATGTCTTTGGACTGTTGGGGAAACCAGAACACCCAGAGGAACCCACGCGAACGCAGGGAAAACATGCAAACTCCACACAGAAATTCCAACTGACCCAGCCGAGACTCGAACCAGCGACCTTCTTGCTGTGAGGCGACAGCACTACCTACTGCACCACCCTCATTTTCAGTTTCTCCAAAGGAATTTTCTATACTTGGTATAGCATCAAATAGGCGCAGTACTTTTTGTGGTTGGGTCTGTTTTAGTTTGGATAATGTTCTCACCACAAACGATCCGCCCCAGGGTTCGTTTGGAAGCGTACCGAGACCACCTCTTCAAAGAGCTCTCGGTACGCTTTTTTTGGTCCGCTTTTGGTGCGCACTCGAGTACGATTGCTACATTCACACCTGCCCAAACGAACCGTACCAAGAGGGAAAACAAACTCCAGTGCGATTCAACCAAACTAAATAAGGCAGGTGTGAAAGTGTTCCCATGTGGTCTCCTATTCAGGTACTGACCAGGCTTAGCCCTGCTTAGCTTTAGTGAGTTACTGGTCTTGGGCTGCAGGGTGATGTAGTAATAATGTATATTTATTATTTCAGCAGAAAATCATTAGTCTAGCAGGTGTGACTGCTATTGCAATAATGCAGTGGGTAACATTTGATAGAAAAAGGTTTGGATGGATTCTCATAATTATTTTCCAACTAATAAATAAAAAAGATTTGTTACTAGATAATTCCTATTATATTAAGAAATTTAAAAAGTGAAAAGTGAAGAGACTTTTTTGACTGTCCATTTACAAAAGCATTTTGGAATAGCATCTTTGTTAGGAGTAAGATTGATAATGAAAGCATTTTGTATTGGAAGGATGTAGTGTTGAATGCTGTTGAATATGAACAACCTAAAAGAACACAGGTTTATGTGGTGAATTTAGTTTTGCTTCTTGCAAAATTTTACATTCCCAAGTAAAACCATTTTTAATCCACAGCTCTGTTTGTTGTTTTGAGCAGTTTGAGCAGCACCTTTAATTTATCAAACTGTCTAAAAACAAAAAAAATGCTCTAAAAACTATATCTAATTGCAACTTTTCCTATTTTTAATGACTTGTAAATTTCAATTTAGCTTTCTCTTTGTGTATTGTTTACCCCCACACTGTAAAAACCCCAAAAGTTAAGGTAGCTTAAACTGTTTGAGAAAAGTGATTGCAACAAACCATTTAAATTCAAAAACTAGTCCTAATGAGTACTGTGAACTTAATCCATTTGAGTAAACAAAGCATTTTGAGCACAGCAAAACCCAATAAATGAAGAAAACTCAAACCAACTGAGTACTGTAAAACCCAATAAGTTAAGGCAACTCAAACAGTTTGAGGAAACCGATTGCTACAAACCATTTGAGTTAAAAAAAAAAACTAATCTATATGAGTACTGTGAACTTACTCCATTTAAGTTGAAGTAATGAGGCATTTAATTAACTCATTACTTTCAACACGGAGTTCAAAACTCTTTTCAAATGAGTAGAATTAACTTTCAGTACATTTTGAGTTAACTACACTCATTTCATTTAATAAGGTTGACTGTTGGTTTTTACAGTGCATGTCTGTTTGTTTCTTTTCTCTCTCTCCTTTAATTTGTCTGCTTTTTCATTGTTGAGAATGCTATTAGTCTGTCGGTGGTTATTTTACCTGTTTGATTAGAAATGTATGTATTTTTGGGAATTATAAAAAAAAAAAACATGCACTCTGGAAGTGACAATGTGAGGGGCAGTTTTAGGGGTGGAGTATGTTTAGGGGCGGGGAATAAAAGCCTTGTATCTGAGAATGCACATCCACATCAGTCTGCTACCAGATCCTTCTCTAACAAACAGCAGCTCCATCAAAGTCTCATTGAGGTTTTCTAAATATGTGGCAGAAATCCGAGAAATAGCACACATCAGAGACAACTAAATTGGTAAGTGCATATTAATATTTTTTTGGGCATTGTTTAAAAACCATGCAGTAAAATTCTTTTATAAACCTTCCATCAATATCTTTTTACTCCGACAAGATGTAATGGCTGGATTTAATTAGTTTGAGATTACTTCTGCTGTGCTTTTAAGAGAATATGGGGCAGGGGGAAATAACTCTTAAAGACTAAACCCAATCAAACAGATTTTTGCCATTACAAAGTTCTGTTTCTTGTGAATGCTGTTTTCAAAGCATCTTTACATGTCCTAGTTAAAGCTGTATCTGCATAACATTGAGTAAGAATATTTAGTGCCAAACGCAAAAGCCAGGCAGAACAGTGTGCATTTATGCCACCTCTGAGCAGTCTAAATACCACCTTACCTACTGTAACTGAAATCGTCTCTTTTGCACTGTTCTTTTAGCAGGAGTGTATTAATTCAAGTGTTATTTATTGTGTTATTTGTCTTAATGTCTCTGTATATTTGCACTGAAGTAAAACTATATTTTCTTTTATTTTCAGATGAAAATATATCTGGTATAATTTATCCCAAAAAGCTGTGTAGATATAATCTAGCAACAGATTCAACTATTTCAGGTGATATAGTTGGGATTACAAGGCCAAAAAAAGTTTAGCAAAAAAAAAGTCTGAACAAAATGGAGATTTCAACAAAGCCAAGTGTGCAACTTGCATCCATTGATGTTTCCATAAGCGAAGCCATTGGCATGATTGACACTTTTGACAGACCAGCAGACACCACAACACAAGGTGTTTATGCTAAAACTGGTGCGTATGCAACTGGTATTGAAGACAAACCAGGAAAGAGACTGCCCAAGGCTGGAGCTTTTGCAGAAGCAGGAGTTGGACGAGCTCGAGCTGAATACAGTGTATTTGAAGCAGAAGCTAAAGGCCCCAATGCATCAGCAAAGGCTTTAGCCAGTACAGCTCTAATAGCATCAGCAATAGCTCGAGCTGAAATCGGCAGCGCATCTGCTAAAGCTGGTCCAGTCGGTGTGAAAGTGGGACTTGGAGTCGACACCGGTATATCTGTTGGTGTGGACGGCCTGGAGGTCAAACTCCTAGGAACTGGATTCACACTTGGTCCGAAGCCCAGTATTGCTATTCTGGGTTCAGCAGTGTCATGTTCAATAATGTAGACGTACAGGTATTAAAAACCTTCAAATATTTATGCATTACATTCTAATACCTAAGATACAAACCTGAACGCATTCCTTTTATAAGCTTTATCAATTTTAGAGCACAATTAAAATAGTTACTGTGTTATAAATGATAATTTAACAGTAGTAAAATGCTCTGTTTTGTTAAGACTTTTAATTTCATTTAGGAATAAACATTTTTTTTTTTTTTTTTTTTTTTTGCAGGTGTGTTTCATTAATGTGCACCATTAACAGCTTGGATCCAACTTTTTTGAAGATTTTAAGCGACACCAACATTTGCAGATGACGACGACTCACAGCAATCTCTGCTCATATAGACCTTATATTTTCCACAAGTTAATTTCACAAGTCTGTCAGTTTCACAAGAATGTTTTACTTTGATTTAGTGCAATTTTTACTAAAAACTAATGAACATTTTGACTAACATTAATAATAAAAGCAGATTGATTTCATTTTAAAGTACTAGTTTTAAGTGCAAATTGCAATATGATACATTCATATACAGCATGATGCAAGCTTTGGTTTAAGTAATAATAAAATATAATAGAAATAATAAACAATACTTTATTGGTTTTGTTTCATTATTTCATCTTGTTAAAACACGTGCCAAAATCTACTGATACATCAATTGGTGTAGAACAGTGTCTTTTGAAAGTGGAATTAATGTATTTATCCTGTATTTACAAAAGCAAAAATAACACAAAGAAGACTGCATACATTTCA
This sequence comes from Danio kyathit, assembly GCA_903798195.1. Classification (NCBI taxonomy): domain Eukaryota; kingdom Metazoa; phylum Chordata; class Actinopteri; order Cypriniformes; family Danionidae; genus Danio; species Danio kyathit. The sequence goes on along the minus strand of LR812529.1, from coordinate 51,244,789 downwards.
TTTCAGTTTTTTTTAATTAAAAGGTAGTAGAGATTAAAACCACCCGGTAGGTGGTGTCAAGACACTTTCTAAATTCATTCAATTGAACTAAAAGCAATTAAACTGACTGCATCAATAGAAAACACCAGGCGATATGTAAAGATTTAGTGAAGAATTTTACTTGTGCTGGAACATTTACATTTAATAGATAATATAAATGATTTAATGTCCAGGAACTGGGACTCCTGTTGTGTGATTGAAGCGTATGAGATTACAGTAATTTTACTGTCTTTATTACAAACACGCACTGCTTTAAGAATGTTTTAAACTTGTAAAACTCATTCTTAACAAATCTTTGACTCCCAGTTTCTTTGCAAATCCAGTCTTGTGGACATGATAGCACCTGCCTGTCAATCAATTGAGTGGGTGAAGAAAACCCCAGGCATTTCCTAGAACACACGTGACATTTTTGAAAAAGGATTTCAGCCTCAATGCTATAGAAATACAGACCAAATCTTTAAGTTAATGATTCTTTTTTTCTTTAAAAATCTAAATTGGTCTGATAGAGACTGTGGATCAGCCAATTAATTAACACCAAGGGGCTTTCATTATCATATAAAGAAATGGTTGATCATTTTCAGTTTCCTGTTTCTCCAAAATTATTTTCTATACTTATAATACTTTTCATTGCTTTACTGAAATACCTTTACTTTGTCACAAATATTGCTCAATTTGGTCATTCTTTTACTGATCGCTTATGTTTGGGTTCTCCCTGTAAAAATAATAACAGGATAATAATATATATTCATTATTTTAGCAGAATATTATTAGTCTACCAGGTGTGACTGCTATTGCAATAATGCAGTGGGTAACAAAGTAAAGTAAAATAACAAAGTAATATAGTGGACTTTTTACTAAATACTTCATAAGTTCTGTCCTGCCTGTAATTATTATATAAAGAAATTTTAAAGTGATATTGTAAAGACTGTCCGTTTACAAAAGCATTTTAGAATAGCATCTTAGGTTTTATTAGAAGTAAAATTGATAATGAATGTATTTTGTATTGGAAGAACGTACTGTCAGGCTTTGAGTATGAACAACCTAAAAGATTTATGTGGTGAACTTGGTTTTGCTGCTTGTAAAATGTCACATTCACAAGTAAAATAATACAGGGTTCTTGCACCATTTTAAAAGTAAAATTTAATGCTTTTTAAGACTTCAACAAATATAATTTAATACCCCAAAATTTCGTAATTTCTTTGGAATAGGTTACTCAATTTATTGCCTCCTACAATGGAAATCAAAACTTGAAAGTTTTCCATTTGGTATCAATTATGTGCAATGTGTCGACTCGGTAAGTAAAAAAAAAAAAAAAACACTTTTCTTTGAGACCATTTTTTTTTTTTTTTTTTTTTTCCGTTCCTTTGTGATGTAGAACAGAGCCAACATAACATAGATAAGTTGGATTACACTTAACAACACAATGTCTTGTATGAAGGAATTATAGAATAGAATACTGAAAATAAGCTCAATAATAAAAGTCCTCAAAACAGCCTTTCACAAGCCAAAATGTTGACAAATAATCTACATAACTGTTAGCAAACACAAATGTTATTACATGACTTTCAATGAGAGAAAGTTTTGTAACATCCCAAATTCTCCTCAAGACATGTGGCATCTCTCTTCTCATCTTCTCAATTTCATGATCTTGGTCCACCAACTCCCTTCTCTTTTCCTTGCATCTTTTTCGAATGGAATTCGATTTAGTGATAAGTTCTGCCATCTTGGTCCTTGCTGTATTCTCAGTGTGTGTGTGTGTGTTTACTGGGGCACTGGCGATTTTCAAATTGGGTCTAGCGATGCCCCTTTGCTACGCACTTTAAATGCAGCAAGTAATATGTGAATGTTTACACATGGATTATAATTTTGGCTCTGGGGAGAGGGGGGCGCGAGTGAAATTGGCCAAACTTGAGGGGGCGTGTGTCCTAAAAGTTTGAAAACCCCTGGCAGGGTTCAACGCTAAACACTGGAACAATACTAGAAGTAGCAGAGACATGCTGTGTTACTGCATAAGACATTGCCCTTTGGCCATCTTGACTTGTATATGCTTCTGAAGTAACACCTGCTCGGGATACTTCGATTGAGTGGTTGTTTTTATTTTTGTGCAGACAAGTTGGATGACGCAGTCTGCACGTTCCACAAATATGCAGTCTCTTACAGTCCCTGGAAATATGCCCTCATCTCAAGCATCCAAAACACATGTGATTTTCACGAATGAAAGATCTTTTGTAATCCATGGGCTTCTCTGCAAAGATAGGACATTTGACGATACTATGCATTTCACTCTTACACACAGAACATGGTGATGTTACCTTGAATTCTGGTCTTGAATCTTTGTCTTGAGCCTTAATATTGAAAGCTTTTGCTCTTTTCAGATACCTTTCATCTGGAACTTTTGAACTGGTTAGCAGTGTAGAGGTGAAAGGGTTGCAAGCTATCTTTGATTCCTTCTTCAAGAATTCAGCAAATTGCATAAAACTTGGATAGTCTCCAGTCATATCCAACTCTTCAACGACAATTCTATTCCATTTACGGACAATCCATTCTGGTAACTTCTTAAGCAACATGTAATTTTCCTCACAATCATTCAAGATGAACAAACCTTTGACTTGAGGAATAGCTTCAACACAACCTTGACAGCTTGTTTACTTGAAGCTCTAGAGGAGGTTTCCGACACTGCTGATAAACTTTCTTCAGTCTGTGATGATACTGAGATAATGGTCTCTGTATTGGTACAACCGAATATAGACTCATACTCCTCTTTGTTTAAGATCTGCCTGACTCTCTCTTTAACTACTTCCTTTGTTTGAATGACATTAACAGTTTCTATTCGTTTGCTCACCAAATCACAAATTTCTGTACTCAATGTGGAACAAACATCTACTCTTCTTAAATCTCTGGAGTTGCAGTTTGATTACATAGTAATGGGGCATAATGTTGAGTGACAACATCCTGACTAGTTTGAATGTCTTTCAAAATTTTCTCAAGCTCTTCACATGTGCATAAGGCTTTCAATTTACACCTAATTTCTTTAGCTGTCTGCTTCCAGGAATTATAAGCTTTATTAAAGGCTTTCTCGGCTTCTTTGTCTCTTGTTTTTGCATTTCTAAACTCTTTTCTCTGGGATTTCTTTTTTGAGAACTTGATCTTGATCTAACCTGTTGCATTACTGTGGTACTATTCAGATCCTCATCAAGAACTTATCTTTGACTTGCTTGTGCTGCCATTTGCTCCGCTGTGTCGTCTATTTTGTCTGTCTACAACTTAAATCAGCAACCTGCTTACATCAGACAAATTTAAACACTTAAAATATTTTATAGGGGTGTCAAAATTAATTGTTTCTTCGGTGCACCGCGATGCAGATGGGGACAATTCGATATCGGTTCAGTAATAGATCATAACCGGTTATTACGCACTGACGCCATTTATCCCATATGCGCGATGTCGCGGTAGAATACTATGGCGAAGGTGAGTAAAATAAACACTCCTACTACTTAAAAAGCAGATCTTTCACTGACACTGAGGAATGGTAAAGCACAAGCCGCTATTTCACTACTAGGAAGAAATGCTGTAAAACTCTCTCTCTCTCTCTCTCTCCCACACACACACACACACACACACACACACACACACACACACACACGCACCCACTTTGGGCATTTGACCCGCTGGCATGTTCGTGAGGTAAATTTCCCTCTTCTCGGCTGTTTGTGGATCGAGACACAAGCGTGCCTGTGGTGCGAGTTTATTGTATTGTATTTATTCTATTACGGATTACCTGATAACCGCGTATTATGCGCATATAGACAGACCCGCGCTGTTTTTCCCGCGTCATGGTTGAACAGCGCTTTCGTTTCCAAAGCCAATCACAGCCCTTTCTGTTGAGCGGGTGAAGACAATGACCAATCATAGGGGTGTAAGAACTTGCCAGCGCTCAAAAAGCAAGTGGGATAATATTTACATGAGTTTATTTGTTATGAAACTGTTATGAATGCTCGTGCTGTCTTCTGAGCATGTATTGGAGTTTTCATTCACAAAGAGTGTTTTTTTTTGAGCAGGTATAATTAAAGGTACAGTTCATATATCTGACTGCTTGTATTAAAGGACAAAATTGTATTACAAGTAATATATAAATATAAACATATTTATAGATTTTGATACAATTTTTTTCTTGTGTTGTAAAGAAAAAAATCTAATTATGTATGGAAAGCATCGTCAATGCACCGTGATGCACCGAGATATCGAATTGAACCGAATCGATGGCATGATAATCGTACCGAACCGAACCGTGAGACCAGTGTAGGTTCACACCCTTTATATTTTAGCAAGGGTAATAAGTCAAATCACATGTGCAACAACAGTATAAACTTATAAGTACTCAGCACTTAAACCTGCAGACATTTTTCTAATACATGCATTATAAATATAAGCCCAACATTAAACAAAAACCTTGAAACATAAGCACTTAAATCATTAGTCACCCCTCATTCTTAAACTTCTATTAATGCATACAAATTTAACAGTGCTTACAAAAATATAAATTCTCTTTTTTTTTCTCTTTTTAAAAATTGCAATTACTCCAAATCTATAAACAGATAAATATGTTTTCCTTTTTGGTACCTCTGAGTCCGCAACGTTTGTTTGCAGTCACCTTTCAGTCTTTCATGAATGAAGAGCTTTCCCAGTTAACCATGTAAAGTCACCGTCCTTGTGTGGATTCAGTCTCTTTAGACGTGATGCAAGTCCACGAACGAGATGACGTAACGTGACACTCATGTGATGAATCACCAACGCGATGCAAACGCCATGTGTAGCATCGAGTTTTACTGTGTAGCAGCGAGTTTTACTGTGTAGCAGCGAGTTTTACTGTAGCAGCCCTTCAGTTTCAATAAAGGAGGCAGAGAGTTTTTGACGGGTGCATTTAAAATTGTTTACTTAGATGCAATAAAGTTCATCACCGAAATCTTCAAGGTCACAGTTCTTTGTTGCATACAAGCATCAATTCTCATCTTTACCGGGTTGGTGATCTCATAACACATACTTCTTTGCACATAACATCATAGTACCGTGTAGCACTGTACCATTAAAAGCATCAAAGCACCAAAAGCACCGTAAAACTACAACAAAAAAAAAAAAAAAAACAACAAAAAATAAACTCAACAAACATTCACAAAACATCTAACATTTACAAGTAAATCAAACAATAAACAAAACATACCTCGCTCTGCTTGCCGAAGGGAGATTGCTCTTACTCTACTTTGTCTCACTTAAATCTTATCGGTCTAGATCACCCCCCTGTGGCAGCTCCAATTTTAGAAAGCAAAGCGATTAAATCATGACAGTTACAGAAATCAACAATTAAACTGACTGCATCAATAGAAATCCCCAGGGCCCGGTTTTTCAAAAGGTTTAATCCGGATAAAATTGATCCGGATTTACTAATCCTTTTTTTGCGATCCGTGATCACATAATCCAGCTTACTTTTTGAGCCAGTTTTTCAAAGCAACATCGGATTGGATCAATCTGATCCAGATAGGGACTTTTCAGGATCACTAAATCTGGATAACCAGTGCTCAAACAGGATTGGAAATCACAATGTAGAACTATAGATATGTAAAGAGCAACAAGTAGAATAGCCAGTGTGGGGTCAATATAACTTTATTTTAATTTGAAATGAAAACACACATTTAAAAAAAATAAAATAAAAACAAGAAAAACCCCACCCCATCCTCTTCCAGCAGTCCGCTCATCTGAGATCTACAACACAAACACTGGACATTGAGGATATTTATAACAAGTTTCAAATATAGATGTATTGAATAAAAAAAAAAGACTTAATGTCAAAAACTCCACAATAATTTCAGACTTTCTCATCTGATGTGGAGAGACCAGCTTGTCTGAGCGTAGCCTTTAGAAGACAGATCTCAAGTCTGGCCTTGGTTTGCTGCAGTTTGGTCAGAGTCAGTTGTTCCTCTGCCAGATGAAGCTGTGCTTCTGCCCTGTCTCTTTTTGCAATTGTTGAAAGTGATTTCAAAAATCAACGATTGCCATTCTTTGCTTTTTTTTTGGTTATCCTGTAATCATTGCATGCATCACTAATAAATATTCTAAAAAGAAAAATATTTTCCATTGTGATGAATATATAGCAATTAGTGACAGAATGAAATGTATTGTTTTTGGTGAATTTTGACAGCTGTTTAGGGGATTTTTTAATGGGGTCAAACTCTTTCTACTTTGCTGTACGTTAAAGCCTGACGAATGAACAAATACAATTAAAACCTTATGCATGAATAGGATATCTTGTAAGATACTGCATGATCCAAATATAGTATTATTTGAGACATTTTTAAAGTTTTCATTACATTTTGGCCATGAAATCCACGCTGAATCCACCCTTCTGATGGGATCAGTTTAATCCAGATTTTTTTGATCAAAGTGATCCAAATCCTACAAAAAAGGTCTGAAAAACCCAAACTTAAGGTTTGATCCGGATCAAAACCAAGATTGGATTACGTGATCTAATCCGATTATGTAATCCATTTTTTCTTTTGAAAAACCCATTTTTAAGATTTGATCCAATCCGTTATCCAAAATCCTAGTGGATTACTTTTGAAAAACCGGGCCCAGGCGATGTGCGAAGATTTAGTGAAGAATTTTACTTGTGCTGGAACATTTACATTTAATAGATAATATAAATGATTTAATGTCCAGAAACTGGGACTCCTGTTGTGTGATTGAAGCGTATGAGATTACAGTAATTTTACTGTCTTTATTACAAACACGCACTGCTTTAAGAATGTTTTAAACTTGTAAAACTCATTCTTAACAAATCTTTGACTCCCAGTTTCTTTGCAAATCCAGTCTTGTGGACATGATAGCACCTGCCTGTCAATCAATTGAGTGGGTGAAGAAAACCCCAGGCATTTCCTAGAACACACGTGACATTTTTGAAAGAGGATTTCAGCCTCAATGCTATAGAAATACAAACCAAATCTTTAAGTTAATGATTCTTTTTTTCTTTAAAAATCTAAATTGGTCTGATAGAGACTGTGGATCAGCCAATTAATTAACACCAAGGGGCTTTCATTATCATATAAAGAAATGGTTGATCATTTTCAGTTTCCTGTTTCTCCAAAATTATTTTCTATACTTATAATACTTTTCATTGCTTTACTGAAATACCTTTACTTTGTCACAAATGTTGCTCAATTTGGTCATTCTTTTACTGATCGCTTATGTTTGGGTTCTCCCTGTAAAAATAATAACAGGATAATAATATATATTCATTATTTCAGCAGAATATTATTAGTCTACCAGGTGTGACTGCTATTGCAATAATGCAGTGGGTAACAAAGTAAAGTAAAATAACAAAGTAATATAGTGGGTAATAAAGTAAAAGAGATTTTTTACTAAATACTTCATAAGATCTGTCCTGCCTGTTGTGGCGCTGGCGTACTTTAATAAAGAAAAACACTGAATTTACAAAAAAGGATTTTAATCCTTAATTGTATATATTTTTTGTTCGGGTGCCAGGTAGATTCAAATCTACCAAACAAGGTATAGAATAAAAAAAAAAAAAAAATAAAAATTATCTGAGGGTATTCACCAGCTACAGAAAAAATAAATATTAAATACACAAATACAAGCTCAGGGTCCACACAAAACGTTAAGAGTGAGAAGTTTACATTAGAAACTCAGAAAAATCACAGTCTTTGATAACAGTTCAAACAATCTCACTTTTTTTTTTCAAAGTAGAACAATTAATTTTGCAGGGTAACAGAAATGAAACAGAAACTCAAAACAAATAAATTCAAAACCACCCCTCGTATTAAACAACAAACAAACAAAGTTGGTTGTCCTTCTATGTGTGTGCGTGTATATGTGTGTGATGCACTGCAAACGCTGCCATCAGGCGGCGTAAGGGAAAGTTTTGAAGTGGCTAGTATGCAGAGATGCAGAGAATACCTGTCACGGATTTAGCTGAGGTAGTAGAACTCACAGTTGGCCTTCGATGTAGCATAAAAGTGGACTGGACCCCACAGCGACAGACGCTGAATCTAGAAGTTATCCACGTGGAATATCGTCGATGCTTTCACAACCTCACTGAAGTCAGCTGGCTTAGTAGAACTCACAGTTAGCCTTCGATGTAGCAGAAAACTGGACTGGACCCCACAGCGACAGATTCGTTTGGAGACGCTGAATCTAGAAGTCATCTACGTGAAATATCAGCGAAGCTTTCATCATCTCCGCATGCACAAACACTCACTCAGCTCCGACCTTGATGTCCACGTCGCCCCAACAGTGGCGCTGTTTAACCGGACGGGTGGTAGGACAGGCTCGGTTGTTTTCTGCAGCTCTCTCAGGTAAGCGTAAGGTCTCTCATTACAAATGGCAAACAGATGAATTTACTTTTTCGCTCCGTGACACGTTCTCTCTGCAGCGCACTTCAACTTTTTCCTACTTAAACTTCCTCTTCCGTTTTTATTGAAAACAATCGATTTTTCCACTTACGACGTCATTCCTTACTGCGTTCATGATTGGTGGGTTTAGTGAGATTGTGCGGTCCATTCAGAGACCGTAAGTGAGCGGACCCAGCTGCTGTATGATACGGTATGGTCCCGTCCACTTGGGGGCCAACTTGGTGCTGAAGCTTTGTATTGTACTGGATTGTGGAAAGGTTTTCACTGAGGTGTGCTGCATGGTAACGGTCCCATAAGGTCCACTCCCAACATTTCGTTGTGATGTGTTGTTCTAATTGGTTGAAGTTTCCCAGCCGGTTTTTGATTGCTGTGTTTGTAGAGTTGACACTTTTTGCAGCATTTAACATAGTTCTTTATGTCAGTCCACATCTTCGGCCAGAAGACTAGATTTTGCAGACGTTTAAAGGTCTTGAAAACACCTCCATGACCACTCAATGGATGCGAATAGTAGTGTTGGATGACTGTAGGGATGAGACTCTTGGTTAAGTACATGCGGTATTGAATTTGTCCTTGGGTCAAAGGAGTCTTGAGATACAGTTTAACTCAAATTTCTGTGTGGTGTCTTGCCTGTTTTCTGCCATGTCTGTAAAAATTTTCACAATTTCTGGATCTTGATGCTGGTGTTCCCAAAGATCTACAGCGGAAATAGGCAACTCTTCTTCTTCTGGCTCCTGTATGGTAATTAGGTTGCATGTGGGTCCACTTGACACCTAGGAAAGAGCATCTGGCACTGTATTAAGTCTGCCTTTTCTATACTCGATTATAAACTCAAATTTTTGGAGGCGTAGTGCCCATCTGATGAGTCGGCTGGTGGTTTTTGTAGAGCTCATTACTCACTGTAAGGCAGAATGATCAGTCACAACAGTGAATAATTTTGGCTCAAGATAGTGCTGCCATCTGTCTAGAGCCCATACCACGGCAAGGCATTCTTTCTCGGTCACAGAGTAATTAGTTTCTGCTTTACTGAGGGTTCTGCTAGCATAAACAATCACCTGTTTGGTGTCCTGGTCCTTCCGCTGTGTAAAGACTGCACCTAGGCCACTGTCGCTGGCATCTGTATAGACCAAGCGGCAACCTCCCGCTCTCCCTCGGGAAGCCAATACGGAAGTAACTAAAACTGCAATTCATCGACTCGCCTTGGGGGGGCTGGCTCCATGAAGTCCAAGGGCTTTCTTTCTGCATTGGTAAATTGGCCATTTTTACAGCTGATAAAAACATGTTTACAGCCTGGTACAAACGATGGCTTTGGTGCATATAGCTATGATTACCCTTCATGACAACTGTGAGGGGGTGAATTTTTTTATAACTCATCCGTTTTGTTTTTATTAAGTAATATTAAGTATGCATAATTAAGGGCGTGGCCACTTGAGTGACAGCTAGCCCTCGCTGGTCGATGTCTCGTCACCTCAGCTGATTCTGGCTAATTAGCCGCTGATCTCAGCATATACATCGTATTTTTGTTTTGTTTAATGTTTCTTTACAAAGTCATTTGCCATTTGGAATTATTTCCTGCAATTATCAGATACTATAGCATGCTGTGTGCACCTAATTGTGCTCACAAACCGTTCACGTGGCCTCCATTTCCCAGGTGAGTGAAATTATATTTATATACCATCTCTATAAATGTATTTGTTTTATTTAAGATCATTTATCATTTGTAATGTTCTCTAGAGCTGTAATGCACTCCAGAATCTGACAGATTGATTAGCTGTAGGCTATAAAACAGTCATCTGAAGCATTGTCATACAGTGTTCATGCTGGTTTTTATAAATAGCCTTGCATTTACTAACACAGACTATATCTGAAGTGTTTGATAGTAATTCGCGTTTTCTTCCTGTAGAAAAACATCATAAGAACAATGTTTAGTGGCTCGATGCGTTACAACAGTGTTTTTAAAAGTCTAAACACTTTATTAATATAGTGTACAGCCAAGCACGTGTGGTCAGAACACAAACGAGTCGCAGGTAATGAAGTATTAAGCGTTCTCCCAAAGTAAAAAGTCTGTCTAAGCCAGGTCTAAGCAAAATGCTGAGAATCAAGCATGCGTCTGTAGCTCCGCTCACTCTCCACCTCTTTGCCCTTGTTTGGTATCGCGCGTTTGATGCGATGACGCGCTAACAAAATGGCGACGGTTAGCGACAAAATGGCCACTGCTCCTTGATGGGCACAGGATGAGTGATGTAAAGTTGATGCTGAAGAACATTGGTACGTCCAACACGGAGAGTACACACCTTACAGTTGGTTTCCAAGAGTTGACATTTAACTTTTCTTTTTTTTTTGGTTTTTTTGCAGGTGTGTTTCATTAGATGCCACCATTAACGGTTTAGATCCAACTTTTTCGACGATTTTAAGCAACACCAACATTTGCAGATGACGGCGACTCACAGCAATCCCTGTACCTATATAGATCTTATTTTTTTGGTATAGTTAACTGCTAGCTGCTATTAAATGGTCTGTCAGTTCATTTAATGCAATTACTTTAATTTAATGCAATTTTTACTAAATAATATTTAACATGACTTAATATGACTAACATATTCATAATAAAAGCAAAAAAATAAACTTTTGATTTCATTTTAAAGTACTAGTTTTAAGTGTAAATTGTAATATGACACATTCATATACAGCATGATGCAAGCTTTGGTTTAAGTAATAATAAAATATAATAGAAATAATAAACAATACTTTATTTGTTTTGTTTCATTATTTCATCTTGTTAAAACATATGCCAAAATCTACTGATACATCAATTGGTGTAGAACAGTGTCTTTTGAAAGTGGAATTAATGTATTTATCCTGTATTTACAATTGCAAAATTAACGCATAGAAGACTGCATTTTAATTCTGTTTTTTTTTTTTTTATTAAAAGGTAGTAGAGATTAAAAGCACCCAGTAGGTGACATTAAAACACTTTCTAAATTCATTCAAATGAACTAAAATGAAATCAACAATTAAACTGACTGCATCAATAGAAAACACCAGGCGATATGTAAAGATTTAGTGAAGAATTTTACTTGTGTTGAAACATTTACATTTAATAGATAATATAAATGATTTAATGTCCAGAAACTGGGACTCCTGTTGTGTGATTGAAGCGTATGAGATTACAGTGTTTTTACTGTCTTTATTACAAACACGCACTGCTTTAAGAATGTTTTAAACTTGTAAAACTCATTCTTAACAAATCTTTGACTCCCAGTTTCTTTGCAAATCAAGTCTTGTGGACATGATAACACCTGCCTGTCAATCAATTGAGTGGGTGAAGAAAACCCCAGGCATTTCCTAGAACACACGTGACATTTTTGAAAGAGGATTTCAGCTTCAATGCTAAAGAAATACAGACCAAATCTTTAAGTTAAGGATTCTTTTTTTCTTTAAAAATCTAAATTGGTCTGATAGAGACTGTGGATCAGCCAATTAATTAACACCAAGGGGCTTTCATTATCATATAAAGAAATGTTTGATCATTTTCAGTTTCCTGTTTCTCCAAAATTATTTTCTATACTTATAATACTTTTCATTGCTTTACTGAAATACCTTTACTTTGTCACAAATATTGCTCAATTTGGTCATTCTTTTACTGATCGCTTATGTTTGGGTTCTCCCTGTAAAAATAATAACAGGATAATAATATATATTCATTGTTTCAGCAGAATATTATTAGTCTACCAGGTGTGACTGCTATTGCAATAATGCAGTGGGTAACAAAGTAAAGTAAAATAACAAAGTAATATAGTGGACTTTTTACTAAATACTTCATAAGTTCTGTCCTGCCTGTCATTATTATATAAAGAAATTTTAAAGTGATATTGTAAAGACTGTCCGTTTACAAAAGCATTTTGGAATAGCATCAAAAGTTTTATTGGAAGTAAAATTAATAATGAATGTATTTTGTATTGGAAGAACGTACTGTCAGGCTTTGAGTATGAACAACCTAAAAGATTTATGTGGTGAATTTGGTTTTGCTACTTGTAAAATGTCACATTCACAAGTAAAATAATATTCAAACTCCAGACTTCTGTTTGTTGTTTTGAGCAGCACCTTTAATTTATCAAACTGTCTAAAAACAAAAAAGCTCTAAAAACTTTATCTAATTGCAACTCTTCCTATTTTATACTTGTAAATCTCAATTTAGCTTTTTCAGTGTATGGTGTTTAATACACCCCAAATTTGTTTGTTTAATTTCTCTCTGTTTCCTTTAATTTGTATTAGAGCTGCACAACTAATCGTAAAAAGATCGCGATCTCGATTCGACCCCCTAGACGATCTTAATCCAGCATTTATACGATTCTGCCAATCATATTTTCAAGTTCAGGAGAGAAGCAAAGGCGGCTGCACAAGTCTTCACGTTGTTTTACATATAATGTTCAGCAATGTGGACACCTCCAAATGGTGTTGAAAGAGTCACATACCGTATTTATAAGGTATAATTCACCCAAACATGTCATTTCTGTGTTCATGTAATAATGTATTCACGGCCGCGAAAACACACGTGACGTGAGCTGACCGTGTCGTGAACTGTTACCACAGAGAGGGTGGGAGCGCGCCCGAATTATGCCTACTTTAGTGAACAGAACCTGCATAGGCTGTGAATAACAGGTAATAAAGTTGTAAATAATATTCAGTTTGTGGCACTGAGCGATTGTTTGGGAGCTGCGCGGGAAGTATGAACCGCACTAGCAGTGAAAATGAAACCGAAAGCACGCACATCATTTAAATGATTATATCGCATTTTAGAGTAATGATTACGACAAGCATTTAATATGTTTTTCTTTCATAGCGAACACAGAGTGTTGTGCATGAGAATAAATGTTTACTGTGTCAGTATAACTACTCTAGCCTATATAATGTTGAATATAATGCAAGAGGGAATCTGAAAATGACAAGTGTTTCATTTTACCAGTGAATAAATGGTCTAATAATGTTGTCAATGACAGATTGCAAGCATATGTCTCAAACACAATAATTCAACATCAGAATTATCAATAGTTGTATTCTGAAATAACAATATTAATAGCCGACTCATATTAATCTTTATTTCACATCTACAGAATCGTGAGAAAATCGTGATCTTTATTTTAAGCAAAAAAATCGCGATTCTCATTTTAGCCAGAATCGTGCAGCTCTAATTTGTATGATTTTTTGTTGACAAGCATGCTATTACTCTGTCAATGGTTATATTACCTATTTGATTTTGAATGTATATACAGTTTTTGGGCATTATAATAGTAATAGAAACATGCCCTCTGTAAGTGACAATGTGTGGGGGCAGGTTTAGGGTTGGGTGCAGTATGTTTAGGGGCAGAGTCAGACAATAAAAGAGCCTTGTGTCTGAGAATGCACATCCACATCGGTCTGCCACCAGATCCTTCTCAATCAAGCAGCAGCTCCATCAAAGTCTCATTGAGGGTTTTAAACGTGTCGCAGAAAACCAAGAAATAGCACACATCTGAGACCATAAAAATGGTAAGTGAATGTTAATAGTTTTTTGGGCAACCATTGTTTTAAAAGCATGCAGTAAAACATTACTCATTACTCTGACAAGATGTAGTGGCAGGATTTAATTTGCTTGAGATTACTTCTGCTGTGTTTTTAAGAGAATATGGGGCAGGGCTAAATTAATCCTAAACCTTGACTAAATCAATCTAACAGATTTAAAAAAAGTTCTAATGCTTTTTTGTAAATCAGCATCTAAAATCAAGATTTTTTGAGACTAAAATTGACTGACTTTGTTTTGCTGTGAACATATACACAAATCTATACATCTTAGTACTTAAATTTTTTGACCTCGACCCTCATTGATTTCTGTAAAATAAAGACTTTAGAACTTTGCTTGTTTGCTTGATTTGATGTGATGCCAAATAGAACAGTTGCCAGTTAGAGTTAAAAGGATTTCTGCACCCTCTGAGCAGCCATACATCTACTGTAACTAACACCTTCTGTGCCTCCTTTTACACTGTACATTTAGCATGAGGTTTATTCATATAAAACGTGTTATTTTTCTAAATGTCTCTGTATATTTGCACTAAAGACAAACTCTATTTCCTCAAGGCTAAAGCTCATGTAGAAGCAGGAGTTGGACAAGTTGGAACTGAATTTTCAGTTGGTGCAGAAGCCAAAGGTCCGAATGCCTCAGCTGGTATTGGAATTAATACGGATGGAGGAGCAGAAGCAATGATTCGAGCTGAACTCGCCAGTGCATCAGTTCATGCTGGTCCTATCGGTGTGAAAGTGGGACTCGGAGTCGACACCGGTGTATCTGCTGGTCCAAACGGGCTGGAGCTCAAAGTCCTGGGAACTGGACTCAAGCTTGGTCCGAATCCCAGTATTTCTCTTCTGGGATCACAAGTGTCATGTTCAGTCATGTAGACATACAGGTATATCTTCAAATATTTACGCATTACACATATCAATACCAAATTATAAACCTGAACACATTCTTTTTTTAAGCTTTATCCATTTAGAGCACAATTAAAATGGTTGCTGTGTTTTAAATAATATTTTGGCAATAGTAAATTTTTATATTTTACAATTGTTAAGACGTTTAATTTCAATTAGAAATAAATATTGTTTTTTTGTTTTTTGCAGGTGTGCTTCATTACATGGCACCATTGACAGTTTGGATGCAACTTTTGTGAAGATTAAGTGACACCTAATAAAAGTCTTTAAATATCACTTTAAGCTGAATACTATCCTGCAAAATAACTAGTAAAATATTATGCACTGTCATCATCACAAAAACAAAAGACATTCAAATACAAATGTCATTACAAAGTTTGCGGTACACACGTACACATGTTTAACTTTACACTGTTATTGTCACATCTACTTGAAGCATCCTCGTATAGCCTCTATGCGGCTGTGGTGATTCAATAATCTGTTATGAATTACATTGATTTTACTGTCTGTTCTATATTACAAACATGCACTGTTTTAAAACCGATTGAAACTCATTCTTGAGGTACTGCTGATCACAGAGAGTCGGAGCAGATCTTTTAATCCCATTTTCTTTGCAAATTCTGTTTTGTGGACATGTTTATATGCATTTCTATGGAGACATGTAATACACTCCTGTCAATCAGTTTTGTGGGCAGGGGAAGCCGCACTCCTATGTCACATTGCAATGGGCCTCAAAATCACTGTGATTTGGAACTATTGTAACATCAAGAAACTGAAAAAGAGACCTGTGTTTCGATCACTCCAATATAACTGTGCACACACTATACCAACACACAGTTCTGTCCAAACCGCTTACAAAAGTTGATTTTGCATCAAAGGTGCCTTTTAAAAGTATTGTGTTTTAAAGTATGTTGAAAAAAGTTTTTCTCTCTCTTAAACAGCACTTGGGAAATTTCACAGGAGGGCGAATCTTTTTGACTTTAACTGAATATAGCTGATGTTGAACAGTTTCTTCTGTATTGGGCGCTCATGCAATGTAAGCATGTAATGGTGAACTTAAAGCATGACACAAAATAAAACTGAATCAGAATCTGTTGTGTTGTCTCTCTTTACAAAATTAATGAGAAACATGAAATATGGGATTATAATCTTATAATGCGCTGTAGATTTATGAACAAACTTGAATTTCTTAATACACACTAAAATACATTACAATTATTTTAATGAAATAACTAAAAGAGATGTCTGTAAATATGTTTATCTATCATATAAATATATGTCTGCAAATATATGTTTATCATATTTAGTGGCTGATGGCAATCCTATTTTAAAAAGGCACCTATTTCACTTGTTTTACAAGATGTAACATAAGTCTTTGGTGTCTCCAGAATGTGTTTGAAGTTTCAGTTCAAAATACCAATCAGATGATTTTCTATCCATCTGAGATTACAGATAAACACAGCACAATTACAGACAGAGACAACCAATCAGAAACTGCACCTCTGCTTCATCAGTCAAAAACTCCAAAGTAAGAGTGAACCAGGAGTATCCCAATGATTGTTTGATGTATTTTTTGTGGAGTTTATTCAAGCCTTATTCAACACCTAAATGCCATTACAAAGTTTGTGGTACACACACACGTACAGTATATTTAACGTTGCGCTGTTTTTGCACGTCTGCTCGCAACAAATATGACAGGATACAAGTTAATATACACTGCTGTATGGATATCCTTTATGCTACTGTACAAATGAAAATGATTTAAGGTCCAGAAACTGAGACTCCTGTTGTGTGATTGAAGCGTATGATATTACACAGTGATTTTACTGTATTTTTTATTACAAACATGCACTGCTTTAAGAATGTTTTAAACTTGGTAAACTCCTTAAAGTTGGAACCGATCTTTTAATTGCAGTTGCTTAGCAAATCCCGTCTTGTGGATATGATAACATGTTGATACTGAGACATGATAATACCTGCCTGTCAATCAATTCCGTGGCCGGGAAAACCGCACTATGGTTGGCCTCAAGATCGCTGGGATTTGGATCCTGGTTTAACATTAGAATATTTTTTAAAAAGCACTTAATGTGTTTAGACTGCTATATGGCTGTGTACTCTCTATACCACACACACACACACACATCTGTCCAAACAGCTTCCAAAAGTTGATTTCCTGTGATAGGTGCCCTTTAAACTGTTCAGGTTTACAGAAATCTCCCAATGACACACAGAGAGAGCAAGTGCCCATAAACTGAATCTGGGCATTAATCCAAATGCTGAGGTTTCCAGGGGTTATCCCTTTCACTTTCGCTTTTATGAATGAAAGTTCCCCAGGCACTTCCTAGAACACACGTGACAGTTTTCCTAACAGGATTTCAGCCTCAATGCTATAGAAATACAAAGAAAATCTTGTTAATGATTATTTATTGTTTGTTTGCAAAAGATCAAAACTGGTCTGATAGAGACCTTTGATCATGATCAGCCAATTAATAAACTCTAAGAGACTTTTTATCTCATATAAAGAATTTTTGTAGCATTTTCAGTTTCCTGTTTCTCCAAAATAATTTCCTATACTGATGGGATATTTGCCATCAGGTCTTGTTACTTTACTAACACATTTTGCTCGATTTGATGGATTCTGTTGTTGATTGATTAAATTTTGCTTCTTCCTGTAAAAATAATAACATATATTCATTATTTCAGCAGAATATTATTAGTCTATCAGGTGTGCTATTACAATAATTCAGTGGGTCACATTTGGTGGAAAAAGGTATTGATGCTTCCTCATAATTATTTTACAACTAATAAATTAAAAGAGATTTTGTACTAAATACTTCATAAGTTCTGTCCTGCCTGTCATTATTATATTAAGAAATTTAAAAGTGATATTGTGAAGACATCTGTAATATTGTGAAGATACAATTTGATTGAATTTTTATGGAAATTAATGGGATTTATTTGTAGACATTAAGAATCATTGATTTCTGTAATTTACATAAAGGAAACAGAGAGAAGCTAGACTACTAGTAAAGCTGCTGTACTATATTTTAAAATGAAACCTGTTTGAAAATAATGCATCATTGCTGTCTGATGGCTATTTGAACCAGTTGGGACATGGTGCAGAGCATGCATGCTTACAGTAGTGTTTGTGTGTGGTGTGAGATGTGTTAGTGAAAGAGAGAGAGGGAGGGTAATGTATATATGACAACAGGATGCATATATGAGTCCATGAAAAAGCGATGAATGAAATGACTACCATATAAACACTTCAAGAAGTCTGTTTCTTCAAAGATTATTCTGTTCTCTTCCCTTTTCCTGTTTTTTTCCTGTTTGGAAAAAAACTCTCCGGTCCTTGAAGACACTTGATGCACAGGGCCTAAATGTTTTCTAGGTTTTGTCAAGAATATAATTTAAAAAAAAAACATTTCAACAAAACAACTGGCATTATTCCAGCTGCACTTTAATAATGAAGGTCAGCTGGAATTGATTTGAAAATATAAAAATTCAATATTACATACATATGCTAAGAATTTTTTCTACTGGCCCGATTCAGATTTTTACTCGCCCTGCCAAAATTTTCACTGGCCCCACCAAAAAAAAAAAGTTAATAATTATTTCTTAGGCACATACAGTATTTTAAATAATGTTTCAAAAGCCAAACATAATTGTTATACCTACCCTTTTTATTCAGCATAACTTTTTTTTAATACAACTGACAATTAAAAAAAATTCAATTATGATGTAACTAAATGTAACTAAACGGTAACGGTCAAAAGTTTAATTTATTTCATGTTTTTTTTTTAAAGGAAAATTATTCAGTTCATAAAGACGACATTTATTAAATGTAAAAAAAATAAAAAGTTAAATTGTTAAATATTTCTTACAATTTTAAATAACTGCTTTCTTATTGTATGTAGTTTCAAATAAAAATTATTATTCTAGACATTATTGCTTTTATTACTATTACCATTAATAATAATAATAATAATAATAACAACAACAATAATAATTAATATTAGAGTGATTTCTGAAGGATCATCTGACTCAAGACTGGAGTAATGAAGCTGAAAATTAATCTTTAAAATCACTGGAATAAATGGTTAAATTAAATGATAAAGTACTTTTGAACAGTTATTTTATTGTGCAATAACATTTTACAATTTTACAATGTGTACTGTATTTATGATTAAATAAATGCGGCCTTAGTGAGCAGGAGAAGCTTATTTTAACATATTTAACAATCATACTTACTCCAAACTTTTGACCAGTTGTGTATAGAATATTTTATAAGCGAAAATGTGCACTTTAATTTTGACAGTCACAAATATAAATTAGAGAGGTCAGACTTTCTCATACAAAGCCTCATTTCAGCAGTGGCGGTTCTAGACCAGAGTAACTGGGGGGGGGGGCGGGCAGGGGCCACTTGTACTTTTTGGGGGCACACGTTGACATACATCACAAAATACTTAAACAATAATTCGAAGTCATTGTTTTCATGTATCACTCTGCAGTCTTCATAAACAAGCTAATTAAATAACTTAAAATTATAACTTAATTTTTTTGTAATTTTGTATTGTAGCAGGATAAGACATTTCTAACATTCAAGTACATCAAGGCACATTTTTGCACCTGTAAACTATAACCCCCAAGGGCCCGAGTGTGCACATACGTGGACAGCACATTTTTAGCTCTTAAGTTGCAATTTAAAATACTTTGAATGTTTTATATTTTGTTACAGACATACAGAGTCATCCTGCAACTGTTTTGCAGCATATGAAATGCCCCAAACCCTATTTTTAACTGTCCAAAATGGGCAAAAATGTTGTTTTTACTCTCTGATATAATTTTTTTTTGAATTTGCTTTGATGTTAAACATGCATAAAAGAAAATTCGGGAAAAAGTGTTTTATGTAAATTCGGACCACGAGCCCACATAAATGGACATCATTTTTCTCTACATATCAAAAGATGATACTTAGATTTCTATTCTAATTAGGTTCCAATAAGCCCAAATAGCAAAGAGAAATAAAAAAATGCATGTAAAAAAACACCAAATTCAACCAATTAAATAATTAAATATGCGATTCAACCAAACTAAATAAGGCATGTGTGAAAGTGTTCCCATGTGGTCTCCTATTCAGGTACTGACCAGGCTTAGCCCTGCTTAGCTTTAGTGAGTTACTGGTCTTGGGCTGCAGGGTGATGTAGTAATAATCTATATTTATTATTTCAGCAGAAAATCATTAGTCTGGCAAGTGTGACTGCTATTGCAATAATGCAGTGGGTAACATTTGATAGAAAATGGTTTGGATGGATTCTCATAATTATTTTCCAACTAATAAATAAAAAAGATTTGTTACTAGATAATTCCTATTATATTAAGAAATTTAAAAAGTGAAAAGTGAAGAGACTTTTTTGACTGTCCATTTACAAAAGCATTTTGGAATAGCATCTTTGTTAGGAGTAACATTGATAATGAAAGCATTTTGTATCGGAAGGATGTAGTGTTGGATGTTGTTGAATATGAACAACCTAAAAGAACACAGATTTATGTGGTGAATTTAGTTTTGCTTCTTGCATAATTTTACATTCCCAAGTCAAATCATTTTTAATCCACAGCTCTGTTTGTTGTTTTGAGAATTGAGCAGCACCTTTAATTTATCAAACTGTCTAAAAACAAAAAATGCTCTAAAAACTTTATCCAATTGCAAATCTTCCTATTTTTAATGACTTGTAAATTTCAATTTCTCTTTGTGTATTGTTTAATACCCCCACACTGTAAAACCCCAAAAGTTAAGGTAGCTCAAACTGTTTGAAACAAACCATTTAAATTCAAAAACTAATCCTAATGAGTACTGTGAACTTAATCCATTTGAGTAAACAAAGCATTTTGAGCACAGCAAAACCCAATAAATGAAGAGAACTCAAACCAACTGAGTACTGTAAAACCCAATAAGTTAAGGCAACTCAAACCGTTTAAGGAAACCGATTGCTACAAACCATTTGGGTTTAAAAAACTAATCTATATGAGTACTGTGAACTTACTCCATTTAAGTTGAAGTAATGAGGTATTTAATTAACTCATTACCTTCAACACGGAGTTCAAAACTCTTTTCAAATGAGTAGAATTAACTTTCAGTCAATTTAAAGTTAACTACACTCATTTCATTTAATAAGGTTGACTGTTGGTTTTTACAGTGCATGTCTGTTTGTTTCTTTTCTCTCTCTCCTTTAATTTGTCTGCTTTTTCATTGTTGAGAATGCTATTAGTCTGTCGGTGGTTATTTTACCTGTTTGATTAGAAATGTATGTATTTTTGGGAATTATAAAAAAAAAAAAAAAAAAAAACATGCACTCTGGAAGTGACACAGTGAGGGGCAGTTTTAGGGGTGGAGTATGTTTAGGGGCGGGGAATAAAAGCCTTGTATCTGAGAATGCACATCCACATCAGTCTGCTACCAGATCCTTCTCTAACAAACAGCAGCTCCATCAAGGTCTCATTGAGGTTTTCTAAATATGTGGCAGAAATCCGAGAAATAGCACACATCAGAGACAACTAAATTGGTAAGTGCATATTAATATTTTTTTGGGCATTGTTTAAAAACCATGCAGTAAAATTCTTTTATAAACCTTCCATCAATGTCTTTTTACTCCGACAAGATGTAATGGCTGGATTTAATTAGTTTGAGATTACTTCTGCTGTGCTTTTAAGAGAATATGGGGCAGGGGAAAATAACTCTTAAAGACTAAACCAATTTAACAAATTTTTGCCATTACAAAGTTCTGTTTCTTGTAAATGCTGTTTCAAAGCATCTTTACATCTCCTAGTTAAAGCTGTATCTGCATAACTGTCACGATCACCAGCGATCTTCTCCCCTTAGATCGCTGGTTTACATGCACAAACACCCATGGACTACAAATCCACCATCAAATGAACTACAACTCCATACATGCACTCCAATCACACACACGTCACTCATCTCCACTGATTGCACTCACACCACTGGAGGATTGTCAAAGACTGATTACACACAATATTTAAGCAGCACAGACACTCACCCCAGGGCCGAGTCTTGTTGCTTGTTTACAGCTTCATTTCAAAGCGTTTCCCTGTCTTGTTTTTGACCCTCGCCTTGATAATCTGTTTCTCCCTGTCTGCTGCCATCCTTGTGACCATTTGCTTGCTTTATTGACGACGATTCTGGATTTCCCTTATACACCTGATTGCTCCTGTATTGATCTTTGCTCGCCTGACATCCCCTTTAATAAAGTCCTGCATACGGATCCGCACCCCTGTTGTCAGTGTCTTAACCCAATTGTTACAATAACATTAAGTAAGAATATTAAGTGCCAAATGCAAAAGCCAGGCAGAACAGTGTGCATTTATGCCACCTCTGAGCAGTCTAAATACCACCTTACCTACTGTAACTGAAATCGTCTCTTTTGCACTGTTCTTTTAGCAGGAGTGCATTAATTCAAGTGTTATTTATTGTGTTATTTGTCTTAATGTCTCTGTATATTTGCACTGAAGTAAAACTATATTTTCTTTTATTTTCAGATGAAAATATATCTGGTATAATTTATCCCAAAAAGCTGTGTAGATATATTCTAGCAACAGATTCAACTATTTCAGGTGATATAGTTGGGATTACAAGGCCAAAAAAAGTTTAGCAAAAAAAAGTCTGAACAAAATGGAAATTTCAACAAAGCCAAGTGTGCAACTTGCATCCATTGATGTTTCCATAAGCGAAGCCATTGGCATGATTGACACTTTTGACAGACCAGCAGACACCACAACACAAGGTGTTTATGCTAAAACTGGTGCGTATGCAACTGGTATTGAAGATAAACCAGGAAAGAGACTCCCCAAGGCTGGAGCTTTTGCAGAAGCAGGAGTTGGACGAGCTCGAGCTGAATACAGTGTATTTGAAGCAGAAGCTAAAGGCCCCAATGCATCAGCAAAGGCTTTAGCCAGTACAGCTCTAATAGCATCAGCAATAGCTCGAGCTGAAATCGGCAGTGCATCTGCTAAAGCTGGTCCAGTCGGTGTGAAAGTGGGACTTGGAGTCGACACCGGTGTATCTGTTGGTGTGGACGGCCTGGAGGTCAAACTCCTAGGAACTGGATTCACACTTGGTCTGAAGCCCAGTATTGCTATTCTGGGTTCAGCAGTGTCATGTTCAATAATGTAGACGTACAGGTATTAAAAACCTTCAAATAATTATGCATTCCATTCTAATACCTAAATTACAAACTTTAACACATTCCTTTTATAAGCTTTATCCAATTTTAGAGCACAATTTAAATGGTTACTGTGTTATAAATAATAATTTAACAGTAGTAAAATGCTCTGTTTTGTTAAGACTTTTAATTTCATTTAGGAATAAACATTTATTTTTGTGTTTTTTTTTTGCAGGTGTGTTTCATTCATGTGCACCATTAACAGCTTGGATCCAACTTTTTTGAAGTTTTTAAGCAACACCAACATTTGCAGATGACGACGACTCATCACAGCAATCTCTGCTCATATAGACCTTATATTTTCCACAAGTTAATTTCACAAGTCTGTCAGTTTCACAAGAATGTTTTACTTTTATTTAGTGCAATTTTTACTAAACACTAATGAACATTCTGACTAACATTAATAATAAAAGCAAAAAAACTTTTGATTTTAATTTAAAGTACTAGTTTTAAGTGCAAATTGCAATATGACACATTCATATACAGCATGATGCAAGCTTTGGTTTAAGTAATAAAATATAATAGAAATAATAAACAATACTTTATTTGTTTTGATTCATTATTTCATCTTGTTAAAACACATGCCAAGATCTGATTCATCAGTTGGTGTAGAACAGTGTCTTTTGAAAGTGGAATTAATGTATTTATCCTGTATTTACAAAAGCAAAAATTACACAAAGAAGACTGCATTTCAATTCAGTTTAGATGTTGAAATTATTTGTTAAAATGTAGAAGAGATTAAAAACAACCAGTAGGTGGCGTCAAGACACTTTCTAAATTCATTCAAATGAACTCAACAATTAAACTGACTGCATCAATAGAAAGCACCATGTGATATGCGAAGATTTAATGAAGAACTTTACTTGTGCTGGAACATTTACATCTAATAGATAAAATAAATGATTTAATGTCCAGAAACTGAGACTCCTGTTGTGTGATTGAAGCGTATGATATTACACAGTGACTTTACTGTATTTTTTTTATTACAAACATGCACTGCTGTAAGAACGTTTTAAACTTGTAAAACTTCTTAACAGATCTTTTATTCCCAGTTTCTTTGCAAATCCAGTGTTGTAGACATAACACGTTGATATTGAGACATGATAATGTGTGCCTGTCCGTCAATTCAATAGGCGGGGAAAACCACACTGCTATGTCATGGTTGGCTCAATGTTGCTGGGATTTGGATCCTGATTTAAAATAAAATTGTTATTATTATTATTATTTTTAAAGCACTTGATATGTTTATACCACTAATAATATGGCTGTGTACTCTCTATACCACACACATCTGTTCAATAACAGCCTCCAAAAGTTGATTTCCCATGACAGGTGGCCTTTAAACTGTTTATAGGATTCCAGAAATCTCCTGATGACACAGAGAGCACGTGCCCATAAACTGAACTTGGGCATTAATCAAAGCGCTAAGGGAGGTAGCCCTTTCACTATCGCTTTTATAAACGAAAGTTCCCAGGCACTTCCTAGAACACACGTGACAGTTTTTGAAACAGGATTTCAGCCTCAATGCTATAGAAATACAAACCAAATCTTTAAGTTAATGATTCTTTTTTCTTCTAAAAATCTAATTTGGTCTGATAGAGACTGTGGATCAGCCAATTATTTAACTGTAAGGGGGCTTTCATTATCATATAAAGAATTGTTTGATCATTTTCAGTTTCCTGTTTCTCCAAAATTATTTTCTATACTTATAATACTTTTCATTGCGTTATTGAAAGGTACCCTTACTTTGTCACAAATGTTGCTCAATTTGGTGATGCTTTTGTTGATCGCTTATGTTTGGATTCTCCCAGTAAAAATAATAATAGGATAATAATATATATTCATTATGTCAGCATTATATTATTAGTCTACCAGGTGTGACTGCTATTGTAATACTAAAGTGGGTAAAAGAGATTTCATACTAAATAATTTATAAGTTCCGTCCTGCCTGCCATCATTATATTAAGACATTTTTAAAGTAATATTGTAAAGACTTTTTTGACAGTTTACAAAAGCATTTTGGAATAGCATCTTAAGTTTTATTAAAAGTAAAATTGATAATGAATGTATTTTGTATTGGCAGAACAGTGTCAGGCTGTTTTGCGTATGAACAACCTAAAAGTTTCATGTGGTGAATTTGGTTTTGCTACTTGTAAAATGTCACATTCATAAGTAAAATAATATTCAAACTCAAGACTTCTGTTTGTTGTTTTGAGAAGTTTGATCATCACCTTTAATTTATCAAATTGTCTAAAAACAAAAAATGCTCTAAAAACTTAATCTATTTGCAACTCTTCCTATTTTAAATGACTTTTTCAATGTATATTGTTGTTTAATAACCCCCATGGTTTGTTTCTTTTTTCAGTTTTCTTTTATTTGTATGTTTTTTTGTTATCAAGCATTACTCTGTCGATAGTTATATTACCTGTTTGATTTTAAATGCAAACACAGTTTTGGGCATTATAGTTAAAAATAAAACATGCACTCTGTAAGTGACAATGTGTGGGGCAGGTTTGGTGTGCGCTATGTGTAGGGGCGGGGAGGGGTCAGTGCAGACAATAGAGTCAGGTGTCTTAGAATGCACATTCACATCAGTCTGCCAGCAGATCATTCTCAACCAAGCAGCAGCTCTTTCAAAGTCTCATTGAGGGGTTTAAACAGAGACCACAAAAATGGTAAGTGAATTTTGACTCACCAACAATTGCCTGAAATCACCGACAAATCAGTGCTCATTCACGTGACGTGAGTAGCAAATCACACAGAGTGAATTATCAAAGATGGCATCTGAGAGAATCACCAATGAGTCGCAGACACGCGTCAGATATTTGGCATGCTAAATATCTGGAGCTGTCGGCAATTCAAAATCATATCATGTGAAAATAACATCAGCAGCCAATGAGAGAGCAGCATCCACCAGTGTGGGTATCTGTAGGCCAGCGGGAGGTTGGGGGAGATTTTAAAAGGGCTCATTTTAGGTCTATTTGGACCCATGAAATGAAGGAAAAACTAGTGTAAATTTGGCAGGAGCACCCGTGTCTGTTTGATGGGTCATCTGAGCAATACCATAACTGGGTCAAAAAAGAAAAAAAAGTTAAGGAGAAATAACTAATTCCCTTAAAAACCCAGGTGAGCAAAAAAGTACATGTTCTACCCCACTAAATGCTTCTTTCTCATTATGTAATTATATTATGTGAACTCGCGTTGTTTCCATGTCACTTCTCACGTGTGTTTGGTTGTGAGACGTAGTTTGTGGACCAAGACAAAGTTGTCGGTGATTCTTCCTATTGTAAAGTCATGCAGTGTGAAACCTCCTGTGGCCGATCCATCCTACAGTGTAAACACAGCAGTGACAGAATGCTAGCATAGATAGTCATGTAGTGTGAAAACATCTGTAACACAACTACATTGAAAAACTTTCAGTCTGAACTCGGCATTACACAAGAGTGTTGTGCCTTTCCCTGTTTTGCTATATTACTTTAATTATTGGTAGAAGTGGAAGTTCTGAATAAACATCTCCTGAATGGATTTTTTTACAAGATCATAATTAACATTATAACTAACATATTGATAATAAAAGCAACAACAAAAAAAAAACTTTCAATTTCATTTTAAAGTAGTTTTAAGTGCAAATTGTAATATGATGCATACAGCAAGCTTTTGTTAGTATAAAAAAAATAAAATGTAATAAAAATATTAAACAATCCTTTATTCATTTTATTTCATTATTCATCTTTTCAAATACCGATGTCAAAACCTACTGATATATTATTGGTGCAGAACAGTTCTCCTGTAGAGTTTACTGGTGTGATGTATGTAATGGTGAACTGCAGCGTCAAACTGAACTGAGAGATATAAAATATGGGTTTAATGATGCTTTAATACACTGTAGATGTATGAAACGGCTTTAATTTCATAATAAAAATCACAAAAATACATTTAAATTATTCTAATGGAAAAACTAAAATAAATAAAGCAACAAAAACCTTTTTGTAAAATATATATGTTCACATACACATTTAATTACAGTAATTATTTATATTTAAACACAGAAACAAGCATTTTCTCTAAAGCAGCTTGGGGATCAAATACTGTACGTATGTATTGTGAAAGAGCCTGTACAAATAAAGAAAAACAAGACATGGCTTTTGATGTCACGAGGGTTCACAAGGACAAGCATGTGTGCAGAAATTCAAAACAAAGACTTGGAATAAAACTGACAAAACTCTGTTAGCATGTGCAATGACAACTGGAAAGACTTTAGATTATTTGTCAGATAATGCTTAAGGAAAAGTGTCAAATAAAGTTATTTACATCACCCTACATCAGCTAGATTTTCAACACACAATGGACACAACGGGTCAGTTCTTCATACCTCACTTAAATGAAGATGATTTGGCAGATCCTGGATCTTTTAATCTTGATAACTGATCTCTGGCTAATTTGGTTCTTCAAACAAGTGTGTGAATCAGATCAAAATGTCTGAATGAACTGACCTGAGATCGCTGCATGTGTTGTGAAGGACAGATCTATCTATCTTCCAAATCATGATCAGCAATGCAATGGTTGGCTGACGGCAGAGCAGCGTAATGACATCATCTGATTAATAATCAATTATCTATGTGAGCAAAATTACATAATATTTGTAGTAAATTGTTTGTGAAATATGATACGCAATAACTTTACACTTTTGTTGTGGGCTGCAGGATTTACACTTTCATGTGTCGAGAGTATTTAGTAATTTGTTTAGTTTTACTTTTAGGACAGATTTGCAGGCCTGTTCAAGTTTCCTAATCATGTGGCATAAGGCATAACAGGCTGTTTAAAATAATTTTGCATCAACTTTTGCAAAACATCAAATCCCTGGCATATTAGCAAAACATGTGCATGATTGCCATAAATGATTATTCCTAAAAAAAATTTAATTCAGAATATTGGCCATAATATCATACAGAAACCGTACTAAAGCTCAATAGTATCTGGATGCAGCCTTTATAATGCAAGCTGAGATTGCATCACTCAGCGATGCAATGTCAGACACAATGCACTCAATGGAGTGAGTGACGTCACTGTGAGGGGTAGGGTTAGGGGTGGGGTTAGGTGGGCCCATTAAAAATCATTGGATGCAGCTCAGATTGCACTGCACCTGGGTCGGTACCTTAAAACAGTTTGTGTTTGTATCTAAGAAGTTCATACTAATAAATGTTCTCTTTACACCCCTTGGGGAGAACCACCCCACGACAGATTTTGTACTTTTATTTCGGAGTGTAGATTATAGTTCAAACATTTTTTAACCATTTTTAAAAAAAACTTTGTCTATTTGTCCCAGTGTATATAACCTATTGCTGAGCAATATGGCAAAAGTGCAATCTCGATAATTATTTTCCATATTGAATGATAACGATATACATTTTAGATTTAAAAGAGTACCCCAACAATGACTGAAACCACAAAAATTAGAGGGTCCATTAAATGGCATGACATTTCTGCCGATAAATTTTCGGTGTCCGAACATTCAGTATATCTCTAATATCAACACACTTTTAGATTCCAATTGTTGCACATTTCTGCTGTGTGATTGGCTCTTAGATCAATATAGAGTAAAAAAGTCCAGAGCTTAAATTGACATACATTTTATCAGGATTTCATATAATATAGTTTAATTGGCCCAGGCCTTTTACCTATAAGTTACTACTGTAAGAAAATGTTAGCATTAGGTACATTCATTAATTTTCTTTTCGGCTTAGTCCCTTTATTAATCTGGGGGCACCACAGTGGAATGAACCGCCAACTTATCCAGCACATGTTTTATGCAGTGGAAGCCCTTTCAGATTAGTCAGTTAACTTACAGCTGAAGTGAGAATTTTTATGTTGATGATTTAATGAGAATGTTTCCGGTCCAGGGAGTGTGGAGGCTGCCAGCATTTTTTTAGCTGCTGTTAGAGCAGAAAATAATATTTTTTTCTGAAATAAAGAAAAGTCAAACGAGGAATCATCATTTAAAAGGAAAAGCTTAGGACAACATGGTATGTCTAATTCCAGTATGTCCTTCAAGGTCAGTGACACATTATCCCAAAAGTTATTTACTTCAGGACATTCCCAAAACATATGTTTGTATGTACCTATGACATCCTCTGAGCAGAAATTACAATTGGGAGATGATGTTAGTTTCATTAAATGACGTTTCCTAGGAGTGAGGTACATTCTATGAATCATTTTGTAATGAATTAGCTGATGATTAGGGTTTTTTGAGGTAAGTTTAAAGTTAGTCCATATAGCGTCCCAACATAAATCATCAACATTTGTAGAAGAGTTTGTGTCACACAATTCTTTATGCCACATGTTCATAATTGATCATTTTTTGTATGATGTCAATTGCACACTTAAAAAAATGAACATTTGGTCCCACTTTATATTAAGTGTCGCTTATACATGTGAACTTACATGGTAATTAGATGTGTAAGTAGTATGTAACTACAGTGTATGTACACACTGGTACAGAGTATTTACTTGTGTATACTGGTGTAACTACACTCATGTAACAACCCACTGAATAGTATGTGTAAGTACAAAGGTGTAACAGGACATTGGTAACAACAGTAGGAAAGTACACATCTGTAACAAGAATTATGTAAGTGCATTGTGTAACAACAATATGTACTTGCAGATGTTTTCCCACTTCCACACCTGTTTGCAGATCATGCACTTGTGAACACTGTATGGCAGAACTAATGCTGCATTAGAAGGTTTCACCTTGTGATACCAGTGTACTTGCATGGTAACTCCACAGGATCCACTCAATATAAAGTGTAAAATGGTCACAAATTACTGTTCATACATTCATTCATTTTCTTTTCGCCTTAGATGGGTTGCAGCTGGAAGGGCATTCACTGTGTAAAACATATGCTGGATAAGTTGGCGGTTCATTCCGCTGTGGCGACCCCAGATTAATAAAGGGACTAAGCCGAAACGAAAATGAATTTTATTTTAAACTTTATATTGTGGACTGTTTCTGTGGAGTTACCATGTAACTACACTGTTATTAAAGTGTTGCATAGAAGATATTTCTACAAGTTACACAGTAATTTGTGACCATTTTACACTTTATATTAAGTGGACAGTTCCTGTGGAGTTACCATGTAAGTACACTGGTATCACAAGGTGAAACCTTCTAATGCAGCATTAGTTCTGCCATACAGTGTTCACAAGTGCATGATCTGCAAATAGGTGTGGAAGTGGGAAAACATCTGCAAGTACATATTGTTGTTACACAATGCACTTACATAATTCTTGTTACAGATGTGTACTTTCCTAGTTTTGTTACCAATGTCCTGTTACACATTTGTACTTACACATACTATTCAGTGGGTTGTTACATGAGTGTAGTTACACCAGTAATACAAAAGTAAATACTATGTAAACGTGTGTACATACACTGTAGTTACATACTACTTACACATATAATTACCATGTAAGTTCACAGGTATAAGCGACACTTAATATAAAGTGGGACCGAACATTTAACAGTGTGACTTTCCCTGAAGCTCAATCAGTTTCAGAAAATGAGTAACTAACCCCAAAGATTCTTAAATGTCAAAGCTTAAACGGATCGGACGTCTCAAAAATAGCAGGGAATGAAAACCGAGAACATCTTCCTCTATATAGTTTCATTTTCCTATAAAGAGAGGCTTTCCTTTCTTGGGAT
This sequence comes from Danio kyathit, assembly GCA_903798195.1. NCBI lineage: Eukaryota > Metazoa > Chordata > Actinopteri > Cypriniformes > Danionidae > Danio > Danio kyathit. The sequence goes on along the minus strand of LR812529.1, from coordinate 51,213,929 downwards.
GTTTTCCTGCCAACGCCCTAACACTACAAATTGCCTTGAATGTTATGGATGAAGAGCTGTTCCAGTAAAACAGCTGATGAGCATAGTTTCTCTTTCACTTTCAGTTGATGCCCATCTCTGACTGCATAAACAAGGGGAACAGACGCCTCTCGCCAAAGACTTACTGAGACTGAAGAGCTGAGACCCCTCGAAATGTCTGAGATCACCAAACGCTCCCATCATGCGGAAAATGGTAAGTTTACTGCAACAGTCCGTCTACCTCAGTGTTATTTGTTCACTTGTGTTGTGTTTCCAACTGTGGTTACAAACATTCACTGTGTTGAATATACCATTGTTGTAAGATTAAAAAAAAAATAAAATTTGGATGTATATATATTTCAAAGATCATTAAATTTCACAATTCTTAATACTGAAGCAGAATGGGACAAACTAACAAAATGTAATGTAATGGAATTATTATGGAAACAATAATGGAATGGAATTAAATACAATAGAATAAAAATATACTAATGAAACAAACTCGACTTTAAGCATATTCACTGTAAGAATTAAACTTGATTTGTTTCTTATTAAAGCTACAAAAGTCCTTCAGTCGAGAGCAGTGAATGATTTTGTCCTTGCCTTTTGTTGTTTGATTAATAATGATAAAAACGGTCCGTGCAGTTCTGTTTTTGTTTTCACTTTCACATCCTGTTTCACTCTTAACTCTTTATGTTCAATAATTACTCACACTAACCCCCGTTTGTTATGAAGAAATAACTAAGCGGCACGTTTTGACACATTTTTGTATGTATTTCCATTAAAGCGCTCACCTTAAGATGACTAGCCTACATGGTGTGTGTGTGTGTGTGTGTTGGTCACAAAGGCTCAGTGCGCGCACACACACACACACAACAGTATGCGTTCTCTCTCACGCTTTTAAAAACATGAATAAATCAAATACAAGTCAATAAATGATGCGTGACCCATGCTGCAAAAGTCATGCTTTTACTAATTTTCATGTGAAACTGAGCTTTGCAGAGGAACGAATGCGTAATGCTGAACAAGGGGCCGCGATATGACGCAATAATCACTTTATCACATTAATGTTTTTTCTTAATCGGTGGAAGCCTAAATCGAAACTGAAACTGAATTTGAATATATTGCACAGCCCTAACAGAAACACAAGCTTGAAAGGTTGACTAAAAACCAACTTGTCACATTTACGATGTTTAAATGTCAGCATATGATGGCATACATCTAATTAAAGCCTATTTTCCTAAATATTTCTGTCTATTCGTTTTAATTCCAGATGAAGACGCTAATATTCCTTCAAACAAACATCATCTCCAAGATGATGATGATGAATGTGGTAGGTGTAGGTGGTACAGTAGGTGTATTGTTTGTACATTTTAGTGTTATTTTTTACATCTGTGCATTTATTTACTTCAGTACACCTGTATACATTTAGACTGCATTTGTTTGATTTTCAGAAGAAGTTATTAAAGCACCGACAGTAAAGTGTACTGGTCTGACATCTAGTACCCTGTACATGTTCAACACCTATGACAGACCAGCAGACGCCACCGCAGAGGGCACTTATGCGAAAAATGGAACATATAAAATCGATTCTGAAAACAAACCAGGAAAGAGAATTTGGAAGACCGGATACATTGCAGAAGCAGGAGTTGGACGAGCTCGGGCTGAATACAGTATATTTGAGGTAGAAGCTAAAGGCCCCAATGCATCAGCAGGAGCTGAAATCAGTACGCTTGGAGCAGGAGCAATGGCTCGAGCTGAAATCGCCAGTGCATCAGCTAATGCAGGTCTAGTCTTTGCAAAAGTGGGACTTGGACTAGACACGGGTGCATCTGTTGGTGTGAGTGGGGTGGAGTTTAAATTCTTGGGAACTGGATTCTCTATTGGTCCAAAAACCAGCATCTCTTTTTTTGGTTCGGAAATTTCAATTTCACTCCTGTAAATATTATCTTTTTATATTTTTGTGTAACATCTTACTATTAAACCATGAAAGCAAAAATGATGTAAAACAAACTGTAATTACTGACATATGGACATAATCAATGACTAAAAAGAGAATACTTCATCATTTGAACAATGTAGCAGTTTCTGTAACATAGACATATGTATGCATAAAAATCGCATGTATTACACACTGTATAATAATAATAAATAAAACAGATTTAATGCTTATTGCTTTTCTCTTCATTTCTGTCATTGTCAGTGTGTGTGTGTGTGTGTGTGTGTGTGCTTTTACCGAATCACTGCAGTGTTCTTTATCACAAACACTGTATTAAAGCAGCTGTGTTTTTCTTTATAAGAACGTCAAAAGAAGTTTGAAGTTTGGTATTAAAACAATGTTTTACAAATCACTTCATTGTATTTTTATTTAAAGCAGTCCACAGTTTTACTAAAACCACAGATCTTTCCTTTGCCACATGTCTGTCAGTTTGACACACACACACATATTTTTGTTTTTAAAAAAGTTAAATATAACTTTTAAAAACATTACTTTTGGACACTTAGGCCCAATCTCAATTCTATTTTTGTACTGTTGTAAACAAATGAATGACGGATAGAAGAGAACCCAGTCCAGGAGACTCGAAACAAGCAGAATTCTTTTATTGAGACGTGTTGGTTAAATCTGCAGTCATACAACGTCTTCAAGATGTCCATGTGTCTGCAGGAACCTACTGGAGGTCTGCAGTCTGCTAGTTTTATCACAAGTCTGCATTGAAACAAAGATGTCCTGTCTATATTGTCTTTTTAGGAGGAGGGGAGATGGCTAAACAAAGCATGCATATCAGGTATTGGATTAACCAGCATATAGGTGCTAGAAAACCTGCCACACAAGTTAATCAACAAAGGGGTTTCTTTGGCCTGAAAGTATCACCCTAAAACAAAAGCAGAGTCATTGAAAGCTTGCCCGTTGCATTTGCATCACTGGCTCAGCCAGTAGTCAGAAAGACAAAGATTAATGTCTCTCATAGCTGGGCTGTTAATGAAATGATATAATTAAAAACCAAAGAATATAACTTTTCAGTTAAATGTAGATTATTGTTCATTTGAAATTAGATTATATAAATTTATAATTCCACAGTACCCCTACCCCTTCCCCTTCCCCTTGGCCCTTACAACCGAGGGTTAAGGGAAGAGCTTTAAAACTTACCCCTAAGAATTGGGACAGCACTTCAACACCTGCACACGTCATCATACTGTATGTCATCGCAATCTCTTGCTTCATATGAGATCAGGCGATCGCAACTGCTGTAGTTATTCCAGTTGTGTTATTTTTTGGTGTTTATCTTCAGGAAATCACTGAAGGCTTATATCATGTTATCATAATGATCTAATGTGGCAATAAGATCATAACTGTACTGTGTATTTACACAGTGGCCATATTCATCTATGTAAACACACGAAAACATCATTAACATTATAGCAGACACTATAAAAAGCTCATTTTCAGCCACTAGACTTTTCTAACAGGGTATTTGAGTGTCACCGAGTGTCAAAATGTTGTGGGACTGCTGTAGTAGTAGTAGTAGTAGTCACTTTATTGTCCTTGACAGGAAATTTGTTCTGGGCATCACCATATTGCTGCAGACCTTTCATAAAACAGGCAATAAAAACAATACAAAAATACAGCAGTTACATAATTTATAATGCTAATTAGGATAAACTCTTGTTAAATAAACCCACTGAAACAGGTACAAAGGATTTCTTATAACGGTTCAACCTACACTTTGGGACTCTATATCTTCTACCAGAGGGAAGCAGTTCATAATGTGGAAACAAAAAATGAGTTGGATCGTTCACAATCCTTTCCACCTGGTTGAGGACACAATTCTCATATAAAACTTGAGGATTAAAATGTTCATCGTGCCCAACTATTTTCCATCCTGTCTTTAAGAGATGCATCAACTTGGATTTACACTGAACAGATAGGTTGCCAAACCAAACTGTGATACCATATCTAACAATGCTTTCGAGAACTGCTTTATAAAACAACATCATGAGCTTCTTGTTAACTCCAAAAAGACGTAACCTCCGTAAAAAATACAATCTCTGGTGTAAACGAGAACAAACCGACTCAATGTGTGTTTTCCATGTGAAAGAACTATCGATGTAAATGCCCAAATACTTATATGTTTCTGACTGAGTAATAGGATGGTCGTGTACAACCACTTGACGATGGTCACCTATACACTTTGGGTCAAATACCATCTCTTCTGTTTTCTTAGCATTTATCTGTAGCTTATTTATATCACACCACTCAACAAACCGGGTAATTTCTGACTGGTAGATAACACTAATATCATCATTCTTATAAAGTAAACTTAGTATGGCTGTGTCATCAGAATATTTAAAAATAAAATTCTGTGAATGCTTACTTGAACATTCATTTGTAAAAAGTGTAAAAAGAATAGGTGAACTGACACAGCCTTGTGGAACACCAGTACTACTGTTCTTTTCATCTGAACGGATATTTTTAACCTTTACAACCTGAGTTCTGTTTGTTAAAAATGAGAAATACCATTTACATATGCATGGGTTTATATTCAAGTGTTCCATCTTTTTAATTAACAAATGTGGTTGAATTGTATTGAAAGCGGAGCTAAAATCAATAAAAAGCAGCCGAGCATAAGCTTTAGGATTATCTAAGTGCCTCAGAATCAAGTGCAAAATACTATTAACTGCATCCTCAGTACCTCTACCTTGCCTGTAGGCAAACTGTAGAGGATCTAAATTACTAGCAACCTCTGATTTTAACATGGACACAACACATTTCTCAAAACATTTCATAATAACAGACGTTAATGCCACAGGTCTAAAATCATTATACTCTGAGGGCCTCGCCACCTTAGGAACAGGTACAATTAATGATTTTTTCCACAAACTAGGAACAATGCCTAAGTCTAAGGATTTATGTACAGGAGTTATGATTATGGATTATAGGTCGCGAAATTTAGCTGTTTTTTTTGTGTTTTTTTTTTAAAAAGCATGATGGTAAAACATGAACACGGTTATGAATATATTAAAACATATGTTTGTTTATCGTAACAATTTGTAATAATGACAAAAAATACTAATTTGTGGATCTCCTTACTTCCAGGTGCAGTGAAACTGCCATTGTGACTGGTGTATTCTGGGAAATTTTCTTACACCTCCGTTTCAAGTGTGCTCCTGAAAAATCTTTGTTCGAAGGGGTGTATACCCCTTGCCCTTAGCCCTATGCCTTCAAGCTAAAGAGAACTGGAACACCACTACCCCTTGACGGGAACGCGCAAAATGAGGAGTAGGGGAAGGGCTAAGAGGTAGAATTGGGATTGGGCCTTATTGTCTGATTCAGGGTGTAATGGATCACGGTTGACCTGTGATCCATATGGATCACAACCAGGGCTTGACATCAAGTTTTTGATCACCAGCCACTGTAGCTAGTAGTTTTCAAACATTACTAGCCACTTGGCATTTTCACTAGCCACAGTTTTGTTGATAAGAAAATATATTTTATATGCATAAATATGACTTTGACATGCTAAAATTACTTGATTTAGACTTTGTGTTATGTCCACGTGCCTCCTCATTCATTCATTCACTTTTTGTGTGTCGTGTATGAGCTTGCTCAATTAACATGAGCAAATGGGTTGTGGTTCCCCTTCGGGAGGAGAACAGAAATGCTATGTGGAAACTTCCACTATGGGGATTTCGTCAGAATCCAATCATCTGAAAGAGTATATAAATGGGCCAATGAAATGCCAATCAGTTGGCAGCGTCAGCATGCACAGCTGGAGCTACTTACAATTAATCTTGTAATATAAGCGTTGCACGTGCCAAGCTGAGGCATCCTTTTCGCTTCAGACCTTTCACAAAGCTTCTGAGAGAGTCATTTGAGGGTTTATCTGACTTATGATAGAGAGAGAGAGAGAGAGAGAGAGAGAGAAAACGAGAAAGCGGGCTGCTTCTCCCGGTCCAGAGTGTGCGATACGCGGCAGCAGACAGTCGAGCTGGGTTTCTCCCTTGCCTGGTGTTTTTTGGGTCCGGTCCTCCAGAGTGGTTTGCATTGTTGCAAATTTCCTAAAAGAGCAACTCGGAGTCTTTTTCAAAACGTCGCTCCGACTGTATGTTTCTGGATGCGGTGGTTTCCTGCCCCCGGATGATGGGCATGAGCTCTGCGTTTTATGTCTTGGGGTCAGGCATGTTGATGCGGTGCTCACCGGCAGTGCATGCCATCACTGTGGTAGCATATCTGTTGCACAGTTAAGATTGCGGCTCGCTCTTGCAAAAGGGCCACCCACCCCAGTTGTCCCCCGCTCTGCGGTTGGCAATCGGGCAGATCTGAGGGTTACAGTGAGAGTAAATCCACCGCCCTCGGGCTTGCAGACATCTAGCTCCTCCACACGCTCCATCCAAGCTTTGAGTGAGAGAAGCGCTCCATCCTCAGATGGTCGCCCTCTCACTTGATGACACCGAGGATCAGATGTCCAGCGCTGCATCGGAGGACGGGCTGTAATTTTTTTGATGAGGATTCGAACCCGCTCTCTCCCTCCGGGGTAGCAAGCCCCGGATCTAGAAGCAGACATCAAGTTGGATCTAGAAGCAGACATAAAAACCATACTTTCCCGGGCTGCTACGGCCGCGGGCCCGGAGATGGCTTATCCCCCAGCCCCGCTGCCAGACCGACTAGATGGATGTATGTGGAGGATGTAAAGAAGGCAAGACCTTCTAAGGCTCCCGTCCCTTTCTTCTCAGAAGTGCACAGTAGGCTCACACAGTCTGCATGCACCTTCGCCCTCACCACCCTTGATGGTGGAGCAGCCAGGGGGTACGAGTCGATTCCCCAGATTGAGTGTGTCATTATGGACTCGTGTGGTGCCTCTTCCTGGTGGAGTCAGCCTCGTCTCCCGTCCAAGGCGTGTAGGTTATCTGCCTCCCTCGGAGCCAGAGCCCACACAGTCGCTGTCCCCGACTATCGGTGGGAACGTAAGACCCCACCCCCGCTGAACCATCCCCATCCACTGCTCCTCGCCGAGGGCACTCACCTGCAAGAGCTGCTCCGCCTCCGGCCAAGCGGACAGCTGCTTCCACCATGCACGCTATGGCAGGCGCAGGAGGCACGAGGGTGGTTTTGACCCTGGCTTGTTACACAAGCCCCGCACCGCAACCAACTGTGCTCTACGGACCACAAATCAGCTGCGTGTGCCCTGGGAAGGACAATGGCAACATTAGTGTTCCAGGAGCGCCGCCTCTGGCTAAACCTGGCAAACAAAGATATGCGCAAAGTTGACAAAGTTCGCCATCTTAACTCCCCCATATCCCAGGCTGGCCTGTTCGGCAACACCGTCGGTGAATACACGCCGGTGTAGTCGGATGCAATGGGCATCTTTCGCAATGGAAGTCATCTATCGGTGGGAACGTAAGACCCCACCCCCGCTGAACCATCCCCATCCACTGCTCCTCGCCGAGGGCACTCACCTGCAAGAGCTGCTCCGCCTCCGGCCAAGCGGCAGCGCCGAGCACGTCACAGGCAACCAGCGCTCCCCACCCTAGGGTGCCGCTAAGTCCAGTAAATGGACCGCAAAGCGCCCCTGAGACAGGAACTTGCTCTTTCCCCGGTGGGGGGCCGGGCTCTACATCCAACAACGTTTAAGAATGGCCTCAAACCCTTAAAGAAAGAGCACTTTTGCCCTTCTCTGGACATGACAGCCTGAACACTGCCAGTCTGGGATGATATTCCTTCCAGCTTGCAGGATCAGTGCACTTCCCCAGTGGTTTGCAGGGTGTTGGACATTCTCCATCCTCTCACACTTCCAGCCCCTTCTCTGGAGCCTGGGTGCAAGGTGAGAGTGAATCTCTTGCCTCCAGCAGCTACGCGATTCAATTCGCAAAACGACCCCCAAATTCATGGGCGTGTGTTTCTCCAGGGTCAGTCCTGTGTCAGCCCCTGTCTTACGAGAGGAGATTGCTGTCCTCCTGGCGAAGGATGCAATCAAGCCGGTCCTCCAGCCGAGATGGAGAGCGGGTTTTACAGCCTGTACTTCATCGTTCCCAAAAAGAGCGGTGGGCTACGGCCAATCCTAGATCTGTGTGCTTTGAACCGCTGTCTTTACAAGCTGCTGTTCAGAATGCTTACGCAGAAGCGCATCCTCCGGTGCGTTCGTCCTCAAGATTGGTCTGCAGCAATAGACCTGAAGGACGCGAACTTCATGTCTCCATACTTCCACGCCACCGTCAGTTTCTGCGGTTTGCGTTTGAAGGTCAAGCCTGGCAGTACAAGTCCTCCCCTCTGTCTCCGAAGGTATTTACCCTAGCGTCCCTTCGGCCCACGGGCATCCGCATACTAAATTATCTTGACTAGCTGATTTTAGCGCTCTCGTGGGATCAATTGATTACGCACAGAGACAGGGTGCTTCGGCACCTTGACCTATTAGTGCTTCAGGTCAACCGAGAAAAGAGCAAGCTCGCCCCCATACAAAGCATCTTTTTTCTCGGGTTGAAGCTGGACTTGGTCACCATGACAGCGCGCCTAGCTGAAGCTGAACTGTCTGAGAGTGTTCGAAAGGAAAATAGTGGCTCCCCTGAAACCTGCTTTCTGTTGATCCTGCGAACACAATTCGTTTTGTCAGTCGTGCTGATTCTAAGATTGCATTTGCACGCATATCGGGCCATGCTTATTGTCGAACCCTGCTTTTAAGAAAACTACAATTTAAAAAAAAATATTCAACCGGCCAAAGTGGCTAGTGGAGATGGCCGTCTAACCCGCCACAGGTGAAACCTACCCGCATTTGGCGTGTTGACGGGTGTTAATGTCAAGCCCTGATCACCACCCATGGTTCGGAATGCATATGAACTTGTAAATTGATTCTAAATGTATACCGATCACTAGGGCCAGACAGAATCTGCGGATGTTTTTTGGTATTTCTGCGGAGAAGTTTGGTAAAAATCTGCTGATTTATTTTAGGAGTATAATAACTAAAACCTTTATATGTGAAATAAAAAACAATACCTTTTTAAATTTTATTTATTGTTTAAAATGCAAATCCAATTAGATTAACTAAATAGTTAACTGTAAATAAATAAACAGAATTGATAATGGGTTAAAAATCTGCGGAAATCTGAGGAAAATCTGCGGAATTCTGCGCGCGCAGATTCTGTGTGGGCCTACCGATCACTAGGCCCACACGGAATCTGCGCGCGCAGAATTCCGCAGATTTTCAGCAGATTTTCCGCAGATTTTTAGCCCATCATTACTTCTGTTCGTTTACTTACAGTTAACTATTTACAGTTAATCTAATTGGATTTGCATTTTAAACATTAAATACAAGTTAAAAAGATATAAATTTTTATTTAACATATTAAGGTTTTAGTTATGATACTCCCAAAATAATTCCGCAGAAATCCACAGATTTTTACCAAAATTCTCCGCAGAAATAGCAAAAAATGTCCGCAGATTCCGTCTGGCCCTGCCGATCACCCACATCATTCAAACAGCATTTATGAAAGCATTTAGGCTTTCCTGTAAAATATTTAGTATATAGTTTTCTGTCACTGCTTGTTTAATCAATGCATTCAGTGTAAAGCCGCACAATCATAAAAACGTCAGGATGTCAATTCAAACACCTACTCAACATACATTATAAATGATGGTGATTTGCAGATGTTTATTAATCCTTCGAAGTGCTGCATTCAAATCTGCATTTGAAAAATGCAAAAATCAAGAAAGAAATTCAGTCTTTAGTCTTAGTTACTAAGTTACAACCAGCCATCAAAAATATGCTATTGAATAATTCTTCAAAAATAACATCTACTGTAGTAATAAAACATGAAGTTTTTTTGAGTGAATAACTGAATCATTAATTAAAAATGAGACTACAAATAAATATGATGTGTTGTACAATTATAATGTTAGATTTATACATTTAGCATGATCAGGAACAGTAGTGAAGATCATTTTTCACTATTTAATTTTTTACTATTTATTTTCATTCAGCTCATTATTTCTTGATTTTATTTTTAATACAATTACAGCGTCTATTTTCTGTTTGTTAAAACCAAAAGTTTCTTGCAGTACTGTTTTTCTAAAAAATAGAAAGCAAATTACATTCGTCTCTGAAAAATGGTCCGATGCATGACTCAAAAACTGTAATGTGATCCTTTACACCACTAAGTCTGATCTGACCAAACAAAAGAGCAATGCATGCTTTACAATAAACGTAATTGTATTTTTTTTATATAATGTAGCTTTTGTCACAGCAATAAAATATAAAAATTATCATTAAAAAAAAATTCAAAACATGATCTTGACGCCATTTTAATATCAGTATACATTTCAAAGTGACTTTCCCTGAAGTTCACTCAGTTCCAGAAAATAAGAAAATAACCCCTAAGATTTCTTAAATGTCAAAGGTTAAACAGATTGTAAGTCTCAACAATAGCAGGAAATGAAAACAGAGAACATCTTCCTCTATTTAGTTTCATTTTCCTATAAAGAGAGCCTTTACTTTGTCTTCGTAGGATCTTTTCCTGCCAACACCCAAACTGTTTAAATTCCCAAAAATGTTATTTATTTTACTACTACTATACTACTACTACTTGTAATAATAATAATAATAATAATAATAATAATAACAATAATAACAACAACAACAACAACAACAACTGTCTCAACTTACTGACATGCAATGTCTTTTCAGGTTTCCCTATAATACAGCACCAAAAATGAGTATCTAACGATACAAATACAGATCTTGTGCAGTTTGTTTCTTTTGAATAATGCAATTTCTATAGTACTGATTATCTGAGTTATAGAAATTCAAATATCTCTTCGTTATTCGACAATTTAATAACCTAAATAATAACTTAAAACAGTCCAATGAAATGTGGAGCAAACCATCACAAACAAACAGGGGGAAAAATCAACAAATGTACACAAACTAAACATATCAACATTTACAGTATGTATGTATTACATAGGTTATTTGAGTATTGTATGTTTAAGTGTTATAATCTTTCAAATTATGGTTATTACATAAATGTACATATACTGTGAAATTAATATAAGAAAGGAGTTTTTTCTAAGACAACAACAAATGTTAGACAGGTCATCACATGATATATTTTAATAATCATCACGCCTGCACAAGCGGTGTTTGAATGAAGAGCTTGATGCATCACTGAGACACAGCGAGGAGCTCTCCAGTACATGTGGCCATTTACAAAACTTAGCAGCACAAAGTGAAGAAATTGATACATTGTGGATCTGTGCTATGTATTATCGAGCCTTTTCTTTCAAATTGCAGGCACTTTGTGTTGAAGAGCTGGTAATAAACACTCTCTCTGCTCTAGAGTTGACTTTTTCAACTGTGAGCACACAACGCGCAATGGCAAAAATGCGAGGCACGCAGGGCATTCAATGGATGTGCCTCTCAACGAAAAAAATCGCGTTCGGTGTGATTGGATGAACTTTAAGAACCCTGTCAACTGTGCTGAATGTCCACTGTCCAAGAAGAGGAGATGGTGCTCAACTTAGCAGACTATCAATTTTTTGTGCTTTTGAATTATTGTATCTACTCAACCTGAAATACAACGACTTTCTAAACATGTCCACATGGTAAATATTTGAGGTAGATGCAGCTTCACATGTTTGAAGTTCCTTTTTTCCCCCTTTCAATTCATCTTGAGACTTTTAGATTACCTTTTGGGAAATGCTAATATTCAGGTGACTATACACTAAACAATGGTTAAAGTAACCTCACAAAATACATAATTTTTTTTTTTATGATTGAGTTTTTTACATTTTTGCACATATCAGTGAATGTATTAATTACACTTCAGCATTGTGTATATATTATGAGAATTAAAATGCATGACTTTATAAGTTATACTATATAGTACTGTTCAATGTATTTGTTTAAGTATTTTCACAATACTGTTTGTTTAATAAAAATAAATAAATAAATGTGGCAGTGTTTGGTGTATCATTATTTTGTATATTTTAATTTTCATTTGGGACAACAGGGAATAAACAATTCAATATAATTTGCTTTAGCAATGTAAATTTCCCAATAAACATTTTTAAATTAGATAAAACCAAAAAAGCCACCTAAAACAGTTTAAAATATTCAATTGGGCCAATAATGCATGGGCAGACCTGATGGTTTTTCAATTGGCTCAACACATTAATTCTCACCGAGCCAATGTTAACATGCTGTTGCAACAATTGAAAAAAATAATTTTGCTGAATTTTAATTGGGCCAGTTGAAAAATTTTGATGTGACCAGTCACTAAAAAAGGGAGTTTGGGCATTATTTTTTTTTACAGGGTGTAAACAAAAACATATTGATGAACTCTCAGAATAAGGAAATAAAGTAAATAAATGCAGAAAATATATTCCTTTAATTTGCTTCTTTTTCTTGTAAACGGATGTTTTTCTTTATCTTTTTGTGATCTGTCAGCAGTAATTCCATAACATGCATTACGGCATCAACAACTAAACACAACAATTCTTTATAATTTTGTATTGAAATAACAAATGTAAAAAAGGGGGCGTCTCAGCTTAATGACATTCAACAACTTAATGTTTCCCAAAAATATACCTTTCAGGTTGAATGGTCCAATTTGTAATGAGACAAAAAAAGGTAACTTTAGCTTACATCAATGGTCTCAAACTCAATTCCTGGAGGGCCGCAGCTCTGCATAGTTTAGCTCCAACCACCTTCAACTCACACCTGTTTAGTCTGTAGTATTCTTGAACACCTTGATTATTTGCATCAGCTGTGTTTGATTAGGGTTGGAGCAAAATTGTGCAGAGCTGCGGCCCTCCAGGAATCCAGTTTGAGGCCTATGGCTTACATACTAAAGGTGCATTTTAAGTTACTGTATGTAAAAAGGGCAACCCAGTGGCGCAGTAGGTAGTGCTGTTGCCTCACAGCAAGAACGTCGCTGGGTCGCAGGTTCGAACCTCGGCTGGGCTGGGTCAGTTGGCGTTTCTGTGTGGAGTTTGCATGTTCTCCCTGGGTTCGCGTGGGTTTCCTCCGGGTGCTCCGGTTTCCCCCACAGTCCAAAGACATGCAGTACAGGTGAATTGGGTAAGCTAAAATTGTCCATAGTGTATGAGTGTGAATGTGTGTGTGGAAGTTCCCAGAGATGGGTTGCGGCTGGAAGGGCATCCGCTGCGTAAAATCGTGCTGGATAAGTTGGCGGTTCATTCCGCTGTGGCGACCCCGCAAGGGACAAAGCCGACAAGAAAATGAATGAATGAATGAATGAATGTATGTAAAAAGTGATAATGGAATACTTTGAATCTGACTGCATACATTTTGACTATTTCAACAAAAAATAGTCAAAGGTAAGCAGTCAGATTTAAAGTATTCCATTGTTGGAATATTTAATCAATTCCATGCGTGTTCAATAAGTGAAGTTTATTTATAAACAAATTTCCAGAGGATCACGAACAAACAAACAAACCAATAATAACAACAACAACAACAACAACAACTCCAGCCCTAAGACTTCAGCCACAGCTCAGCACCACCAGGTACCGCCAGCAAATCGAGCCTGAATTCCCACAAGACACCGGCCAGCCTACCAGCTCTTCTACCAATTAACCATAACGCTGTCAATATAATCTCCTTCACCAAATCTCCAGCAAGATCATATTTATTAAGTATCTGTACTGTATATGACATGGGCCTGTTGGTTAGAACATTTCTGCAGTGGTTTGCACGTCAAATTGTAAAAGTAGACTTTTCAAAAAAATAAAATAAAATAAACAATATCCTACTTAATAATAATCATCATTAATATTATTAAATAATTAATAAATAATAAATATTACATTTCATTTCTTTATAAATAGCCTCATTTATTTATTTATATGATTTATATATGACATTAGAATACAAGTTAGCTTTTGTAAGTGATTTTATGTTAATTTAGAATAGAATATGTAATGTTCTCAATAATATTTGTAAAGGAAACATATGTGCTGTTTACATATATTTCAATTAATATGGAATTTATATAGTTTTTACCAAAACTAATATTGGATTTTATTTTAAATGTGTGTGCGTGTAAAACAATATAATTTGCACCAAGAAATTATGGAGCTCTTCTCTAAAGAAGTTGTTACCACCCTGTTTAGAGCCTCATTATGGGCGTTTTACGTTAAAACTAACGTGGTTCAAACGATGGATCTGCGACAGAGAAACTATGGGTTTTGGGAAACACTCGTCACTACACTGTTCTTTTCCCAAACGATGCATCGTACTATGAGCCGCGAGTTACGTCGTTGTTTGGGAAATGCACCCCAGGATGTTTGCAGCCGATAACGAGTACCAATTCCTTGTCATGGGGATCGGCCGATAGCAAATACCGATTCAAACGCTTTAGGCTTTATAATGGATTAAACACATTTTCCCTGTAAGTATGATACTAAAGTGGTGATGTCTCCTTATAAGAGAATAAATCAAGGATGCTGCATATAATCCCTTAAACATGTCTCTTATAACTATTAAGGTGTAAACATGTCGTGGCCAAAAGCAGCTGTACAGATAATAATAGCTAGCATACAGTAGATAAAAAAATAATGGTAAGAAAAATCCCTAATACTTCTTTATTAAAAGGAAATAGGCCTATAAACTGTTTATTTCAATAAGTATATTACAAGAATTTGTATTATTAAATATTTATGTTAAAAATATAATTTAAGTTTTTTTTTATTTATCTAATATTTTCATCCAGGCTTTAGTGAACTTGCACTATTGTCGGAAACACAGATCTTTCAGTTTTTATATGTAAAAAGGCCTAAATACACACAAGGGCATTCCAATATTTTGCTCATCTACAAATATTGACCACAGATCTGGAGAGCCTCACAGCAGCTCAATGAGAGAGGGAGATTTGCAGTGATTCTTTACTGCACTATTTATTTAACCTAAGAAATGTAATGCTTTAGAACATCACTGTTCCTCTTGTGATCTGTTCCCTTCCTCATTTACTCTCGTCGTCATGATTTCCGGGGATTTTTAACAATTTTGCGATTTACAGTTTTTCTCAGTCACTTTGGTGCATTTCTCACAACACTATTTACATTTGCACAACAGTTCATGCATTTCTCAAAACAATTAGTCATTTGTGCACATCACAGTAGCAGTTTCTCATTCCTTCTAACAAATTGCAAATGCTTTTGGACATGCATCAATTGCTTTCATACAACTCTCTGCTGTTTTATAACATTATCATTTGCTTATGTCATGTCAGTCAAATTTAACTGAACTTGTGGATGCTGAATAGTCATTCCATATAAAACTAATAGTCCTCATTTCATTACTGGAGTCAGTACATACACAAATGCTGAACTAGTGGTCAAAATCTGTCAAGCTAATTTTATTTTAAAAAATGATCTTTTTTTCCTGTAAATGTCTTCTAAATTGAACAGTTTCATGAATGATTTACAGACCTGTGTGTGTTGTAGGTTCAGTTTCAGTATGTCCTGCAGTATTGTTTACAGTTGTGCACTGCTCTACCCAAAGGAAGTTTATGTTTGTTGTAAATAAGGGTGTATTTATTCTTTTGCACAATGCTGTAAATAAATTTGAATTGTTAAGAGCAAATGCAGTAAACATGTGAAACACATATATTCAGTGTCTTGTACTCAGATACCTCACTAAATGCAGTGATGTCTAAAGCAGGTCACACACCAGAAGCGCAGCTCGGCGACGCGACGCGCAGCGCAGCGCCACGCATTTCAGAATTCTAAAAATAGGTTTCAATTAGAGTACACACACCAGCGCCGCAAGTCGGCGGCTGTCCGCGGCGCCCAGCCACGACTCGGGACACTCATAATTCTGCCGCACCACAGAGCGCCATCTGATTAGTTTCGTTTTAAATAGCCTGCAAATGTGCGCGTCATGTGCGCGCCGTGTCGCGGCGCATCCGGTGTGTGACGGGCTTAAAGGCCTTCTGGTGTGCGACCTGCTCCACTCTACTGTAGTTTTCAAATGGCTGTGCAAATAGTATATAGTGCTGTCTTGAAACACGACAAAGCCATTTGACTATCTTGTTCATAAACAATGGTGTCAGGACTTTTCATCTTGATGACACTGACACTGTCATTGACATCAATACTTGCGTTTGAGGAATGAGTTCTCCATTTTGAGCAAGTGACGCGCTTTTGCAGGTTATCGGCTCTGCAGTTTGTTCTAATTGTTTTGAATAAATGCATTAACTGTTGTGCAAATGTAAATAGTGTTGTGAGAAATGCACCAAAGCCACTGAGAAAACTGTAATCACAGAGCCATTATGTATATGCGGGCGACTCGCAGAGCTTCCGGTAGAGGTCACAGGGTTAAGACACTAGATAGGGGCGATCGCTCCGCTCGTGTCGCGGCAGCTCAAAACACTGGATATATATTGGTTGCAGTTGCAACAAAGCGACTATCACTCGCGTGAGTCACCAATATACTTTATAAACAGATCGCACCACATATATTTTAGCTGCTGTGACATAAGTGCAGTGATTACTCATGTCCCCACGCATCTTTTAAGCCCTCACGTGTTGTAGCTGCTGTATGTGTGACCTGGATGTAAAACCCGGGTTCATGAGATCGGACAGACTGGCGATTACCGATCAAGTCATTAAAATGTGATTATCGGCTGAAACTAACGCCGGCCGATCAATCGGAGCATCTCCAAGTTCAAGTGTTTAATTCTCTTAATTTTGATGACGACTAATGAAAACCCCAAGCATGCACAGCACTTAATGCTTAGTTTGATGCTCCATTTGCCTGAATTACTGCAGCAATGGGTTGTGGCATGGAGTCCATCAGTCTGTGTTATGCACTGCTCAGGTGTAAATAGAACCCACGTGATGTCATTTGGATATGCTCCACAGCCCAGGTAGCTGGACGAACCTGCTGGAGGCACTGGAGCAGAAGGGGAGGAAAAAGTATGGCTGGTGCTTTCCAACTCCTAAGACTTAGATTAAATGAAACTGTTCCATTAATGTTCTTTTCATGAAACCAGGTGCAAATAAACAATTTTTATTTTTGAAAAAGTGTGTGTGTGTGTGTGTGTGTGTGTGTGTGTGTGTGTGTGTGTGTGTGTGTGTGTGTTGTATTTTTCTCTCAAGGTCTTATAGGACTGTCTAGATTTGTATTTTTCAGACTGGATATGATGTTAAACTCTAGGGCTTCTGCTTCAATAAATAAAATGGCATGATAATAAATCATGTCATAAAAAGCCATAGTTTGTTAGTTTATAGAGTGGAGGAACTATGACATCACCTTGTAGGCTAATCGGCTGCTAGCATAAAACTGGTTCCCTCGATAAAATCCCTTTAGGATTTTCCCATAGGCTTTTCGAAAATTGCAAATAATAAGCTCTGTGTTCAAACACTGTTCATAACACTTACACGTTTTGTCCAGCCGGATAATCCTCACACGAAAATACAACTTTGAGCACTTTTGGATCTTGAACGCAAACGCAAGAACTGAAAAGCTAACATTAGGCTATAAACGGACTACAGAGCCTTCGGAGCGCTCGCCTGTGACGTCAGCACCACCCTGCTACAGGCAACTCCTCAAGCTTATTTTTAGAAATATGATCCATGACAATGATTTATTATATTATATTCCACGCTTTATATTATAAACAAATAAATACGCAAAAGCACATAGACCTACGTGCCTTTTGGATAGTTTTTACGTGGGAAATACATTTTGTTTTGCTTTACGGTTGCTGTAAAAGTTTTAAAACTGTATGTATAAATGTGCCTACACAACATTATCATAAGACATGCTTAAATAAGTGTATCGCTTGTGTGCATACAGCCCGCTTACCTTAGTAATAGACAAGGCGTGAGGGACAAGTCTAATGTTAATATGCCTGCAAGTTCCATCACCATCACGGGCACAGAACAACATTCAATATTCTTTTTTGTCACCAAGTACAGCGAAAAGCAGCTCATACAGTCACATATGCTATACATTTTAAAGAAGAGTGTAAATATTGCAGTTATGACAGAGTTAAATGTGTTAAGATAAAGAAAAAAAAATGACGAAAAATCTATTGATCAGGTTAAAATGACAGTTAACATGTATTACACATTCATTCACACGTTTGCATTACTGAGAGCAGGAAAGAGACAGGCTGCACTGTTAAGCAATATCCCCATAATATTGTTTAATTAAAATAAATTATCAACAAATTAATCTGTCTTGACAGTCTTTACAAGTGAAGGCATTACAGTGTTTCCTCTAGGATTTTTTCCAGCTGTGGCGGCAGGACTTTTACACAGATGTACCAACTACCTATGGGTGTTATTTCAATGACACATGTTGTGAGCGCAGTGTTACACGTCGAGATCGCATTTATGTAATACGAACATGCAAATCTCTGCTTGCGCGCTGATTTCCTCTGTTCGTGCACAACTTCACACCCTGAAATATACGCTGCTCAAGTGCGATTTAGTGCGTTTATGTGACGAGTACATCTTTAACATTTATTAGATTTGCTAGGAATATTTATGAATGTCTCCGGTAGACCTACAGAGCGGCATTAATGCGTCCTGAAGTAAAGTGAAACAGCTGAAGTAGATGAACAGTCCTGAGGTAAAGTGAAATCGCTATAAACTCCAGCCAGATAAAGTCATTGTATGCAGAACCATAGACCTTAATCTATAAAGTATAATGATGGAAACTGTGTTCATCTTAACTGAAAGCTATACGTCGTGTTTGCTGGTCTCACGTCTCAAGCACCTGTCAGTCAGCCAGCATGTCACCGTAAAGGGTTAAACAAATAACGCACAGCACTATACGGTTACAGAAAAGTTTGCGCTGTTATAATTCACTTACCTTTTAATACGTTTTGGTGCGATTATAACCCGCTATTTAAAAAACAACAACAATGACTGAATGTTTTGAATGGGAAGCTGTAATATAGCCGTGGCGGGATGAATTTTGGTGTGGCGCCCCGCCATGGAAGAATGAATGTAGCGGAAACCATGCATTATCTACACACAATATGAATTCCCAATTAGAAAAATACAACAAACTATAAAAAACTGTTTATGAAAATACTTAAATAACACAGGGCTCGAAATTGTGACCGTTTTGGTCGCATATGCACCCGAAATTTTATCTATGCAACCTCAAAATATATTTGGGATAAAATAGTTTATATATTTGCACAAAATTGTTGCGTGCGACCAGTTTTCACTGCAAAATGGTCACCACATGCACAGATTTAGGACACATTCACGCAGAATGCATCTTTGCACTTGAAATGCAGCGCTCAGGAACAGTTTAAAACTGCAGTATACAAAGCCCGCAAGGCTTGCCCCGCCTTCACGCTCTTTTTATTGGCCCACTGCGCTAGAACTGATCGCGAATGGATTGGTTAAAATCAGCTGTCAATCACTCAGTCAACGCCTTCTGCCTTCAGATGACAGGAGCTACAACCGCGAAAATGTGAAGCGCTGAAGATGAGAATGACAACAACACGGTCAGATTTTGTTTTAGAAAACACCTAAAACAACAATTAATGGCACATCAGATTACGGATCGTGGTGAATGTTAATCCACAATCTACATTTGTCGAAAAGTGGATAAAAGACTTCCATTGGCTTCAAGTCGGCTATGAAAATAACTAAAGCATTCACTGTAAAGTCTGTGGGACGGAATTTTCAGGTAACTGTCTGCCACATCTACACATTTTAAGCACGAGATGTTCTGTTTAATCCTTCATTTAATCGCCAGATGCTGTCAGCCGTGCAGCTAAAGTAAAAGTTAACACCATGTACACCATCGCAAAAGGGCTTGCATTGACTAAGATTAAACTAATATTGCAGCTCATGAAAGACCGGTATTGCTATTAAAATGACGTATACAAATAATAAGGTATATGTCAAAAGCATCTGTGCAATATCAGACATCACCCGTGAGAACAGCACGTTAACAGATTCATTCATGTCAAGTAGTGCGTGTAGGGCCAGTGAGTGGTCTGTCAGTGTATCTTTTGGTCACTCAATTATGTTATAAAAATGTATTTACTTGTGATAACGGGATTTCGTTGAGACATATTTTCCTCACGCAAGCATATTTTTTTTTGCTTGTTAGTTTTGATTAGTGTTGATTTCAAATGCAATAAATCTGTTTATATAAAACTTAGCAACGGTGCTCATAATTGGTGGGTGCGACTACATTTTGACTGGTGCGCCTACATTTTTGAAGTTAGGAGCACCAGTGCTACCAAGCAAAAAGGTTAATTTCGAGCCCTGTATCAAACAAATCTAAATGCCCAACGCAACTCTGTATAATGTCTCCGACACTGCCTGTAGTCCCATTTAGCAACTTGATAGCAGCCGTCTTTTTAAAGAAGAGAAACCAATTAAAAAAAATCAAGAGTGTGATGTACCTGATGTGTTTTATGTCGTAGAATAAAACGTGAAAGTATTTTGAGTTTGTGTTAGCCACGAACCTTATTTAAGCGATTTAACTGAAATCCCTTTGAAAAAACCCATTGACTTTGGGACGAGGGAACCGGAACTGCTAAAATGCTAACTCTCTTCCGGGTTTTTGCGTACAAATTGACGTCATAGTTCTCCCACTCTATTAGACACCACCTTAGTTTGGGAGATTTCTTTAAGCTTTATGACCAAGAGGCTTTGTGTGGGAACCAACGTAATAAAGGGCTGTTCCAGTAAAACTATTTGAGAACTTCTCTCTTTTGGCTCTCACTTTCAGTTGATGCCCATCTCTGACTGCATAAATAAGGACAACGACTGACCCAAACACAGAGACGACTCTCACCAAAGACTTACTATGACTGACAACCTAAGTCACCTCGAAATCTCTGAGATTTCTACCACACATCATAGCAATGAGAAAAATGGTAAGTTGGTCTACATTAGTGTTATTTGTTAACTTATGTATTGTATTTGAGTCTTCCAACTGTGTTTACATATATGTAAGATTTCAAAACATGCAATTGTTGTCATAAAATATAGTGTTGAAAATGTTGTCGCCGTGTGTGTGTGTGTGTGTGTGTGTGTGTGTGTGTGTGTGTGTGTGTGTGTGTGTGTGTGTGTGTGTGTGTGTGTGTGTGTGTGTGTGTGTGTGTGTGTGTGTGTGTGTGTGTACAGTATATTTAACTTAATTTTGCTTTTAATTTTTGCTCCTAGGCTATGCTGCTATTCCAACATGTGATCAGATGACAGGTCAGATGTATGAACCATGCCCACATTTGGGGAAATACAAAGACAATCAAGGCAATTTGAATATTATATATACACCTACACACATCCTAATTGCTTTCAAAGTAAATAAAGTACTGAGATATTTTTTTCTATGTTATGTTGTTCAAAAGGCACAGAATGCTAGAACTGAGCCATAAGCCGTAAGAGATTATGAAGATTACTTTTGCTGTTCGTGAAGACTAGTCTAGACTAAATAGAGATTGCAAGCAAAAATGTCTTCACCCCACAATCTTGAAAAAACAGCATCTATATGCAACTTTGCACAATGGAAATAAAGCTGTTCTGTATCCATCTACTTAACATTTAGTGTAAATATGTAATGCTGAATAAACAGCTTGACTAAATTAGTCCTTCTGTGACCCACCTTAGCCCCTAGTAAATTTGCATGTATGCCACCTCTGAGCGGCAGTAAATATTTTGTGTAAAAACACCATCTGTAATTGACATCTTGTGTAACTCAGGCATGAGGTTTATTCATATAAAGTGTGATATTTTTCTAAAATGACAACATTAACACATTTGTTTCTTTTATTTTCAGCAGAAGAATCTGGAGTAATATATACCAAAAATCTGCGTAAAAAAAACCCCAAAATAGATATAAATGTTTTTAGTGATATTGCTAAGATTAAAAAGACAAAATCGTTGTCCAAAAAACTGTTCAAAAAGGATATATCAACAAAGCCAAGTGTGCAACTTGCATCAGTTCATGTTTCAGCGTGCAGTGTCATAGGCATGATTGACACATTTGATAGACCAGCAGGCGCCACTGCGACTGGCACCTATGCTCAATCCATAGCATATGCAGAAAAACCTGAAAACAAACCAGGAAAGAGAATCCCCAAGGCTGGATATTACGCAGGAGCAGGAGTTGGACGAGCTCGAGCGGAATTCAGTGTATTTGAAGCAGAAGCTAATGGCCCCAATGCATCATTTAGTGCTGAAGCCAGTGCAGTTGGAGCAGGAGCAATGGCTCGAGCTGAAATCGCCAGCGCATCAGCAAATGCCGGTCCACTCGGTGCAAGACTGGGACTTGGACTGGACACTGGTGCATCTATTGGTGTGGAGGGGCTGGAGGTCAAATTTGCGGGAACTGGATTTTCAATAGGTACACGAACCAGTGTAGCTCTTCTAGGTTCTGAATTGTCATGTTCAATCATGTAAAGCTTACAATACCAAACCATGAAGGCAAAATCAGAGACCTGAGAAAAATTCATTTATGCCCATTTTGTTTTTAATAAAAAAACAATATTTAACTAATCAATTAACATGTTTAATTCATCAATTAAACTATTTTATTTATTATTTATATAGTTTAATTGTACACATTTACTTTCAATGACAATATTTGTTGTTTTGTGTCGTTTAGTGTTTGTTTTTCACAATAAAAAGTTTGAACAAAAGAATAAATACTTGGTTATGCAGGTGGATTTACAATGTAAGCTCACATTGTTATTCTTAAGGGCCCGGTTTTTCAAAAGTAATCCACAAGGATTTTGGATAACGGATTGGATCAAATCTTAAAAATGGGTTTTTCAAAAGAAAAAACGGATTACATAATCAGATTAGATCACGTAATTCAATCTTGGTTTTGATCCGGATCAAACCTTTAGTTTGGGTTTTTCAGACCTTTTTTGTAGGATTTGGATCACTTTGATCTAAAAAATCTGGATTAAACTGGTCCTATCAGAAGGGTGGATTCAGCGTGGATTTCATGCCTAAAATGTAATGAAAACTTTAAAAATGTCTCAAATAAAACTATATTTGGATCATGAAGTATCTTACAAGATATCCTATTTATTCATAAGGTTTTAATTGTATTTGTTTATTCGTCAGGTAGGCTTTAACGTATTCAGCCTTTCAGTATAGGCATACAGCAAAGTGGAAAGAGTTTGGCCTCATAAAATAATCCCCCAAACAGCTGTCAAAATTGACCAAAAACAATAAATTTCATTCTGTCACTAATTGATATATATATTCATCACAATGGATTTTTTTTGGTTTTTAGAATATTTATTAGTGATGTATGCAATGTAGGGATGCTTAAAAAAAATTATTTTATATATTTTTAAAATGTGGCTGCATAAGGGACCGATCACCGAAAGCGCTTATTGCGAGGCGCATATTTTAAATGGTTTTAAGCGCTGTGTATGCGTCCTGCGCGCCTCACGTTATGCCATTGTGCGCAATAAAAGTCAACTGAGCCGAAAAAGCGTTTTACGTCAGTCGTCTGTTTCATTCTCCAATTATGTTATGCTGCTCTCTTATATGTGCTAAATATAGCTACAAGTCACAGCACTAGTAGGCCTATTTATTTAGTATAGGTCATGTTGCGCGGCTCCGGGCAAATTTTGATTTGGAGGGAAAATGACCAAAATCTAACGTGATGATTGATAATGACTGGCGGGAAAATAAATAATATATTTCAAATCTCTGTACATAACAGAAAAATAAACAATGATAATGCACCAAAAATAGTGCATTTTTATTATAGTGGCAGAACTTGTCAATTTGTATATTTGCATTCACTTTTTAAAATATATTTATTATCTGTTTTTTAGTCCTGTCTGTAATTCTGTTGCACTGTAGAAGCTCTGTCACGAAAACAAATTCCTCGTATAACATACCTGGCAATAAAGCTCTTTCTGATTCTGATTCTGAAGTATATTTTTGGATGGGCCTTGTCAAAAGTCAGCGGGCACTTTCACTTATAAAAAATATAGCACTGAAATTATTTCATTTTTAACAATAAATTAAATTACACAGTGGTTTTATATCAAAAGTTGATAATGATATAAAACATACTACATGTTGATGGTAAAAAATAAGCTTTTAAGCGATGGCTTTTATTCGTTTCAATATTCAAACATTAAATATTGAATCCATCAAGTTAAATAAAAAACGAATATGAAACAACACATAGCAGGATATAAAGCATATGAAGGACTATTATATTTAGCAAAATGCTGCTCTTTTTATCTTTGTATTTTTATCATTTTATTTCTGTTATTCTAATTATTTTTTTTCTCTTCATAATTAACTAACGAGCTATAGACATTCCCGCTTGACGTCTTAGAAAATATTATGCGCAGCTGCCCAGTATATATTAAAGATAATCGAGAGAGAAAAAAATAAACACTGAAACATGTTACATGTCCCCAAATGTCCAACTTATTTAACTGAATCGTATAATGGCCTATAACTGAAATGTTGAAAATCGCTCATTTTAAAAACATTTGTCAAGACATATTGATATTTTTTTTGAGTAAAAACAATACCGGCATTTAACAATCCATATTTATTTTATTTATTCATTCATTTGACTTGTTTATTGGTGCATTTATAGGCTATTATTTAAATCCAACACAATAATGAGCACCTCGGACAGTGCCACTCCGTAAAGCTTTCATGCAAAGTCCAAAAAACTGAAGAAAGATTAGACTTTCCCCGGTGACGGCCGACACGCCGTAACCGTCTTTCAGGTGGTATAGCTGGCATTAAATTACAAAACAAGCATGCTGCAGTCTGGTCTTTGAATTAAAAAAGTGCAATTATTTCCTCGTTGTTCAAGGAGTCTGGAAGTTTGTGTTCTATGGATATAGCGATCTTAAGCGTTTCTTTATTCGGTGCGCAGCAGGAAAAAAAAGTTTTTTCAGCGGTGCATGTACTCGTTGGTAAAGTTCTCAGAGCGAGTTTTGTGCTACCAAATGCAGCACACGGCATGCAATAAACTCACGTTTAGTCAGGCGAAATAAACGTCTCTGCCTAGGATGTCAATCAAATTAATGAAGCTCAAGCCACGAGTAAAACAATAGGCTATTTTATTATTTTAAGATTTTAGATGACGGGTTAGTAATTATACACGGGTAACTATATTCAAGTCAATGAAATAATAATTTTGATAAATAAAATATGTTCGTAAGAATGTGGTGGGCCAGTGACTCCCTTCTCTGCCAGAGACTGCTCTGTGGTTTTAAAACCCTTTTCAAACTGTATCGTTTAGACCTGTATCAGTTTTTCATGTTAAATGTAGTGTAGTTTACTTATGGATGTCTGATGAGTAGCGCGCTTCAGCTGAGCCAGTTGTGGTGGCAAAAGAGCCGCGACATCAACACACAGAATCTGTCAGTTCAGCACGGTTGTCTAACCCTCTGCCGAGAACGGTTTGTAATCGTGCCGCGCCGTTTCAGGCTCAGTGGAGAAACAACCCTAAACGTACCGAAGTGTTCTTAGAACGGTTTGGCACGATAGTGGAAAAGCGGCAATTGTCTTTCAGCATCGCGCGCACATGAACGGTGAGTGAGAAGAGTGAGACGGAGGAAATAAGTCTTTATGACATAATCTTTAGGCTAATGACTTCTATTAAAATGTTAAAAGGGTTTTTGTAATATAATAATAACAGCGGAGCATTAATTAAATGTATATTTTCCGTGGAACGATCGATTTGAGGTAGCCTGATATTTTTTTTTGACGGAAGAAAAAAAACATGATTGGACAAACAGCCGCTGGTTCTTTAAAAGGGTTCAGTCAGTGTTTTCGTTTTGTAATTTAAATGTGTCATTTAAGTGAAAAATATCTAGGGCAAGACTATTTATTTTATTCTTTTTATTTAGTTTATTCTTTTTTTCTGTGCTGTTGAAAACATACAGGTGCGTAAAGATGGTCTGTTATGTATGCTGCTGTTTGCATGTTAAAATAAATCAGTATTTTAAAATGCAATATTTAATGTGTCACACAAAATAGACACGTCAATTTATTTTTTTCAAATAATAATATATATTAACCGGTTAATATCCGGTTAATGAGCAGCGGTTGTCGGTTAGTAAAATTAACCGAAATGAGCATCCCTAATGCAATGATAACAGAATAACCAAAAAAATGCAAAGACTGATTTTTGAAATCACTTTCAACAATTGCAAAAAGAGACTGAAAGGGCAGAAGCACAACAGAAGAAAAGCATAGGAACAACTGACTTTGACCAAACTGCAGCTAACAAAGGCCAGACTTGAGATCCGCCTCCTAAAGGCTACGCTCAGACAAGCTGGTTTCTCCACATCAGATGAGGAAGTCTGAAATTATTGTGGCGTTTTTGGCATAAAGTCTTTTTTTAATTCAATAGATCTATATTTAAAACTTTTTTTAGTTTTTAGTTTTCTTTTTTTTTTTTTCAAATGTGTGTGTTTTCATTTAAAAAAAAAAAAATAAAGTGATATTGACCTCACACTGGCTATTCTACTTGTTGCTCTTTAAATATCTATAGTTCTACATTGTGACTTCCTATCCTGTTTGAGCACTGGTTATCCAGATTTAGTAATCCTAAAAAGTTCCTATCCGGATCAGACTGATCCAATCCGATGTTGCTTTGAAAAACTGGCTCAAAAAGTCAGCTGGATTACGTGATCACGGATCGGAAAAAAGGATTTCTAAATCTGGATCAATTTTATCCGGATTAAACCTTTTGAAAAACCGGGCACAGGTGAATAATTAATCTGTGCTTAATCTGTTAAATCCACAAAAAAAAAAAAAAAGTTTTGGTAATCTTAAATTGAAAGTCTGACCATTTGCTTCATGACTTTGGAGTGGAGATTCTTCTCTTAAGGTCAACTTCCCATAGCAACTGCATAATAAAAACCTCTTTTATCACGATTTGACACACTAGAATATAGTTTAATATAGTTTAACTGGCCCAGGCCTGAAACCTATAAGTAGGCCCACACGGAATCTGTGCGCGCAGAATTCCGCAGATTTTTTACAGATTTTCTGCAGATTTTTAGCCCATCATTAATTCTGTTTATTTACTTACAGTTAACTATTTACTGTTAATCTAATTGGATTTGCCTTTTAAACATTAAATAAAAGTTAAAAAGATATTATTTTTTTATTTAACATATTAAGGTTTTAGTTATGATACTCCTAAAATAATTCCGCAGAAATCCGCAGATTTTTACCAAAATTCTCCGCAGAAATAGCAAAAAACATCCGCAGATTCTGTCTGGCCCTGCCTATAAGTTACTACTGTAAGAAAATGTTAGCATTAGGTACAGTCATTCATTCATTTTCTTTTCGGCTTAGTCCCTTTATTAATCAGGGGTCGCCACAGCGGAATAAACAGCCAACTTATCCAGCACGTTTTACGCAGTGGATGCCCTTTCAGATGCAACCCATCTCTGGGAAACATCCACACACACTCATACACTATGGACAATTTAGCCTACCCAATTCACCTGTACCGCATGTCTTTGGACTGTGGGGAAAACCGGAGCACCCGAAGGAAACCCATGCGAACTCCCCACATGCGAACTCCACACAGAAACGCCAACTGACTCAGCTGAGGCTCGAACCAGCGACCTTCTTGCTGTGAGGCGACAGCACTATCTACTGCGCCACCGCGTCGGCCCTGACAGGAATCTTCATCTTGAAATATGTTTGAAATTCATGCGTTTTTATACAGCAATAGTATTAATGTTTTACGGTATTCCTTCAGTGTCATGTAATCCTTCAGATATTATTTTAGTTTGCTGATTTGCAGCTTGAGAAACATTTCTAAAATATTGAATATTTACTGAAAATCATCTCACCTGTGGGACGGTGAAAAGGGGTTAAATCATAATAAAATAACACATATCATTTCTTATGTCTTTAATATTATTGATTTCAAGAGTTCACACTTAGCTGATGATTGACTAAAGCGTATTTGCCATGCTGTCCCGGGAGAGAGTCCTGAGCTCATAAGATTCCCTCCCGTTTGTAGGGCGAGAGGGGAGTTTGAGCTCAGGTAGATCTAGAGAACTCCCCTGCTGTAGTAGCTAATGAACAGATAGTGATTGCTCTTAAGAGATAACTACTTACTAGGAGCAGGTCTATGGTGCTGATTCAATTAACTTACAGTTGAAGTCAGAATTATTAGCCCCCTGTTTATTTTTTTCCCCAATTTCTGTTGAACAGAGAGAAGATTTGTTCAACACATTTCTAATCATAATAGTTTTAATAACTCATCTCTAATAACTGATTTATTTTATCTTTGTCATGATGACAGTAAATAATATTTGACTAGATATTCTTCAAGATACTTCTATAGAACTTAAAGTGACATTTAAAGGCTTAACTAGGTTAATTAGGTTAACTAGGCAGGTTAGGGTAATTAGGCAAGTTATTATATAATGATGGTTTGTTCTGTAGACGGTCGAAAAAATATATAGCTTAAAAGAGCGAATAATTTTGACCTTAAAATGGTTTCTAAAAAATTAAAAACTGCTTTTATTCTAGCCGAAATAAAACAAATAAGACTTTCTCCAGAAGATAAAATATTATCAGACATACTGTGAAAATTTCCTTGCTCTGTTAAACATCATTTGGGAAATATAAAAAATAAATAAATAAATAAATTGTTTATATATATATATATATATATATATATATATATATATATATATATATATATATATATATATATATATATATATATATATATATATATATATATATATATATACACAGTGTATATATATTCAATGGGGGGCTAATAATTCTGACTTCAACTGTAAGTTGCATGTTTTTGGATGGTGGGAGGAACGTGTAAACTCCGCACAGAAACGTCGGCTGGCTTGGTAAGGACTAGAACCAGTGACGTTCTTGCTGTGAGGCAACAGTGCTAACCACTGGGCCACCGTGCCACTCATCTAGGAAAGGAGGAGGAGTGGTGGAAGGGGGGATTCTTCAAAACAAAGATGGCTGTTATATGGAACTTAGGGTATTTATAGTGACTTAGGAATCGTCTGATTGGTAAATCATAAATTGAATCATCCGGGACCGACCGCAAGCGATCATAAGCATGTGATCCTCTTGAAATTAGTTTATAAATAAACTTCACAAAGTTGAATGTTTAAGGGTCTGGATTATATTAGGGTTGGGCGATGTCGACCAATTTGGCACCGTACGATGTCTAATGTAAAAACATTGCAATGGACGATGGCATTATCACCATAGGCGTTAGTGAATTTATTTATGAATAATTAATAATTTCTTAATGAATTAATTATTTGTAGCCTAACGTTTCAACTACAGTACCTGACCCGCATGCTCTTTGTTTTACCCATAATCAAATCATAAATAAATTAAGATAAGTTACACACAAAATACCACCTGTCAATCACTTTTTCTGCAGGACTCTGGCATGAGTAGGCACAGTGATCCGTGTCGTTATAATGGTGTTGACAAACTAAGTACAAGCGTGAAAGTGAAAGATTAAAGCAGTGTACTGACGCTGTGACACGTTACCTTATAGATTCAAAAGACAGAAGAGTCATTAGATAGAGACAAAATTATTTAATATCACGTTAACAACTATAGTGAGACGCCATCCAGTGGTACATCCTTGATAAACTGTCCGACGTGCACTGCTCTCTGGGGTGACTACTGAAGCTCAGAATCGCACGCATAGTCTACACTGCAGCGCATGACATGTTTGTGTGTGTGTGTGTGTGTGTGTGTGGTCACGTGATATGAAATTTCAGCGGAACAGTGTGGATGGACGGAGGGCTTTTCAAAAATGCTAGATGAAACGCCAGAGTGGACATGGATCGTTTTTATTCTAAAATGTAATTTTAAAACTAAACTGTATTAGTGTAAACGGGGCCTGAGTGTGTATTTTTTGCGAACGAGTTGCTGCTGTGACGAGGCGGAGGATTATGATGCCAGCTCAGCATTGTGATGTCTATCAGCCATCGGCGATGGATGATGGCATCGTTAATCAACCCAACCCTAGATTATATGACGACATTAGTGTCCCTCTTCAGAGTGAAACTAGAATGAGATGTGTGTCATTGCTTTTTCTGTATGCCAAAAGATTTGTTTCCAAAATACCACGCCAGGTGAAAGATCATGAAGACCTCTAGAGTGAATCTGGTGAACCTGGACTCTTGGAGAATTGGAAACAACTTTTTTCTGAGTCATTTGTCATTTTATGTGTTTATTCTTTTTAAGTAAATGCATGCTAGCTGCCAGTTTGGATGGTGATTGTACCCAGTTTGATAAGACAGATGAAAGTACAAGAAACAGCCTTGAATATAAAACAGACTGTACTGTGTGTGTGTTCTATTTGTATGTGGGTCAGTTCACTCATAAAATATTTTTTACACTTCAAATTAAAGCGTTTCAATTGAGCGCTTAATCAGAATCCTGCAAAATGTGTTCATGATGCTGTTTTCAGCTGTTAAACTGATGCTTCAACTATTCTCAATTGAACACTTTAAAAATTAAACATTTAATTGTGTGATTTTCCCTGAAGCTCACTCAGTTCCAGAAAATAAGAAAATAACCCCTAAGGTTTCTTAAATGTCAAAGCTTAAACAGATCGGACGTCTCAACAATAGCAGGGAATGAA
This sequence comes from Danio kyathit, assembly GCA_903798195.1. Lineage (NCBI taxonomy): Eukaryota > Metazoa > Chordata > Actinopteri > Cypriniformes > Danionidae > Danio > Danio kyathit. The sequence continues at coordinate 51,183,297 of LR812529.1, read as the reverse complement.
AACAGAGAACATCTTCCTCTATGTAGTTTCATTTTTCTATAAATAGAGTCCTTTCCTTTTCCTTTGTCTTCTTGAGATGTTTTCCTGCCAATGCCCTAACACTACAAATTGCCTTGAATGTTGCCTTGAATATATATATATATATATATATTAGAGATGCGCGGATCAGCTCAAATGTCACCCGAATCCGCTCCTTCATTCTAATCATCCACCCGCCATCCGCCCGCACATATTATTTTATCTGATATATATATCCGCACCCGACCCGCACCCGATCGACACTTTAATAATTCTAATTCTTTGTTTTAAGCATGATGATAGGTGTTACTTTCTCCGCAATGTCCGGCGGCAGAGTAACAGCTCATTAATTCATGCTCGAGCAAATGATGAGACGGACAAAAGTACTCGATGCATGCCCTTCTTTTACTTATTTCAGTGTTTTCAGGTTCACAGTGCAAAACAGCTCCCGGGTGGAATTACTGAAGTAAACATAAAACAAAACCGGATAAACTTTCTCCCTCTAATTCACCGCACGCACAGCACACAGCAAGAGCTCACGTCACACAGCATGCGTGTCGAACTACACTACCCACAATGCCCCTCGCTATGGACTATGGACTAAAGCGGTCACCGTGGATCGTTCGTTATTAACAGCAGATTCAGCTTTTACATATACAGGAAAAAGAACAAAAACGGTGTCCCTTCAGCCTAAACAGCAGCTATGTTGTGTGTACTTGGCCCTTTTCTTAACACTGTGCATCTGCCTGGATTCGGGCGATTCCGCCTCGCCTCCAAAACACGGCTGGCTGCACTAAATGAGCGTTCGCTCGCATCGCTTGTTGCAGGAATGCACACGCTTCTCCTTGCAAGGCGCTGCAGTCCTGTAAATAAGCTATCTTGTTTCTCCCAGAACGATAGCAGATTTCCCTGATGACTCCTCTAACTGAAGTTAGCACAGTATTGTTGCACTTCATCCATTATTTTGGGCGTCTCATCTTCACATTCTGCGAAGTCCACTCTCTGCTTTTTTGCTGGTCAACTGCTATGACCCGCGACCCACCCGCAATTAATCATAATGTATTTTTTTATTACCCGACCCGCCCGACCCGCGGATTATCCGCAGCGCCCGCGGATATAACCGCCATCCGCGCATCACTAATATATATATATATATATATATATATATATATATATATATATATATATATATATATATATATATATATATATATATATATATATATATATATATATATATATATATATATATATATATATATATATATATATACACACATGGTTTCCGCTACATTCATTCTTCCATGGCGGGGCGCCACACCAAAATTCATCCCGCCACGGCTAAATTACAGCTTCCCATTCAACACATTCAGTCATTGTTTTTGTTGTTTTTAATAGCAGGTTATAATAGCACCAAAACGTATTAAAAGGTAAGTGAATTATAACAGCGAAAACTTTTCTTTAACCGTAGTAGTGCTGTGCGTCATTTGTTTAACCCTTTACGGTGACATGCTGACTGACTGACAGGTGCGTACGTGAGACCAGCAAACACGGCGTAGCTTTAAGTTAAGATGAACACCGTTTCCATAATTATACTGTATAGATAAAGGTCTATGGTTCTGCTTACAATGACTTTATCTGGCTAGAATTTATAGCGGTTTCACTTTACTTCAGGGCTGTTCAGCTACTTCAGCTGTTTCACTTTACTTCAGGACGCATTAATGCCGCTCTGTAGGTCTACCGGAGACATTCATAAATATTCCTAGCAAATCTAATAAATGTTGGAGATGTACTCGTCACATAAACGCACTAAACCGCACTTGAGCAGCGTATATTTCAGGGTGTAAAGTTGTGCACGAACAGAGGAAATCAGCGCACAAGCAGAGATTCGCATGCTCGTATTACATAAATGCGCTCACAACATGTGTCATTGAAATAACACCCATAGGTAGTTGGTACATCCGTGTAAAAGTCCTGCCGCCACAGCTAGAAAAAATCCTAGAGGAAACATTGTATATATATATATATATATATATATACATATACATATATACACATACAAGGGTTCCGCTCCATTAATTTTCCATGGCAGGGCGCCACGGCAAAATTCATCCCGCCATGGCTACATTACAGCTTCTCATTCAAAACATTGTAGTTTTTTTTTTTTAAATAGCGGGTTATAATCGCACCAAAACGTATTAAGAGGTGAGTAAATTATAACAGCGCAAACTTTTCTGTAACCATAGTAGTGCTGTGCGTTATTTGTTTTACTCTTTGACTGACTTGTTTAACCTGACTGACAGGTGCGTGTAACGTGAGGCCAGCAAACACGGCGTATAGTTTTCAGTTAGGATGAACACAGTTTCCATAATTATACTTTATATATAAAGGTCTATGGCTCTGCATACAACAAACAAAGACTTTATCTTGCTGGAGTTTATAGCGGTTTCACTTTACCTCAGGATGCATTAATGCCGCTCTGTAGGTCTATTGGAGACCTTCATAAATATTCCTAGCAAATCTAATAAAGGTAGAAGACAAATTCACTACGTAAACGCGCTAAATTGCACTTGAGCAGCGTATATTTGAGGGCGTGCAAGAAGTTTAAAGGATTATATTATTTATATATATATATAAAAAATTTTTGCATATATAAAGTGCTTGACCAACTCATATGTGCGATATGTCCGTGATTTGGTGCGAATAAGATCACATCTTAAGTGAACCATGAAGTTCGCGTTAACCGAGCACTGACCACTGTTTCAAGCAGAGTCTGGTACATTTCGCGGTTCCTCTATCTCTGCACATGGAAACTAATTTTTATTATATTCTACCTCTAAGCTTCAAGTATAGCAAAGTTTGAGTCTGTGTTCTGTGTCTCGCGCCATCTGAATCACATCCAAATTAATTATCCTAAATATGAGGTAACAAGTATATATAGCCGCTTTTCCACTATCGTGCCAAACCGTTCTAAGAACACTTCGGTACGGTTACGGTTGTTTCTCCACTGAGCCTGGAACGGCGCGGCACGATTACAAACCGTTCTCGGCCCAGAATTCTAGGCACGGTTAGACAACCGTGCTGAACTGTGTCGACAGATTCTGTTTGTTGACGTCGTGGCTCTGTTGCCAAGCTACCACAGCTGGCTCAGCGGAAGCCGCGCCTCATCAGACATCCACATGTAAACTACACTACATTTAATATAAAAAAATGATACAGGTCTAAACGATACAGTTTGAAAAGGGTTTTAAACCCATAGAGCAGTCTGGCGGAGAAGGGAATCTCCGGCTCACCACATTCTTACGAACATATTTTATTTATTAAAGTTATTATTGCATTGACCTGAATATAATTAACCATGTATAATTACTAACCCGCCATCTAAAATCTTAAAATAATAAAATAGCCTATTGTTTTACTCGTGGCTAGAGCTTGATTAATTTGATTGACAGGCAATAAGACATTTACTTCGCCAGACTGAGCGTGAGTTTAGGGGAGAGTGGGGCACAAAGAAACACTTTTTGGTTTTGGACAAATAATGAACCAAGTAATTGGGTTAGACAAACCATATCTTTTTTTACCAACAACACACAAGCCTCTCCTACAAATGAGCACTGGAATTATGATCGCCGGACCTATAGTTTCTGTGCAGTATTGCCAAAAGTGCCAGGAGTAAAAATGTTACTATTTACCCCACCTGCGGGGCAAGTTGTAACAGACAGAGGGTTAGTTGTAACACATGCTTATAAAGGCAGATTTCACACAATTAATTTAAATCCAGTGTACTTTAAATAGTAGCTATATTTCCTCAATAATATGGGCTCATTTCTTTTTTTATTCTACATAGCACAGTATGTTTATTTATTTATTTTTTGTTTATTGGATAAACACATTTGAATTTATTTGCATTATCCATTTATCCATTATTATATAATGCATTTATTTGCATTATTAGAAATAAAAAAAAATTTTTTATTAAAAACCTATTTTCTATAAAAAAAAACATTTTTATTTAAAAAGTTCTCAACATTACACTCAAAATTCAAAAATATATTTTGTTAGTTTAATTGGTGTCCAACAGTGTGTGGCTTAATTGTAACACCCTGTTGCAACTAACCCCGCTGTGTCATTTTTTACTCAAAACTGTCATGTTTTACTCAAAACTGGCTAGCAGTCTCTGTGTGTTTTATACATCTTTCAAAGTGGTTTCATCTATTAGCCTAGAAGACGGTGATCACAACAATATAAGATTTTACGCTCATACTTTCACCGATTTTTTCAAAATAAAAAAAAATCGACTATAATAAAAAAAACTTTTATGCTGCAAAAAGGGATTCTCCTGTGTATCTTATCCAAATTTCGCCGAAAATTTTCAATAATTGGCAGGAAGACATCTGCCGACAGGCCCGACACTGTGGTGAAAACCTCGGAAGCATGCCATGAATTAACCCTGAGCAAATACCTTAAAACTCAGTGTTAGCTACATTTAAGCCCGCGTTACTTTGTGCCCCGCGCTCCCCCTTTTGCTAGCAGAGCTGCATTCAGCAGCACAAAAACTCGCGCTGATCCAGGTGAGATCTTTACCAACGACTACATGCACAGCTGAAAGCCTTTTTTTCCTGCTGCGCATCGAAGACACGATTAACATCATCGATATCCACAACAACATCGCTTTATCCTTGGATCACGAACTTGCAGACTCTGAGCAACTGGGAAATAATTGCACTTTTTAATTCAAAGCCCAAACAGCTTGTTTCATTATTTAATGCCAGTTAGACTACCTGAAGGACAGTTACGGCGTGCTGGGATGTCAGCCGTCACCGTAGAAAGCTTTACGGAGGTGCACTGTCCAAGGTACTGTTGTAAGATTTAAATTATAGCCTATATATGCACCAATAAACAAGTGCAATGAATGAATAAAGAAAATAAATATGGATTCTTAAATGTCGGTAGCCTATTGTTTGTATTAAAATATCAATACGGTTTGACAAATGTTTTATAAAATAAAATGAGCAATTTTCAACATTTAGCTATAGGCCATTATAAGATTCAGTTAAATATAATTTGGACATTTATGGGGCCATGTAGCCTATGTTTCTGTGTGTTTTTTTTTTTTTTTTTTTTTTTTTGGTGATCTTTAATATAGCTACGCAAAATATTTTCTAAAATGTCAAGCAGGAATTTGTCTATTGCTCGTTAGTTAATTAACAAGACAAAAAAAATAATTAGAATAACAAAAATAAAATGATAAAAATACAAAGATAAAAGAGCAGCATTTTGTTAAATATAGTCCTTTATATGCTTTATATCCTGATATGCTATGTGTTGTTTCATATTCGTTTTTTATTTAACTTGATGCATTCATTAATGTTTGAAAACTGAAACAAATAACAACCATCGCTTAAAAGGTTATATTTTACCATCAAAATGCAGTATAGGTATTTTATATCATTATCAACTTTTGATATAAAATTGCAGTGTAATATAATTGATTGTTAAAAATGAAATAATTTAAGTGCTATATTTTTTATCACTTTTGACAAGGCCTGTCCAAAAATATATTTCTGCCACTAATACAAATACACTATTAATGTTGTGTTACGTCCTAAACAGTCTAGGGTTGGCGGGAACTTTAACAAAAGTATAAATAATTAAATAAATTAAACTTTTAAATACTCAATTTAGGGTTTTCCCCTTCTCCTGTCCCAGCTCACAATGATCACAACCAGTTGATCAAGAAATAACAAGGTTTATTTTTTTAAGCAAAAAAGATCTCAGAAGCATCTCTTCGGAAGTGAATCCAGGCAAAAATAACATACAAAAACACAGCTAACTTGTGGGGAAATAATGCTAATTTACCTGCTAAAATAAAATTACCCCAAATTAAATTACAGCAAACTTTCTCCCTCGCTGCCACAAACCAGGAGAAAACGTTTTTAAAGTAAATGGCGATTCCCAACCTAGAGCTTCAATTTAACCAAAATATTATGTTTTAATAAGTGAAAACAAAGCACACAGGCTCAGATTAAATACGTCTTTTGTTCCTCTCCTCCGCTTGTATAATCAAGCGCAGCTCTAGAGGGAGAGAGAGAGAGAGAGACCTGCGCATGCTCCACAGCGCACAACATCAGCTCCAGATGCATAAACAAAATACAAATCTGTGTATATATAATATTTATATATATATATATATATATAAAATAAATGAACAAATAATTATTACGTTCTGAAACGTAACAGTTGCATTATTGTTTATTTTTCTGTTATGTAAGGAGATTTGAAATACATTATTTATTTCCCCTCATGATGATTTTCAATCATCACGTTACATTTAGGTAATTTTCCCTCCAAATAAAATTTGCCCAGAGCCACGCAACATATGAACTCTAAATAAATACCAGCTGTGACTTGTAGCTAGGTATATTTAGCACCATATATGAGAGAGCAGAAAACAGTGTTCAGTCACGAGGTTGCTTTCGCTTGTACACATGCACATGAAAAAACTAGTTTCGGCTATTGTTTAAATTTAATTGAACAAAGGGAGCCGTTTACATTGCGTTACCAAGGCAACTACTGAAGCATTTTGTGTAGTTTCAAAGAGCTCTGTTTCAGCACGACAGTGGAAAATGAAACCGTATCCGTGCTGTCTGGTCCGGTTTGGCACGGAATGGAACGGTTCAGCATAAAAAACGGTTCAGCACGATAGTGGAAAAGCGGCTTAACCGTGCTGAGAATTCCGGGCCGAGAACGGTTTGTAATCGTGCCGCGCCGTTCCAGGCTCAGTGGAGAAACAACCGTAACCGTACCGAAGTGTTCTTAGAACGGTTTGGCACGATAGTGGAAACGCGGCTAAACTAAACCAAAAGCCACGTATGCTGCTTTACAAAACAAATAACTTTATATATCGAAAACACACATTATTTTACACAACTATGAGCACACATTTTAACACATTTGTAATAATTATTTTACCAATGATGCAGCATGGGGAAATTCCTAAGTTTGCAGTAACTGAAACGCCAACACAACAGCACCGGTCTGCAGAAGGGCTTCTCTAGCGAGTGTGTATCTGCTCCGCAAGTGCCGCTCGCCTCTTCCTCTGACTCTGCACCAAGACTGATTTTTAACATCTGATGATGCACTAAAGTAAACATTCTAAGCACACTGGTGTAATCGGATGCTTCAGGAAACAGCCAATGCTGTCTGATCACATGAGTATCACATGAGTGTTATTGTATGCGTCAAAGGGTTAAAAGTGTGTTCATTATTCATCGATTCTTCTGCGTACCACTATAAGGAAGCCCGTGTACCAGTAGTGGTACGCGTACCACAGTTTGAGAACCACTGTATTAGACCATTGTTTTGGTCTGTGACAAATATACAGTATCACCACATGTTGAGTTGTTTTATGTTCCCATTTTTTTTTTATGTAGGCCATTCAGCACAATATGGAAGCTAAATGTAATGGACAAGCACGGCAATACAATTGTGGACCTCCAGCTTGTTCAAGTCTGTAACTTAATTAAATATAGAACATTGACAAAAATGTATTTCAGTTTTTAATATAAACAAATATTATTATTGTGTGCATACCTAGAGCAATGAGCTTGGAGGTAGCTATCATATGGAGAAAGAAGGGCTAAAGAGATGTCTGGATGTACTGGAGAATAACGGGTTAGAAGTGGATTACATTGTCACTAACCGTCATCCACAGATCCAAAAGTATCTCAGGGAGTGCAAGATAACCCAGTTCTATGGCATATGGCACTTCGAGAAGGGATAGTATTTGACATTAGTCTAACCACATTATAAGTTACAGTAAAAGTGAGTGTTTTTTGATTTCCATTATATCTATTTTTTCTGTATGTCAGGTTTATTTAAGAAATTAGATCAACTGGGAAAAAACAAGGAATGTGGATCAGTGAAGAAGTGGCATTGTAGCATCAGAAATTATGTTTACTGGTGCGCCACTTCCTCTACATCAGAACCAGAGAAGGTGGCTAAATGGACTTCGATGATCAACCACCTTCAGAATGTGCACACACATACGCTATCTTTCCCAAGTGTGCTCATCCACTTAAAGCATCAAAGGACACAAAGAAATGGTTTCAACCAGGTACTTATTAATTTGTCTCTTTTCAAAAATTTGGGTTGCCTTTTATAAATCACATTTCTAACACTCTTTATTACTGAATAATTTGGTGAAGTTACTTCTAGAAGAGCAAGTATTATTACTTTTCTAATAACATTTTTTGCATATGTTTATTAATCCTTCGAAGCGCTGCATTCAAATCTGCGTTTGAAAAATGCAACAAAAAAAAAAAAATTTAATTCAGTCTTTAGTCTTAGTTATAAAGTTACAACCAGCCATTAAAACTATGCCACTGAATAATTCTTCAAAAATGACATCTAATAAATGAAACATGAAGTTTTATTATTGAATTACTAAATCATTTATTGAAAATGAGACTACAAATTTATATTATTTATTGTATAAATTATAATGTTATATTAATACATTTCGCATTATCAGGAACAGTAGTGAAGATCATTTTTACCAGTATTTAAAATTTTACTCTTTATTTTTTTTCAGCTGATTATTTCTGCATTTTATTTTTAATAAAATTACAGATTCTAATTTCTGTTTGTTAAAACCAAATGTTTCTTGCATACTGTTTCTGTAATATATTGAAAGCAAATTACATTTGACTGCGGTCCAATCCGTGACTCAAAAACTGTAATGTGATCTGAAGAGTGAGATTTGTGATGCGTTACACCACTAAGTCTGATTTGACCAAACAAAAGAGCAATGCATGCTTTACAATAAACTTAATTGTATTTTTTTTTATATAACATAGATTTTCCACAGCAATAAAATATAAAAAGTATTATTAATGAAAGAATACAAAACAAGATCTTGATGACATTTTAATATCAGTATACATTTTAAACAAAAGATTTTCAATTGAAGCTTTTATTATATCAGAATCCTGCAAAATGTGTCTATGAAGCGGTTTTCAGATGCTAAACTGGATGCTTCAACTATTGACAATTGCACTTAAAAATGTGTAAACATTTAATAGTGTGACTTTCCCTGAAGCTCACCAAGTTCCGGAAAATAAGAAAATAACACCTAAGATTTCTTAGATGTAAAGGGTTACACAGAGCTGACGTCTCAACTATAGCAGAGAAACGAAAACGGATAACATCTTCCTCTATTTAGTTTCATTTTCCTATAAAGAGAGCCTTTACTTTATCTTCTTGGCATCTATTCCTGCCAACACCCTAAGACCACAAATTCCCATAAATGTTATTTATTTTAATAATACTATACTACTACTACTACTACTAATAATAATAATAATAATAATAACAACGGTCTCAACTTACTGAAATGCAATGTCTTTTCATGTTTCCCTACAATACAGCACATCTAGGGTTACACTGATACCATTTTTTTGGAACCAATCCAATCTGATACCAAAAATGAGTATCAAACGTTATAAATACAGATCTTGTGCAGTTTATTTCCTTTTGCATAATACAATTTCTATAGTACTGCTTATCGGAGTTATAGAAATTCAAATATCACTTCTTTAGTAGACAATTTAATGATTTAAATAATAACTTAAAATAGTCCAATGAACAGTGGAGCAAACCATCACAAACAAACAGGTAAAAGACCAACAAATGTACACAAACTAAACATATCAACATTTACAGTATGTATGTATTACATAAGTTATTTGAGTATTGCATGTTTAGAAGTTATAATCTTTCAAATTATGGTTATTACATAAATGTACATATACTGTGAAATTAATACAAGAAAGAAGTCATTTTTAGATAAGCATTTTAATAATCATCACGTCTGCACAAGCGGTGTTTGAATGAAGAGCTTGATGCATCACTGAGACACAGCGAGGAGCTCTCCAGTATCTGTGGCCATTTTCAATACTTTGCACAGATCCACAATGTACCGATTTTTCACTTTGTGCTGCCTGCAATGTATTAATCAAGCCTTTTCTTTCCAATTTCAGGTACTTTGTGTGTGAAGAGCTGGTAATAACACTCTCTCTGCTCCAGACACAGTGCAAAATGTAACATGATTTATAAACATGCCATCTTCCTGACTATGTGTGTGCATTTCGAGAGCGTCCACACAATTTGTCTAATTTACCTCAGGTCAGTTTGAGAAGTTCGCAGACAAAGGAGAAAGGCCGATTTGACACATTCGCTGTTTTTCATTTGTTTTCTGAAAGAGACAAAGTCTTGGTATTGTTTTCAGTTCAAGGTGCTGCATTGCAGGCTAAATTCTCTGGGTCTTTATAGGGTGAACCCATCATTATCAGGGTTAGCACATTGCTGTGGGACAATGTAAGAGACAACCATCAAATTCATCATACGTCACCAAAGCAGACACTTTTTTTTTTTTTTTCCTGGGCACAAGTTGCACGATACATAAATATTCTTGCCTTTCACCTCAACGAGGATAAAATAGTGCTTCCAGTTTGCAAACGCTACCTTTGAACTTGTTGGATTTGCCATTGTTCTGACTCTTGGTCGGTGTGCCACCTGTGTGAACACCTGCACTACTCTGCCTCTGAGTGGCAAACGATGGAAATGTACTCTATTGAAGCCAATCATCATGTTCTCAGTTACACCATGCTCACAGACACACCAGTAATCATCACTGGTTGGTTATATGCAGGGCCAGGCGGAATCTGTGGACGTTTTTTGCTATTTCTGCAGAGAATTTTGGTAAAAATCTGCGCATTTCTGCGGAATTATTTTGGGAGTATCATAACTAAAACCTTAATATTTTAAATAAAAAATTATATCTTTTTAACTTTTATGTAATGTTTAAAATGCAAATCCAATTAGATTAACTGTAAATAGTTAACTTTAAGTAAATAAACAAAATTAATGATGGGCTAAAAATCTGCTGAAAATCTGCAGAAAATCCGCGGAATTCTGCGGCAGAGTTAAAATGTAGCTAAAATGTAACACAATCAATTTTAGAGTTGGAGTTTAGTGTCATTTTTTTTTTTTACAACAAATGTACTGTTCTTTTATTCAACACTCTTGAATGCAAGTTCTGGTGTTTGTTTAGTCATCAATGCCAAATACCGCAGTCTGATGAAGGTATAAATGCTGTAACAGGGCTCCAAATTAACCTATTTGCTTGATAGCTCCTAAAATTAAGAAGAGTTTTATATTAACAGATTTTTTGCGTTTGAAATCAACATTAATCAAAACTAACAATCAAAAAATATTTATGCATGCGTCCACCGGCCCTGAATGCACAGCTTGATGTGAATGAGATGAGCTGAGTTAACGATAATAACTGTGCTGTGTTCTGACGCGTGATGTCTGATATTGCACAGATGATACTTGACAAATAACTTATTTAAATGCATCATCTTAACAGCAATAACGGTCTTGTCATGATATGCATTATTAGTCTAATCTTAGTGAATCCATGCTCTTATGCGATGTGTACGCGGTGTTATATTTTACATATTGCTGCCAATTACATGGCTGACAGCAGTGTAATGATTAAATAAATGATTAAATAGAACCTCTCACACTTAAAATGTGTAGATGAGGCAAACAGTTACCTGCAAACTCCAAACTTCAATAAGAAGAGCTTGAAGGCAGGGTGCGCATTGCAGGCTTTTGTTTAGTTCAAGTTCACAACAACTGTTTTAAACTATTCCTGACCGATGTGCTTCATGTTTTTAGGTGAATGTGAATGTCTCCGAAATCTGTGCATGCATTTTGCAGTGAAAACAGGTCGAACGGCAACCATTTATGCACTCACAGTCTAACACAAATGCTCCCAAATATATATTGAGGTCGCAAAGATAAATTTTCGGGTGCATATGCGACCAAAACTGTCGCAATTTCGAGCCCTGTGTAAACTTGTATGAAAACAAACTGAACCTTGGAAATCTCATCAAGCATGTCCTGTGAATGATTTGCTTCCCAGCCACAAATACTGTATACACACACACACAATATATGTACTGCAATTAACTGAGATATCTAATTGTATTTAGATGTTTATTTTTCTTTAATTACCTTAATGTAAACTTTTGTTTAATAAATAAAATGACATGAGAATAAATGAAGAGTTCAGATGCAAAAACCTCTAAGTGCCATCTGGGATTTTCTTCTACGATGAGGCTTTTTTCATTCAGCCTCTTATGTTTGTTTAGTTATTTCATTTTAAAAGTGATGAAAATACCCTATTCTTTGCCATAAAAGTGAAATTACTGAATCAAGACATGGGAGCCTGAGAAAAATACCTACATTAAAAGAATTTCAGATGGCACTTGTTTTTGCATTTGAACTCTTCAAATAATATAAGGCACAGTTTGTGAGTTTATTAGACACCACCTTAGTTTTGGGGAATTTCTTAAAGTTTTCTGAACAATTGGCTCTGTGTGGGAACCAAAGTGATGAAGGGCTGTTCCAGTAAAACTACTAACAAACTTCTCTCTTTTGGCTTTCACTTCGATTTGATGCCCATCTCTGACTGCATAAATGAGGAGGAGAACGGAAGACTCTCTGAGACTTACTGAGACTGAAGACCTGAACACTGACGCAAATCTAGATAAACAAACAAAGGAAGCAGCCCTACAGTCAGACACACACTTCCCTCAACACTCCAACAAAACTCTACTGCGATTAAGAACTTGCAATACTCTAAAATGGCTGGAAATCCACAATTAGATCACAATGGGAAAGGACACAACGAAATTGGTAAGTGTATAAAAATAATGTTATACTACATGGTGTTTGTAAAATAGGTCTTTGTTGCCTTGGATCAAACAAAGATCTGAAAAGCTTGTCTTTATTAATAGAAACATTAAAATCAAATATGAAAAAACAATTATTACTAACATACTGTCCTGGAATCATGGTTCTTATCGAAAAAAATTGAGCTCAACTCTTTCTTCCTGATAGCCTCAAGATCTAAAATTCTTGTACTGCTCTCCTGTACTCCATTACACAATGCTTTGCTTGTTGTTAGGCTAACAAAAACATTTAAGAACTACATTTTTCAGACCAGGGGGCTATTCCATAAAGCAAGCTTAGAGAAAAAGCCAGGCTTATTTTGGTAAGTCAGGTTTATTAATGGCGGATTCGGTTTCATAAATCAAATTTACGATAGTTCAAACTTAGTTACCCTGGCAGCTTATGCGGGGAAACTAGCCTGGTCTGGGGCAGGCTAACTCTCAGGCTAAGTCAAGTTCAAGCGTAATCAAAGTAATGTTAACATTCACCTGCCATAGTTTGATGCCATTTTAATTTAGTTAACCTCTTAATAATGATTAAAACTTTAGAGTCACTTAATAGGAAATATATATATACCTAAATATACCCTACCTAACTTATAATCTAATGGAATCAGTTGGCATATATATGCAGTGTAACTTAAATTCAACAAACGGACCATCAAAATAAAGTGTGACCATATATTTAAATTCATACAAGTTATTCCAAACAAAACAAATACAAGCTACATTTCAACTAAATTTTATATTTTTTCAACTAACTTTTATATAGGTTCTGTTGATTTTTTTCCCTGGTTATTAAAATTGTATTTAACATTTTTCCCCAACATATTTATTTGGGTGTACTAATTTTTGCACTGTGATCTTCAGTTTAGTTTTTGTTAGATTATTTCCAAATTTTGATTTGGTAGTGAATAATTTAATGTATATGCACAAATATATTATTGTAAAGCATTCTGTAGAAAATATTAACTTAAAAGAAAGATCTGTGAGGGGGGTGTATATATATATATAGCGTAATGAACTGCCAACTTATCCAGCATATGATTTACGTTGCGGACGCCTTTCCAGCTGCAACCCATCACTGGGAAACACATCCACTATAGACAATTTAGCTTACCAAATTCACCTATACCACATGTCTTTGGATTTGAGGGGGAAACCGGAGCACCCGGAGGAAACCCACGCGAACACGGGGAGACGAAAGCACTGACTGATTTAAGGAAACACACTACATTTCTTAAATAATGACTTTAAAGCTGCAAACCCTGAGTGGAATAATCGGGAGATGATCCGGGCCCAGCAGTACGCTCACCTTAATGTAAAGATATTTTCCCACGGGGTGCGGGAAACAAAAGTGTCAAAGAGAAAGCTATTTGCAGCAGTTTCGGGAGCAAATTAAAAATCCCGCCGCTTGTGCGTGCACGGCTCTTTATTGGCATTTTATTGTGCTTACATTTAGCACATTTTGTATGTTACGATGCATTAAAGCTTTTCCTTGCAAGCAACAACTGGCAGTAAGCGAGCATTCTCTCTCTCGCTCTCTCTCTCTCTCTTTCGGTCAAGCACACTTTCTATTATGACAAATATTTAATTTAATGTTAATAGGCCTAAATAATGGCCAATATTTTAAAATATACTGCTACATATGTAGCCTATTGAGACGATCTGCAATTTATTCTCAGCCTTCTCTCTTGCAAGCTATATTATTTGATTGTCATGTTTAAATTATTATATGTTTGAACTCTAAAAACTAATGCGGCTCACTCGCTGTGAACATGTCTTATCTCAGAGCTCTTTCAGTTCTCGAAGTTGCCATGGTAGCAAACAACATAATCGATGTATCTATGATCGACCTTTAAGGTTTCACGACAGAAACGTGCACGAGCAGTTATCTAGATTATTTAAACTGAACTCAGACTAGTTAGATCAAATGATCTTCAACTGACTGTTATGGAACCAATTTAAGCGTGGATGTTTAGTTTGGCTCACTGAAGTCAGGCTTTTGACTTTAATCCCCGCTTTTCTAAACGACTTTTATGAAATAGCCCCCAGGTCAACACTTCTTGATATCAAAAGTACTAAATTACCAATAATTTCCAAATGACTTGAATGAAAAGAAGCTAGCGGTTAATTGTTTCTGCCCTTTACATTATGCCCCCATTTGTTACAACTAACCTGCAACTGAAACACACATCACATGCACTCACAGCCCATAGGCTGGGACATCACGGTGTTTATGGAATACACACACAAAAAAAGTTGTCTTTAATGTTGTCTCAGTGCAGATTTCAAATCAAATTTCTAAAATAATGTTTTTAAATCAGAGCACAGCCATTTTTAAAAACTTTTTTCAGATTTTAAGACAATGGCTGTGCTCTGATTTAAGCTAAACTGACTTGTTAAATGATAAGACAACAGAATGTTTTTTTTTTATTAAAGAATGTCTGTATCAGTATTTTTTTAGCTTAGTGAAAATAAAATCATACATGAAAATGCAGAATATACATGAACATCATTGAAAATAGCTTTTTAATGCAAATCTTTAATATAGGTGGTAGTCATAAAATGTTTTGACAAAACCCCTAAACTGAGCCAATCAAATAAAGGTGGGCACAAAAGAAGAGCACAAATTCCAGAGTGAAGTGTTTAGACGGGCTAATAAGAGAAAATCAAGCATAATATATGACAATAAATGACTTCCAGCAGTATCCAAAGATGCAATATGTTTAACTTATTTCTCAAAAATGGCTAAGGTACTGGCATGTATAATCCCAGAGTAAGAAAATAGTCTGGAATTTGAGGTCCACATCACACAAAATCCCAAAATAATAGCTTGAAATCTCACATTACAAATGTTCTAATGTGTAAAAAAAAAACATAAATTCATATAAATTGTGTTGTTGTTAATATCTGTTTTTGCTGCCACTGAATTAAGGTTCATTTCATTTATCTACAGAGGAAGATGACATACTTTATACCGATGTGCTGTGGGGTGGAAAACGTCCTGGAGTTTTTACCGTTTCAAGTGATGTCAATAAAAATTTACTCAAAAAGGAAACGTGGAAATGCAAAAGGAAAGTTACAAAGAAGCCAAAGATGAAACTCGTGTCAGCTGGTGTTGATATAGGTGAAACCTTGAAAATAATTGACACGTTTGACAGAGAATCAGATGCCTATGCAGAAGGCACATACGCTCAACATAAAGTATATAAGGCAGGTCTTAAAGATGAACCAGGCCAGAGGATTCCCAGGGCTGGGTATTGTGCAGAAGCAGGAGTTGGACGAGCTCGAGCTGAATACCGTATATTTGAGGCAGAAGCTAAAGGCCCCAATGCATCAGTTGCAGCTGAAGTCAGTGTGCTTGGAGCAGGAGCAATGGCTCGAGCTGAAATCGCCAGCGCAACGGCTAGTGCCGGTCCAATTGGTGTGAAAGTGGGACTTGGACTCGATACAGGTGCATCTATTGGTGTGGATGGGCTGGAGGCAAAATTCCTGGGAACAGGGATCTCAATCGGTCCAAAAACCAGTGTGTCTGTTCTGGGTTCAGAAGTGTCATGTTCAGTCATGTAGAAACATAAAAAGAACAGGACTCTACCTGTAACAATGCAATACAGTTCAGCCTACAGTTCAACCATTTAACATCACCAGAGAAAAAGCGTGTGTATGGTGTCATTTGGGACTCAACAAACAAATCACATGATAGAAACTCTGAGGATTGTAAAGCTGAAAGCCTTTAGCAAACTACTAATTAAAGTACTGTTTTTAAGTTTGAAGATGTGTGTGCTTTGGGTTTTTTATGTATTTATTGCTGCTTCTGCTGTTGAATCATTAATCTGACAGGATGGACAGGCCACATTAGAAGCATTACTTTTAAAGCAAACGCTTAAGAACAAAGCTAATATCTGAGAGAGTTGTTTGAGGCATTAATAACACACAAACCCACCCTTACATTAATGTAATATAAATATAATGCTGATATCACGATCCGATGGGCAGCATTTTTCCCCATTTGAAAATTCAGGAGGGCTTTGAAAAGGGAAATCAAAATGAAGGACAGGAAGTTTTATCAACCAATGTAAGAGAAGTCTTTGGTGTCTCCAGAATGTATCTGTGAAGTTTCAGCTCAAAATACCCATCAGATGATTTTATATCCATCTTAGATTACAGCTAAACACAGCACAATTAGACACAGACAGCAACTCCGACACAAATGAAGCAGAGATGCAGTTTCTGAGTCAAAAATACCAAAGAGTGAACCAGGTTATTTGATGTATTTGTTGTGATGTTTATTCAAGCCTTGCAACAATGAATGAGCAACACCTAAATGCCATTACAAAGTTTGCAGTACACACACACACACACACACACACACACACACACACACACACACACACACACACACACACACACACACACACACACACACACACACACACACACACACACACACACACACACACACACACACACACTTAACTTTGCTCTGTTTTTGCACGTCTACTGGCATCAAATACGACATGATGCTTAATATAAGCTGCTGTGTGGATATCTTGTGGATATGATAACAAATTGATACTGAGACATGGAAAATACGTGCCTGTCAATCAATTTAGTGGGCGGGGAAACCAAGTAGGTATTGCTGCAGCCCAGAGTGGGAGGGATTTTACTGCAAGTAGGCTGGGTGATCTCCAAGTGGGAGGGACTTACGCTGCAAGTGGGCTGGGTTGATGTAGATGTAGTAGACATTAATAAAACACATCCGTTTATGGTGAGGTTGGGTTTAGGGTTGGGGAAGGTGTAGACATTCATAAAAGAAAATAGGTTGAACTATGTGTCATATAAAAGACATTATTAAAATGAAAACTCCAGGTTTGTACAGCCCACTTGGAGCTGGCTCCGACCTCCATTTATACCCTCCTCGGGAAAACCGCACTATGGTTGGCCTCAAGATCACTGGGATTTGAATCCTGATTTAACATTAGAATATATATTTTTTAAAAAGCACTTGATGTGTTCATACTGCTATAATAAGCCTGTGTACTCTCTTGCGTCTGTCCAAACAGCTTTTTAAAATGATTTTCCATGATAGGTGCCCTTTAAACTGTTCAGGTTTCCAGAAATCTCCCAATGACACACAGAGAGAGCAGGTGCCCATAAACTGAATCTGGGCATTAATCCAAATGCTGAGGTTTCCAGGGGGTATCCCTTTCACTTTCGCTTTTATGAATGAAAGTTCCCCAGGCACTTCCTAGAACACACGTGACAGTTTTCCTAACAGGATTTCTATAGCATTGAGGCTGAAATCCTAACTAAATCTTTAAGTTAATGATTATTTTTTTGTTTCTTTCTTTCCAAAAGATCAAAACTGGTCTGATAGAGACTGTTGATCATGATCAGCCAATTAATAAACTCTAAGAGACTTTTTATCTCATATAAAGAATTTTTGTAGCATTTTCAGTTTCCTGTTTCTCCAAAATAATTTCCTATACTGATGGGATATTTGCCATCAGGTCTTGTTACTTTATTAAAAGGTACTCTTTGTCACACATTTTGCTCAATTTGATGGATTCTGTTGTTGATCGATTAAATTTTGCTTCTCCCTGTAAAAATAATAACATATATTCATTATTTCAGCAGAATATTATTAGTCTATCAGGTGTGCTATTACAATAATTCAGTGGGTCACATTTGGTGGAAAAAGGTATTGATGCTTCCTCAATTATTTTATAACTAATACATTAAAAGATATTTTGTACTAAATACTTCAAAAGTTCTGTCCTGCCTCTCATTATTATATTAAGAAATTTAAAAGTGATATTGTGAAGACATCTGTAATATTGTGAAGATACAATTTGATGGAATTTTTATGGAAATTAATGGGATTTATTTGTAGACATTAAGAATCATTGATTTCTGTAATTTACATAAAGGAAACAGAGAGAAGCTAGACTACCAGTAAAGCTGCTGTACTATATTTTAAAATGAAACCTGTTTGAAAATAATGCATCATTGTTGTCTGATGGCTATTTGAACCAGTTGGGACATGGTGCATAGCATGCATGCTTACAGTAGTGTTTGTGTGTGGTGTGAGATGTGTGTGAGTGAAAGAGAGAGAGGGGGGGGTTATGTATATATAACAACAAGATGCATATATGAGTCCATGAAAAAGCGATGAATGAAATGACTACCATATAAACACTTCAAGAAGTCGGTTTCTTCAAAGATTATTCTGTTCTCTTCCCTATCCTGTTTTCTTCCTGTCCTTCCACTGGACTGTTTGGAAAAAAACTCTCCAGTCCTTGAAGACACTTGATGCACAGGGCCCAAATGTTTTTTAGGTTCTGTCAAGAATATAATTTTGAAAAAAACATTTCAACAAAACAACTGGCATTATTTCAGCCGTACTCAATAATAAAGGTCAGCTGGAATTGGTTTTGAAAGTATAAAAATTCAATGTAACATATATTCAATATGTATCAATATAATATATTGTAAGGCATGGTCTCCATGTTCATTTTGCACCCCTATTGCCTGTTTTTGGTGTCTTGACAACTGATTATATGGCAGTTTTTAAAGGGGAAATGAAGCACTCAGTCAAGTTTACATTATTTTGTACATTGGATTCAACTTTAATGAAAATATATTAAACAAACTCTATTAATGTTACCATTTAGCAGAAAACTGCATGTTTTACTATAGATTATAGACCTAGGGCGCCGCCATCTTGGAATGTAGCCGTGTCTGACGCCACGGGGTTGGTTCTGTTCCCTCAGCTGAACAAATACAGTGGAAGGACTGAACACGGAGACTGTAAAGCCTAATTTAACCTAATGGGTGAAGCTGTGGACGGGGAGCTGGTGCAAAAACAAGCATCAGATGTGTGTCTAATATAAAATATATATATTTATTCTATTTTTCTTTTCCTCTTTTAATTACTGATCATTTAATGCGCTTTTGTCCACTCTCTGTATTATGCTGCCTCACTGCCTGTCTGGGTTTCAACTATGATTGTAACGGACTGAACACGGAGACTGGACAGCCTTATTTATTTGAATGCATGAAGTTGTGGATGTGCATCGCAGAGCTGGTGCAAATACAACAAATACAAGCATTTAAGTGTCTTAAGTTGTGTATTTTTCTTTTGTTAATACCTTTCGTTTGATGCGCTTTGGTCCACTCTCATGCTGCTCCAGCGCTGCCTGACGAGGGGATTTACATTCAGACTAATGCAACAATTAAAATCATACATGACTTCAGGCTTTACTAAGTCACATCTGTGTGGATTATGTCAAGACATATTCCCTTTTCATGTCGATCAACTTGATCATTAATATAATATATTTATATTGAATATATATTGTAAAAAAAAAAAAAAAAGTGTCATTTATTTCCCATGGAGCCTCATAGCCACAATAATGTGATGCGAGTCACGTGACATAACCCACTGAGTGGTAACATCTGAATCTTTGATGCAACATCCATACAGAGTAACGCTATGGGACGAAAAGAGCAAGAGAGGCAGAAAAGCCAGGCAGCGGCGACATTATCGCAAAATTTTGAACATATGTTCAAAAAGAACAGGGTAAGGCTTACTAACAGGGAAGTTACTTACTTCCTAACAGATGAAAATCTGTCCCTATCTATGGAGTTCTAGGCTAACTGGCCGCATTAGCCGGGACGTCCTGTATATCTATTGACTTGTCCAGTACATGACCTTCCTTTCCCTATTTTTGCCATTATTTTTTTTTAATAACTGTCCAACGAAGGCTTTAATGGCAAGCGGAGTCCTCAGCCGTCAGATGTCACTTCACAGCAAAAGATGCTAATCCCGTCACGTCTGTGTTTTTGAGGCTGTTTGCTCACTTCATTCGTTTTATTCTGATTGGATATAAATCCGATCGCTCAAACCACTTCAGAAGGTAATCTGGGATGCTTTCCAGATGAAACTGGACAGGTCTAATCATTTTTTAGACAAAATTAATATAAATAAAATAAATTATGACCTGGAGAAAATCTGACCTGCACCTGAAACACCTGTAGGTGCGCTTTTACAGCCAAAACTCTATTAAAAACATGTTTACTATAAGCATAAAACATGTGGTCTAACTTTTCAGGCCTGTAGCCAGGGGGGATTCGGATGGTTCTGAAGACCCACCCCTCACTGACAAAGGTCCAGAATTTGTCCCATACATGAGCTCATTTGTCCTATTTTGACTGCTATGCCATCATAAATAATGAAAATAATCCATCAAAAAAGACTTTAAGACAAAATGAAATCCTCTGTCAGCTGTTACTTCGGTGGGACTTTAGCTAATCAGTTTTGGCCAATGCTAACAAATATTTAATTTTATAATCTGATGTAAGAGAAGTCTTCTTTCTCTACTGTATTGTTTTTAAACAGAGAAAACATTTTACAGGTAACTTTTATTCTAAATCTTGGACCTTATTCCTGAAATAAAAAAATGAGCAATAAAAAGGTGTGAATTGAGCACCAGAAACAGCATATTACATTAATTTGAATATATTTTGGCTATTGTTGATATCCAGGAATTTTCAAATGTACTTTTCTTCTGTTTTTTACCAAAGAGACAAGAAAAATTCTGAACAATTCATTATTATTGTTTTATTATTATTATTATTATTGTTTTATTTAATTTTTTTTAATATTGGCCAAATTGTGACTGAGGACAGTTGAATGTGCTGGCCAGTTTGTTTTTTGTCTAATACATGACAGTAGGCCACAGTTTTTTTTACTTTAAAACTTTAACAGATTCCTATATTTTCCTAATGATATATGATGTAATAAATTTGTATTTTAAAAATTTGTCTTGTTTTAAATTTTCTTTATTGCAAATTTTTAGGAAATATTTTAGTACATCAAAAAGTGTGGTTATGATGACATCTGACTAGCCAATCCAGCAAAAAAAAAGTAGTGCTTAAAATGTCACTAAAATGCAGTATTTATATCTTATAGTTAAATAGAAACTGAGGAGTATAACTGCAAAAACGTCCACTTTTTGAGAAAAAAAGAACCACCCCTTTTCACCAGGCTGGCTACGGGCCTGACATTCCAAGATGGTGGCACCCTAGGTCTCAAATCTATAGTAAATATGCAGTTTTTTGCTAAATGGGTACATTAATCGAGTTTGTTTAATATATTTTCATTAAAGTGGAATCCAATGTACAAAATAATGTAAACTTGACTGAGTGCTTCATTTCCCCTGTAAGTGATCAAGTGCTTGAGCTGCTCCATTTAAGGGCAATGCTAAATTTTGCACTGACTGAATGGTGACGCCCTTCTAGATAAAGAAAGCAAGCTGCCCTACAGTCAGACACACAACTCCCTCAACACTCCACCAAAACTCTACTGCGATTAAGAACTTGCAATACTTTAAAAATGGCTAGAAATCAGCAATTAGGCCACCATGGACACAACGAAAATGGTAAGTGTATGAACATAATTATTTTATATTTAAGCCCTACATGTGTGTTATACTACAGTACATGTTGTCTGAACACAACCAAACAATCTGAGTGTGCGACTGGTGTTTGTAAAATAGGTCTTTATTTACTTGCATCAAACTAAAATCTGAAAAGCTTGTCTTTATTAAAAGAAACAATGAAATCAAATATGTATAAACGATTATTACTAACATACTGTGGAATCCTGATTCCTATCTCAGTGAAAGACAAGGCAGTACCTAGGTTCGGGCCAAATTCTGAGCTCAATGCTTTCTTCCTGATGGCCTCAAGATCTGAAATTCTTGTACTGCTCTCCTGTACTCCATTACACAGCATTTTGTTTGTTGTTAGGATGACAAAAAGGTTTAAAAAAAAAAAAAAAAAATCTACATTTTCAGGCCTGATCAACACTTGTCAATATCAAACAAACTGAAATACCAAATATTGCCAAATAACTTCAATTAAAAGTGCAGATTTCAATCACGGAAGACCAAAATAGCACAAAAAGGCTCAAAAGTAAAAAGTGTTTTCAAATTCCTGAGTGTAGTGTAAGTTTTGGGCTTAATAAGGGGGAAAAACCAAGTGTAATATATGACAATATATTAAGCTTATATGATAGAAATGTTAAATGACTGACAGCTAAATCCAAAGATGCAAAGTACTTCACTTATTTCTCAAAAGTTGCTAAAGTGTCTGCTTGAATGTAAACATTGTCTTTATAAAAACTGCAGCCTCAACACAGATAAACTATGGATGTTTACATGTACTAAAGACTAAAAAATGTTGACCATGTCTATTGGGAACTACGGGAACCCAAAGGGGAGCATCACATGTTCGAGTGAAAACCGATTTTCATTCAAACATATCAATGTAAACTACACACTCAAGTTAATCGATATATCACCCAGACCTAACTTAAGTACAATACGGCCTGTCAGCTACCTGTCCCCAAGTAGGAGATAGTCTGTGATTTGGTGTCCATACAAAAAAAAAAAAAAAAAAAAACAGCTTGAAATGTCACATTACTAATGATCTAATGTGTAAAAAAGTTGCATAACTTCATATAATCCTGTTGTTGTAAACATCTGTTTTTGCTGCCACTGAATTAAAGCTCATTTTATTGATTTACAGATGAAGATGATGACATACTTTATACCAATGAGCTGTGGGGTGGAAGACATCGAGGAGTTTTAAAAATTTCAAGTGAGATCAATAAAAATTTACTCAAAACGGAAACATGGAGATTCAAAACGCGAGTTTCAAAGAAGCCAAAGATGAAAGTCATGTCAGCTGGTGTTCATATAGGTGAAACTGTGAAAATAATTGACACGTTTGACAGAGAACCAGATGCCTATGCAGAAGGCACATACGCTCAACATAAAGTATATAAGGCAGGTCTTAAAGATGAACCAGGCCAGAGGATTCCCAAGACTGGATATATCGCAGAAGCAGGAGTTGGACGAGCTCGAGCTGAATTCAGTGTATTTGAGGCAGAAGCTAAAGGCCCCAATGCATCAATTTCAGCTGAAGTCAGTGCGCTTGGAGCAGGAGCAATGGCTCGAGCTGAAATTGCCAGCGCATCAGCTAATGCTGGTCCACTCGGTGTGAAAGTGGGACTTGGACTCGATACAGGTGCATCTATTGGTGTGGATGGGCTGGAGGCAAAATTCCTGGGAACAGGGATCTCAATCGGTCCAAAAACCAGTGTGTCTGCTCTGGGTTCTGAAGTGTCATGTTCAGTCATGTAGAAACATCAAAACAACAGGACTCTACCTGTAACAATGCAATACAGTTCAGCCTGAATGGGAACAAACTGACTAAAGTCCACAGAAGTGTGCTACAGTGCTCTTTCTCTAGATAATTGGTGCATCCCAAATCGAGTACTCATGCAATATTCTGTGCCATTTTGTAGTATAAAGAGTACAAGTAGTGCATTCACACTGAAAATGCTAAATAATCTAAAAAGATTATAAGTGTACTTTAAATACCTGGATGATGCCCTTATTTAACTGTTAAAAATAAGTCTGGAATGCTGAACACTCACAGTTTCGCTCATGTTGCTCATGTATGGATTGTGAAAGCAAAATTCTCCTACACAAGTGATTATGCCACCTCCTGATGGTGAATATGGTTGTACTCCTGATAGGTTCTCTTTGGTAGTTTGGTCATTTATTTCACTAATTTGGCAACCATTTAACATCACCAGAGAAATGCTTTCAATTTAGCAAAACACAATAATGTTAGTGCTCCATTTGGGACGACACTAAACTGTAAACTACATGGTTGAGTGTGTAAGTGAATAAGCGTGTGTATAGTGTCATTTGGGATTCAACAAAAATCACACGATAGAAACTCTGAGGATTGTAAAGCTGAAAGCCTTTAGGAAACTACTAAACTAAACTAATTAAAGTACTGTTTTTAAGTTTGACGATGTGTGTGCTTTGGGTTTTTTATGTATTTATTGCTGCTTCTGCTGTTGAATCATTAATCTGATTGGATGGACAGGCCACATTAGAAGCATTACGTTTAAAGCAAACGCTTAAGAACAAAGCTAATATCTGAGAGTTGTTTGAGGCATTAATAACACACAAACCCACCCTTACATTAATGTAATATAAATATAATGCTGATATCACGATCCGATGGGCAGCATTTTTCCCATTTAAAATTTCAGGAGGGCTTTGAAAAGGGAAATGAAAATGAAGGACAGGAAGTTTTATCAACCAATGTAAGAGAAGTCTTTGGTGTCTCCAGAATGTATCTGTGAAGTTTCAGCTCAAAATACCCATCAGATGATTTTATATCCATCTTAGATTACAGCTAAACACAGCACAATTAGACACAGACAGCAACTCAGACACAAATGAAGCAGAAATGCAGTTTCTGAGTCAAAAATACCAAAGAGTGAACCAGGTTATTTGATGTATTTGTTGTGATGTTTATTCAAGCCTTGCAACAATGAATGAGCAACAGCTAAATGCCATTACAAAGTTTGAAGTACACACACACACACACACACACACATTTAACTTTGCTTTTTGCACGTCTACTGGCATCAAATATGACATGATGCTATTTAATATACACTGCTGCGTGGATATCCTGTATCCTAATATACAAATGAAAATGATTTCATGTCCAGAAACTGGGACTTCTAGTGATTTTACTGTCTTTTTTTATTACAAACATGCACCGTTTAAAGGTTTTAAACTTGTAAAACTCCTTCTTAAGGTGCAGCTGGATATCCCAGATAGTCGGAACAGATCTTTTAATCCCAGGTTCTTAGCAAATTCCATCTTGTGGATATGATAACACATTGATACGGAGACATGGAAATACGTGCCTGTCAATCAATTTAGTGGGCGGGGAAAGTGGCCTCAAGATTGCTGGGATCTGGATCCTGATTTAACATTAGAATATAAAATTTTTTTTTTTTAAATCACTTGATGTGTTCATACTGCTATAATAAGCCTGTGTACTCTTTATACCACACACACACGTCTGTCCAAACAGCTTCCAAAAATGATTTTCCATGATAGGTGCCCTTTAAACTGTTCAGGTTTACAGAAATCTCCCAATGACACACAGAGAGAGCAAGTGCCCATAAACTGAATCTGGGCATTAATCCAAATGCTGAGGTTTCCAGGGGGTATCCCTTTCACTTTCACTTTTATGAATGAAAGTTCCTCAGGCACTTCCTAGAACACACATGTTTTTCTAACAGGATTTCAGCCTTAATGTTATAGAAATACAAACCAAATCTTTTAAGTTAATGATTATTTTTTTCTTTCTTTCCAAAAGATCAAAACTGGTCTGATAGAGACTGTTGATCATGATCAGCCAATTAATAAACTCTAAGAGACTTTTTATCTCATATAAAGAATTTTTGTAGCATTTTCAGTTTCCTGTTTCTCCAAAATAATTTCCTATACTGATGGGATATTTGCCATCAGGTCTTGTTACTTTATTAAAAGGTACTCTTTGTCACACGTTTTGCTCAATTTGATGGATTCTGTTGTTGATCGATTAAATTTTGCTTCTCCCTGTAAAAATAATAACATATATTCAATATTTCAGCGGAATATTATTAGTCTACCAGGTGTGCTATTACAATAATTCAGTGGGTCACATTTGATAGAAAACGGTATTGATGCTTCCTCAATTATTTTACAACTAATAAATTAAAATCGATTTTTTTACTAAATTCTTCATAAGTTCTGTCCTGCCTGTCATTATTATACTAAGAAATTTAAAAAAGCAAAAGGTTTGTGAAGACATCTGTAATATTGTGAAGATACAATTTGCTAGAATCTTTATGGAAATGAATTTATTTGTAGACATTAGGAATCATTGATTTCTGCAATTAACATAAAGGAAACAGAGAGAAGCTAGACTACTAGTAAAGCTGCTGTACTATATTTTAAAATGAAACCTGTTTGAAAATAATGCATCATTGCTGTCTGATGGCTATTTAAACAAGTTGGGACATGGTGCAAAGCATGCATGCTTACAGGAGTGTTTGCGTGTGGTGTGAGATGTGTGTGAGTGAGTGAGAGAGAGAGGGGGGGGGGGGGGGGGGGGCGCTATGCATTAATATGACAAAAGGATGCATATATGAGTCCGTGAAACCGCTATGAATGAAATCAATACAATATAAATCCCTTAAGTAGTCTGTTTCTTCAAAGATTATTCTTTTCTCTTCCCTTTTCCTGTTTTCTTCCTGTCCTTCCACTGAACTGTTTGGAAAAACTTTCCAGTCTTTGAAGACACTTGATGCACAGGGCCCAATTTTCTAGGTTTTGCCAAGAAAATAATTTTGAAAAAAACTTTAACAAAACAACTGGCATTATTTCAGCCACACTTCAATAATAAAGGTCAGCTGAAATTGATTTTGAAAGTATAAAAAATTAAATATAACAAATTATAAGGCATGGTGTATGTGTTCATTTTGCACCACTATAGCCTGATTTTTTGGTGCTTTGAAAACAGATTATATATCAGTTTTAAGTGATCAAGTGCTTTACAGTGCTTTACAGTGCTGTAACAATGCAATACAGTTCAGCCTGAATGGGAACAAAATGACTAAAGTCCACAGAAGTGTGCTACGGTGCTCTTTCTCTAGATAATTGGTGCGTCCAAAATAGAGTACTACTCATGCAATATTCTGTGCCATTTTGTAGTATAAAGAGTACAAGTAGTGCATTCACACTGAAAATGCTAAATAATCTAAAAAGATTATAAGTGTACTTTAAATACCTGGATGATGCCCTTATTTAACTGTTAAAATAAGTCTGGAATGCTGAACACTTACAGTTTCGCTCATGTTGCTCATGTATGGATTGTGAAAGCAAAATTCTCCTACACAAGTGATTATGCCACCTCCTGATGGTGAATATGGTTGTACTCCTGATAGGTCCTCTTTGGTAGTTTGGTCATTTATTTCACTAATTTGGCAACCATTTAACATCACCAGAGAAATGCTTTCAATTTAGCAAAACACAATAATGTTAATGCTCCATTTGGGACGACACTAAACTGTAAACTACATGGTTGAGTGTATAAGTGAATAAGCGTGTGTATAGTGTCATTTGGGACTCAAAAAAAAAAAAAATAAATAAAATAAAATAAAAAATAAAAATCACACGATAGAAACTCTGAGGATTGTAAAGCTGAAAGCCTTTAGGAAACTACTAATTAAAAGTACTGTTTTTAAGTTTGAAGATGTGTGTGCTTTGGGTTTTTTATGTATTTATTGCTGCTTCTGCTGTTTAATCATTAATCTGATTGGATGGACAGGCCACATTAGAAGCATTACTTTTAAAGCAAACACTTAAGAACAAAGCTAATATCTGAGAGAGACGTTTGAGGCATTAATAACACACAAACCCACCCTTACATTAATTTAATATAAATATAATGCTGATATCACGATCCGATGGGCAGCACTTTTCCCCATTTGAAATTTCAGGAGGGCTTTGAAAAGGGAAATCAAAATGAAGGACAGGAAGTTTTATCAACCGATGTAAGTCTTTGGTGTCTACAGAATGTATCTGTGAAGTTTTAGCTCAAAATACCCATCAGATGATTTTATATCCATCTTAGATTACAGCTAAACACAGCACAATTAGACACAGACAGCGACTCAGACACAAATGAAGCAGAGATGCAGTTTCTGAGTCAAAAAATACCAAACAGTGAACCAGGTTATTTGATGTATTTGTTGTGATGTTTATTCAAGCCTTGCAACAATGAATGAGCAACACCTAAATGCTATTACAAAGTTTGAAGTACACACACACACACACACACACACACAAACACAACTTTGCTTTTTGCACGTCTACTGGCATCAAATATGACATGATGCTATTTAATATACACTGCTGCGTGGATATCCTTTATACTAATATACAAATGAAAATGATTTCTGGATCCTGATTTAACATTAGAATATTTTAAAAAATTTAAAAAAAATCACTTGATGTGTTCATACTGCTATAATAAGCCTGTGTACTCTCTTGCGTCTGTCCAAACAGCTTCCAAAAATGATTTTCCATGATAGGTGCCCTTTAAACTGTTCAGGTTTCCAGAAATCTCCCAATGACACACACAGAGAGCAAGTGCCCATAAACTGAATCTGGGCATTAATCCAAATGCTGAGGTTTCCAGGGGGTATCCCTTTCACTTTCGCTTTTATGAATGAAAGTTCCCCAGGCACTTCCTAGAACACACGTGACAGTTTTCCTAACAGGATTTCAGACTCAATGCTATAGAAATACAAACCAAATCTTGTTAATGATTATTTATTGTTTGTTTGTTTCCAAAAGATCAAAACTGGTCTAATAGAGACTGTTGATCATGATCAGCCAATTAATAAACTCTAAGAGACTTTTTATCTCATATAAAGAATTTTTGTAGCATTTTCAGTTTCCTGTTTCTCCAAAATAATTTCCTATACTGATGGGATATTTGCCATCAGGTCTTGTTACTTTAATAAAAGGTACTCTTTGTCACACATTTTGCTCAATTTGATGGATTCTGTTGTTGATCGATTAAATTTTGCTTCTCCCTGTAAAAATAATAACATATATTCATTATTTCAGCAGAATATTATTAGTCTATCAGGTGTGCTATTCAGTGGGTCACATTTGGTGGAAAAAGGTATTGATGCTTCCTCAATTATTTTACAACTAATAAATTAAAAGAGATTTTTTTACTAAATACTTCATAAGTTCTGTCCTGCCTGTCATTATTATATTAAGAAATTTAAAAAAGCAATATTGTGAAGACATCTGTAATATTGTGACGATAGAATTTGATAGACTTTTTAGGGAAATAAATTTATTTGTATTTGCAGACATTAAGAATAATTGATTTCTGTAATTTACATAAAGGAAACAGATAGAAACTAGACTTTACCAGTAAATCTGCTGTACTATATTTTAAAATTAAACCTGTTTGGGAGTGGGACATGGTGTAGAGCAGTGTTTCTCAACTGGTGGGTCACGACCCAAAAGTGGGTAGCGGAGTGTGTGGTCAAAAAAAATTACTTTTTTTTTTTTTTTTTTACTTATTTTGCTTATACCGGACGTTTATTTTGAAATGCGTGATCGACAACCGTACAGTTTGACATGTGAAATTTCATTCAATTATAGTAACAAATATGACGAAGCGCAAGTACAACCACAGAGTATGTAAAGTATGGATTTACATATATTGACGACAAAAAAAAACTTAAAACCTCAGTGTGTCATATGTAGTGAGGTGCTCTCACAAGAGAGCATGAAACCTTCTAAATTAAAATGACATTGAGAAACCAAACATCCCAGTTGCAAGGACAAACCTGTGGACCATTTTCAAAGACGACTCCAAGAGCTCAGGGCATCACAAAAGTGCCTAACATCTTCATGTTCAAAACAAGTACAGGCACTCCGCACATCTTACTGTGTAGTAGGGGTGTCAAAATTAATTGTTTCTTCGGTGCACTGCGATGCAGACGCGGACAATTCAGTATTGGTTCAGTAATAATCATAACCGGTTATTATGTACTGACGTCATTTATCTCCTATGCGCTATGTCGCGGTAGCTTACTATGGCGAGGGAGGCGAGCGCGAGTGTTTACAACGCACAAGCTGTGCACAATTTCACTGCGTGTGTGTTTTCTGGACACTCTTTCACTGACACTTACAGCAGAAGCCCCTATTTCACTGCGATTGAGAGAATGAAAGTAAACTCCATTACTCTCTCTCTCTCTCTCGCTGTGGCCCATTTGACCTGCTGGCGTGACTTTTCCTCTCCTCTCGGCTGATACGGCGATACTTCTGAATAGAGGTCTGCATTCCGGCGGGTGTAAGGCGGGAGCCGCTGGACCAGACCAGATTTCTTGCGGCGCGGTAATAAATTTCAGAATAAAGCGCGGGAACGGTCGGTAACTCTGGTGTAAGATGAACGGGAGAGGGCGGTCTAACAATATCGCTCCTGAGTGTGTGTTTATGTGTGTGAATGAGAGAGAGCGATGCTGTGTGTTGCTGTCTATGTTTGTGTGTGCGTGTATGTGTGTGAATGAGAGGGCGTGATGCTCTGTGTCGCTTGCTTGGTGCTGTGTGTCTATGTGTGTGTGTGTGTTTATACAGACAGCCCCAAATATAAAACTGTGTTTGGGGAAAGCATCGACAATGCACCGTGATATCGAATTGAACCGAATCGATGGCATGATAATCGTAACCGAACCGAACCGTGAGACCAGTGTAGGTTCACACCTCTACTGTGTAGCTCACCGTGTAGCAAAGGCCAAGAAAGCCCAGACAATAGCTGAAGAGATTATTATAAAAATGGTTATGATTATTTTAATCAGTTTACTGTAATTTGCTGGTTTGTTCTGTTCAACAGCTTCAGTGTTAATGTTTTATTAACAGTTCAGATTAGCTCATGGTAACTGAACCTTTCCTTACCCTAACCACTGTTTACAGTATTTGACGTTTTTACTTTGTAATATTTCTATAATTTGATACATTTTGTTAAATGACAGCAATAAAATATTGTTTATTTGTCAGTCTTGGTCTTATGATTTATCTTTCACTACTTGTGTATGTTAACAAATAAATACAAATTAATCATAATTCCTAAAATTACATTATAGTTCCTAAAAATTTGGGTTGCGGCTTGATGTAAAAATGTGGGTCCCATGGCCAATCTAGTTGAGAATCACTGGTGTAGAGCATGCATGCTTACAGTAGTGTTTGTGTGTGGTGTGAGATGTGCGTGAGTGATGTCCTTTTCCTGTTTTCTTCCTGTCCTTCCTTCCTTCTGTTTGGAAAAACTTTCCATCCTTGAAAACACTTGATGCACAGGGCCCAATTTTCTAAGTTTTGCCAGGAATATAATTTTGAAAAAACTTTAACAAAACAACTGGCATTATTTCAGCCGCACTTCAATAATGAAGGTCAGCTGTAATTGGTTTTAAAAATATAAAATTCAATATAACAAATTATAAGGCATGGTGTATATTTTCATTTCGCAGCACTATTACCTGATTTTTTGGTGCTTTGAAAACAGATTATATATCAGTTTTAAGTGATCAAGTGCTTGAGCTGCTCCATTTATGGGCAATGCTAAATCTTTGCATGGACTGAATGCTGACGTACTTCTAGATAAACAAAGGAAGCTGCCCTACAGTCGGACACACAACTCCCTCAACACTCCACCAAAACTATACTGCGATTAAGAACTTGCAATACTCTAAAATGCCTGGAAATCCACGATTAGGCCACCATGGGCACAACGAAAATGGTAAGTGTATGTAAAGAATTACTTTATATTTAAGCCCTACATGTGTGTTATGTTGTTTGAACACAACCGAACAATCTGAGTGTGCGACTGGTGTTTGTGAAATAGGTCTTTGTTGACTTGGATCAAACAAAAATCTGAAAAACTTGTCTTTATTAATAGAAATGTTGAAATTAAATATTTATAAATGATTATCACTTATACTGTGGAATCCTGGTTCCTATATCAGTGAAGGACAAGGGAGTATCTGGGTCCGGGCCAAATTCTGAGCTCAATGCTTTCTTCCTGAAATTCCTGTACTGCTCTCCTGTACTCCATTACACAGAGCTTTGTGTGTGGTTAGGATGACGAAAATAAAACAAAAACTAATTTTTTAGCCCTGGCCAACACTTGTCAATAACAGCCAAATCATCAAGCTGTAATTCACCATTAAATACGCAAAATCAAACATAAAATGCATATTCTACATGGATTGTAAGCTTTGCCATATCCTTTAAAGTCGTCTCAGTGCAGATTTCAATCACAGAAGATCAAAATAGCACAAAAAGGCTCAAAAGTATAAATGGTTTTCTCCCACAATATTATTGTGTGATGTGCAACAAAACTGTTAAAATCTAAAACAAGTAGTGTTTAATACCTTTTAAGATGCCAATCTACTGCTCTAAAATGCTAAAAACACAGCTTATTAAGTTAAAAACAATGGCTGTGCTGTGATTTAAGCTAAACTTGTTTGATAACAAGACCACAAGAAAATGTTAAAAATTGCAGAATGGGCACAGAGGAGCAGAAATTCCTGAGTTTAGTGCAAGTTTTGGGCTTAATAAGAAAACAAATAACGAGCATAATACATGGCGATATATTATGTTTATATGATAGAAAAGTTAAATTACTGGCAGCAATATTCAGAGATGGAAAGTACTTAACTTATTTCTCATGAATTGCTAAAGTATTGGCTGGTATGTAAACACGGTCTTCACGAAAACTGCTGCCTCAACACAGATAAACTGGATGTTTACATGTACTGAAGACAAAATGATGTTGACCTTGTTGATGTTGAAGAAATTTCAGTGCACTTGGCCATGATCACCCTTCATAAAACACAAATTTAAGTGGTCTCAAGAGATGAAAATTCCAAAATATCAGCATGAAATGTCGCTTTACTAATATATGTGTATAAAATTGCATAAATTGTGTTGTTGTAAATATCTGTTTTTGCTGCCACTGAATTAAAGCTCATTTCATTGATTTACAGATGAAGATGATGACATACTTTATACCAACGAGCTGTGGGGTGGAAGACATCCTGGAGTTTTCAAAATTTCAAGTGATATCAATAAAAAATTACTCAAAAAGGAAACGTGGAAATGCAAAACGCGAGTTACAAAGAAGCCAAAGATGAAACTCGTGTCAGCTGGTGTTGAAATAGGTGAAACTGTGAAAATAATTGACACGTTCGACAGAGAACCAAATGCCTACACAGAAGGCACTTATGCTCGACATAAAGGATATACAGCAGGTCTTAAAGATGAACCAGGCCAGAGGATTCCCAAGGCTGGGTATTATGCAGAAGCAGGAGTTGGACGAGCTCGAGCTGAATGCAGTGTATTTGAGGCAGAAGCTAAAGGCCCCAATGCATCAGTTGCAGCTGAAATCAGTGTGGTTGGAGCAGGAGCAATGGCTCGAGCTGAAATCGCCAGCGCATCAGCTAATGCTGGTCCACTCGGTGTGAAAGTGGGACTTGGACTCGATACAGGTGCATCTATTGGTGTGGATGGGGTAGAGGCAAAATTCCTGGGAACAGGGATCTCAATCGGTCCAAAAACCAGTGTGTCTGCTCTGGGTTCAGAAGTGTCATGTTCAGTCATGTAGAAACAAAAAGAACAGGACTCTACCTGTAACAATGCAATACAGTTCAACCTGAATGGGAACAAACTGACTAAAGTCAATAAAAGAGTGCGTTGTTACTCTCTTTAGATAATTGGTGCGTCCCAAATTCCATACTCATTCACTGTTCTATGCCATTTTGTAGTATAAATAGTATCAGTAGAGCTGTACGATTAATCGAAAAAAGATTGCGATCTCGATTCGACCCTACACACAATCCCAATTCAGCTTTTCTGTGATTCAGCCAATTATATTTTCAAGGTCAGGAGAGAAGTGTAAAGGCGGTTGCACAAGTCTCCACATTGTCTTATATACGTTGCTCAGCAACATGGCCACCTCCAAATGGTGTTAACATACTGTACATACTGTCATACTGACACATACTGTATTTAAAAGGTATTATTCACCCCAAAATGTTATTTCTGTCTTAATGTAATGACGTATTTGCGGCCACAAAATTACACATGAGCTGACGAACTGTTTGTGAAATAAAATGGCCTAATAATGTTGTCAATGACAAATGACAAGCATACGTCTGAAACATAATTCAACTTTAGAATTATAAATAGTTGTATATACAAAAATTGTGAAAGCAAAATTCTCCCACACAACTGATTATTCCACCTTCCGATGGCTGTACTTGTAACAGATCCTATTGGTAGTTTATCGCACTTAATTGGTAACCGCATAGCATCTCCAGAGAAAGTCAAACTAAACACTACACTTTGAGTGCTTAAGTGCACAAGTGTATAGTTGTCGTTTGGAATGACAACATTTTATGTATTTATTGCTGCTTCATCTGTTGAATCATTAATCTGACAGGATGGACAGGCCACATTAGAAGCATTGCTTCTAAAACAAATGCTTAAGAAGAAAGCTAATGTCACAGAGGATTTTAAATTACTGTTGTTTGAGGCATTAATAGCATGGCATCAATTGCATCCATGTATTGGCATGATCGACTTCCTTAGTATTTGTTTTTCATATTAGGGAAGTCAATGCTTAAAGGTTTCCAACATTCTTCATAATATCATCTTTAGTGGTTAACAGCATAAAGAAACTCATAAAGGTTTACACCACTGAAGAGAACCACTTCATTTTTGGTGTACTTTCTCTTTAAGGCAGTGATCATCAACTGGCCGTCTGTGTGTGACAGCCTTACTAGCCAATCGAGTGAGCACACTTTCATACTGCCCAATCAGAATTGCGCAACGCACTATGCGAAACGCCCACAATAACAAGCAGGAAAGCTGTCTTGCTAAAAAGCAGGGGCGTAGATTTAGCATGGATGGAGGGGACGCGGAGGAGGACCAACTATTGAAATGTCCCTACCAATAATTTAATTCACTTAAAAAAAAAATCACGCTGTCAATATTAACCTAGACATGTTAACCTAGAAAGGCTGTGCCTTTCCCTGCTGTCATGTGAGAGGCTGTAGCTGCGTTCAGGAAAGCAGCGCCAAAACAGCACAGGTGAATTCCCCGTGCAAGAATGAGGTGTGTAAGTTCTGACACACACAGGTGAGGATAGCGGCAGCAAAAAAGGACATAAAGAGCTTTTTTTAACAAAAAGTGTAAGTCACATAAACTCAAGTTCCCTACTGAATGAGTCCATCAAGATAATGGCGTTAATGCTCGTGTTTCGTGCTTTAACACACAGTCTGTCATTATAGCAGGCTGATAAAGTCTGTGAATAATATGCCCTGAACACTAACTGCAGAATAAACAGCTAAATGAAAAAGTATATCATCCCTGCCTGACAGTTCTCCTGATCTCTCAGAGTAACAGGTGCAATTTCGGTTGAAACAGTTTGTCAGAAAAACTACAGACTGTGCTCCATCTTATATTAATACTTATTTATGAGACATGTTTCATTTGCACTACGGCTAAAATAAACAGAGGTCTTTATTAAACTTTCTCTTTATCAGTTAATAAACATTCTTTTACCGTTACACTGTCAGGCCAGCTTTTTGAATGGGTTATTTTTGCAGTTAGTCGCCTGATTTTCTATTTAATTATGAGGTATAAATATTACATTTTAGTGACATTTTAAGAACAAATTTTTGCTGCATTATCTTGTCGGATGGTTATCATAACCACACTTTTTGATGTACCAAAATATATTTTAAACCCTTTTGTCAAATTGCTTATCACACTATTTTACTATTTTAACTGTTTATTTGCATTTTAACTGTAAGTGTAATATTACAGTTTTATAAAAAATAATGAAAATTTATAATAAACAAATGAAAATATACTTTTAATATACTGTACAAATTTATTATCTTTCATCACACACACACACACACAAATATATATATATATATATATATATATATATATATATATATATATATATATATATATATATATATATATATATATATATATATATATATAAGTACAATTTCAGAGATGTTTGCTAATATAAGTTAATATCTTTTAAGCTCCTTTTTTAACTAACACTCACTGCATTTTAGCAGTAAGAAGCTAAAATACAGATTATTGAATTATTCACTTGACTACAAAATTAAATCGCAAATCAAATCGCAATATTTGTCAAAAAAAAATATATAAGAATTAAACAGTATAAACATTAAACATAATGTTAAGCCAAAATGAGATTTTTATTTGATTTTCTTCTAGGGAGTCCGGCCCCCAAGAAGACTGTCTCGTAAAATTCTGGCCCTCTGACATATAGTTGATGACCCCTGCTTTAAGGTTTCATTCATGATATCTGTTCCAGCATATCTCAGTCCTCCACTGGAGGGCGTCACCTTCACTTTTACAGTGCTGCTCGATTGAAATGTCTGGGAATCTGTTGTCCAGTGTGAACAGAACTATAGTGCGTTTCCAGAGGTCCTCTCTAAGAGAAGCCTGTACTCTTCTGTGACCTATTTTTGTTAATTCTTGAATTAAGTATCAGCAGGAATAATATGGATAAAAATATGTGCCACACATAAAACTATTTTCTTATCTACTTTTCCTTTAAATCTTGCCATAATACCTCCAAAACAGCATCTGATACACAGAGAGTCAGAAGTCTTTCTGAAATATAAATGTTACAACACTGAAACACAATTAAACCATTCACAAGTTTAAATGCTTAATATGAGACAATCTTTTTTATTTAGCTTATATTTTGGCACAAGATTGAATCCATGTTACTACAACATCTCTACAATCAAGCTTTGAAGTTAATGAATTGAAAACTGCAGTTTATAAAATGCAAAAAATATTAAATACAGTATAAATAATGTTTTACAATAACATGCCACAAGTGCATAATAAGGCATAAGCTAGCAAGCATGTATTATTGACCGCAGGTCCATTCAGACACACTGATGTGACAGCACACGTTTGGGGATATATTCATTTCCTGGCACTGCAATGACACTGAAAGAGCAGGTCATAGTCTGAGGAAACAGACAAATAAGAAAACAGCAGAAATGAATACTTCTTTTCTGACCAAGTAGAAATAATTCAACATTAGTGCAAATATGCTAAATAACAAAAAAGGGGTGCAAAAATAATATAAAATCAATTTATGTAAATTCAATTACATGCTAAATATTATATACATTTTATTTTATTGTACAGAATGCATAAAACACAATGCTAATATTATCAATTAATGTAAAGACATTATAAATTTATTTAAATGCAAAATACTTTCATTTCACTGACTGTTTTTTGTATGGACAAAATGCAACACATATTATATATTACTATTTAACTAAAACTATAATGGAATAATTCAAGATTAATGTAAATTAAACCAAACATTATTTTACATGTACTAGAATTATTAGTATTTTAATTAAATATTTTTATGGGGAAAACCAGTTAACATTCATTCATTTATATGCAACATTTTTTTCCATTTCATTTATTAATCTTGATCTTCATTTTATTATGGAAAAAAACAAGCTTAAAAATATTTAATTAACTACAAATTTTTATTAAAAATTTTTTAATTTAAAATATACTTTTAATTTTTTTTATTAAACAATTTATTTTATTACACAAAATGTAAATAATAAACATTGTATTTGTTTTATTTTTATTGGGGAAAATACAAACTGGAAATATGACCAATTATTCATTTATACACTCTCAGAAATAAAGGGACCCAAGCTGTCTCTGGGGTGGTACCTTTTCAGAAGGTACATGTTTGTACTTGAAGAGTACATATTGGTACCTCAAAAGTATATATTAGTACCTAAAAATTTTAAAAGGGAACACTTTTGTAGTTTTAAGGTGCTAATATGTACCCTTGAGGTATTAATATGGTAATAATATGGTAATGGACCTTTTAGGTACAAATTTGTACCTATTGAAAAGGTACCACCCCAGAGAAAGATCGCATACCTTTATTTCTGAGAATGTATGCTATTTTGTTTCATTTAATTTATTAAACTAGTTATTTTATCACACACAATGTAAATAAAACAACAAACAGGAAATATGAGCATTCATTTATTTATATGGTAAATTTTTTATTTTATTTAATTTATTAAACTATTTATTTTATCACACACAATGTAAATAAAACAACAAACAGGAAATATGAGCATTCATTTAATTTATTAAACTATTTTTTATTAAACAATGTAAATAGTAAAATTTTTATTTATTTTATTTTATTGGGAAACAGAAAATGTTATCATTAAACAGGAAATATTATCATTCATTGATTTATATGCTAAATAATAAATTTTTCATTTAATTTTTAAAGATCATTTATTTTATTACTCAAAATGTAAATAATACATATTAATAACCATTCATTATGATTGGGCATAATGCAAAATCTTTAAAGTGCATTTGCCAAAAATGCATGTGCATAATCAAAACACTACTCGTTTCACAAAGCGTTCCATAATCCTTAAAATGCATGCAATTATAATAAATATTTCTCACCTCAGCGTTATCCTGCAAAGCACATTGTGTGAGATTGACATTCTCTTGATTCCTGCAGACCGTCTGTGCTGCCTCAATCTGTATGGTGTATTTCACCCGTGCAGGAGGATAAAGCTGCAGCAAACATATTATCAGCACAAACACACCACAATAAAACCATCATATGTTACAGTATAACAGACACGATACATACCTGAGCTGCGTCTGATAAGATATTCACCACTTTAAAGGCATAAGTGTAGTTGCTCATGCGATTGTGGAAGTTCATAGCATAGTTTGCCACGTTAACGACATCTCGGTTGTCATTCATGTGTCCGGTGACAATAAGAGCTGAAGATATGCATGCAAACACAGTGAGAATGCAAACCATCTCGGCAGGTTGTGGTTCTGTGGGAAGAAAAAGCAGAGAGAGAATTATCTGAGTGTATCAGTATGACATATATACACAATCATAAAACACACACACATACTGTATGCTTCATCTCACCTTAGCGTCAGTGAAGAGCGACTTTGTGTGTGTGTTTCTGCATCCTGCTGACGGACAGACGCTCACGCTTCAGTTCATTTCACTGACACATTAAAAAACGTGCTGGATTTTCTTCTTAGATGAGTACAGAAATCATCCATATTCTGTCATATTCTCTAATATAGCAGCTGGAGCTGTGTTTACATCATCTGCCAGGTCACATGACCAGACTGTTGCATGCTTCAGGACCCGATGCTGAGCTGTCCGTAAATATCTCCTGATGAAAAACTCTAACTTACTTTAATACTGTCTTACTTTAATACAGACAGTTTTTTGATGATTTTAGATGGTGTGAACTGGATCGACTGGTCTTGAGTGCACAAAACAACCAAACAAGTTTGCTCAGTATAATATGGGAGAAATTGAGCTGATCATAATTATCTTTTGATCACACATTGGAAGTCGCTGGTTTAATAAATAGGTCCGTGTTAATAATGTGTGATAGAAATAATCCACTTTTGGTCCAGTAACAAATCGCTATTTTACAGGTATTATTGTGAGGCTGAAATAAAAGGCTGCTGTAACTTTAAAAAACCACTTCCTTACTTTGGCGTTTTTGTTAACCATTTGTTTCTGTGATCGTTTGAGCTGTACGTTACAGAATGATCATCCTGACGTCTGAAGAACTCAAACAAGCTGAAAGTGTTTTGAAGAACTTTTTTCCAGAATCCATCAAGGTGTGGAGATTCTTGGAAAGTTTAAGAAAGTTATTTTTTTATACCGTAAAGGTTAATCGATCGACAGTCCTTTTATTTTTACTCAACAGCTCAAGTTAATAATTGCTTGTTTTCCAGGTTTATGGCTGCATATTCAACATAAACAGAGGAAAACCTCACAATCTGGAGGTTATTGCAGATCTGTGGCCAGATTTCACTGTTATTATTTGCAAACCGAAAGTTCAGGTAATATCATATTACAAATCAAGCCATTTATTATTATTGTACACCTCACAAAAAAATTAGCAATAATGAGTGTAATGATGGTATTTCGAATAAAACCAAATCTTACATTACAGTGAAACAAAAATACACAAAAGTATTTTTATATTAAAACCCCTTTCAATGACATAGTAATTAAAGATTGAGTGTAATTGATATTCACTATTTATAATCTATAATACTCTTAATAATGTGCCCAAAATATTATTTGACAATAAAACTGTAGTCAGGATAATGCATTTTTCTGGTGATACAAGAACAATGTTACTTTATAATTGCTTTTATTTATGCATTACCTGACCAGCTAAATTATAATTCTGCTTTCATGTGCATTTGTCCCTCTGTGTTCTGTTGTTCTGCCATAGGTTAGTGTTTTTTTGTTTAGTTTTTTTTGTGTGTTGTGTTTTATATGTATTATTATTATTATTATTATTATTATTATTATTATTGTAGTGTATTGAATTGGGTGTTTTTTATTGTTGTTTTTTTTTCTTCTCTTCTGTATTTTGTTGTAGTTTTGTTGTAGTTTATAAAAAGCAAAAAGCACATAAATAAAAGTTTAAAAAAAGTATTTTTATATTAGTATTAAAACTGAAAATGTAAAAACAAAAGGTAATTCAACGCTACAGCAGACTTTCTATAGTACTGTATCAATATTTTTATTAACAATAATCTACTGATTAATCTATAAATGCTCATTTTAAATTAGGTTTCCATTTCAACTTACATTTTCAAAAATGATTTTATACGCAAGTAATGTGTCATAATGTTGCAAATAACTCTAAATAATACATTTAGAAATGTTAAAATATGGAAACGTTTTCAAATAATGATCGTCATTCACCATAGCAGATACATTATTGCAGTATATTCAACATAAACAGAGGAAAACATCACATTATGGTGGTTTTTGCAGATCTGAGGTCAGATTTCACGGTCATTATTTGCAAACCGAAAGTTCAGGTAATATCATATTACAAATCAAGGCATTTATTATTGTATCCTTACAAAAAATGAGCCATAATGAGTATAATGATGAGAACAAAAAGAGAACAATGGGAACAAAAATGCACAAAATGACAAAAACTTAAATTTTTGTATTAACATTAAAACTGAAAATACAAAAGATATTCCAACACTATAATACATTTAATAGAGTACTATATTAATATTTTCATTAATAATACTTAACAGATTAATCTAGAAATGTTCATTTTAAATTAGGTTTTCATTTTAACTTACATTTGCAAAAGTGATTTTATACAATCTGAATAATATTGCAAATAACTCTAGAAATAAAATATGGTAAATGATCTCAAACAATGATCACGTCTTTCACCATAGCAGATACATTTATGAGCGTATATTCAATACAAACAGAGGAAAACCTCACAATCTGGAGGTTATTGCAGATCTGTGGCCAGATTTCTGTCATTATTTGCAAACCAAAAGTTGAGGTAATATCATATTACAAATCAAGGCATTTATTGTTATAATACCCTCACAAAAATGTGCCATGTTTTTACTGAAAGCAGAGTGTAACGATGGTATTTTGAATAAAACCAAAGCTTATGCTACAATAAAAAAAAAAGTGCACAAACTCAAAGTTAAAAAAATGTAGAAATTAAATTACATTAGAAAATATACAAACAAAAAAGAAAATTCAACACTATAATATAATAAAAACTTAAAAAGATATATAAAAATATATCTAAAAATATAAAAACATAAAAACAAAAGGTAACTCAAAACTATAATATAACATAAAATAGTTAATACAATATTAGTATTTTTATTAATAATACTTTACTGAGTCATATACAAAATAAATGGTGATTTTAAATTAGGTTTTCATTTTAAATTACAATTAAATCAAGTGGTTTTATATAGAAAGCCTATGCAAGTAACGTGTTTAATGAATCACATAACTTTTGAGAAAACATTAAAGTTCAATTCAAGTTGATTTGTATTGTACTTTTCATAATAATTATTGTTCCAAAGCAACTTTACAAAAGGTGTGCATTATTACTCCATTACAGTCAAAAATATGAGTGAAGTACTATTCTTGCTGTGTGTTCTCAAATAATTCAGATACTCATTCATTCATTCATTCTCCTTTGGCTTAGTCCCTTATTTATCAGAGGTTGCCACAGTGGAATGAACCCCCAACTTATCCAGCATATGTTTTACACAACGAATGTCCATCCAGCCGCAACCTAGTACAGGGAAACACCCATACACACTCACATTCACACTTATACACTATGGTCAATTTAGTTTATTCAATTCCTCTATAGCACATGTGTTTGGATTGTGGGGGAAACCGGAGCACCTGGAGGAAACCCACGCCAACAGGGAGAACAT
Source organism: Danio kyathit (assembly GCA_903798195.1). NCBI lineage: Eukaryota > Metazoa > Chordata > Actinopteri > Cypriniformes > Danionidae > Danio > Danio kyathit. The sequence goes on along the minus strand of LR812529.1, from coordinate 51,140,591 downwards.
GCAAACTCCACACAGAAATTACAACTGACCCTGCCAGGACTCTAACCAGCGACCTTCTTGCTGTGAGGCGACAGTGCTAACCACTGAGCCATCGTGCCACCCTAATTCAGATACTTATGTAAAAATACATTTTATACATACATTTATGCAAAATTTTAATTACATATTTAAACTGAGATGTACTGAGTATGAATATACTATGATTGTATGTATGATAATGTATAAGTATGATGATTTAAATGAATAGTTTTTGCTGGTTTATATTTTTTGGTTCAGAAAAACAAATGTATCGTACATATTCCACATTGCGACAGGGTGTAAAGAATCGAGAGGGAGATTTTAACATATACAGCATCTACTCAAAGAGCAAAGACAGCTTGAAAAGCTTTCTGGACACACCTACTGTAATCGATAAAGATGCCTTCACATTACTGGCAGGTACACGCTCTATTCTGCATTCAGTTCATTTTCAATACTAGTTTGGTGACTGTGACGGAAATGAAACCTGCTCAAACCTGTTGGCTGATATACAGGTGTTGACATCAGGCATTTAGGAGCGGTTCAGGAGTTTGCAGATCAGCATGGCATTCCCTCCAAAGTCCAAGGAGTGATGAACGTCTTGGTGCTGCAGGATCAACAACAGCTGCAGTTTAAAGACAGGTACCAGTACGATCAAATGTTCATATTTTTCAATATAGCCCACATTAAAAAAATACTATGGTCATTTATAGTAAATACTGTAGTGTTTTGAACCATACAGTAGAACTTAAAATAATATGTTGTGGTAATTCTATAGTTGCTTTAATTTAAACAATATTAACAATATAACAACAATGTAAACAAAATACACACACACACACACACATATACACTACAGCAAATTTAGTTTATTCAATTCGCCTATAGTGCATATGTTTTGACTTTGGGGGAAACCAGAGACCCCTGGAGGAAACCCACTGGCCCAGCAGGAGCTCGAACCAGCAACCTTCCTGCTGAGAGGTGAAAGTGCTAGCCACTAAGCCAACATGCTGCCCTGCATTCATTAACAAAGTGTTATAAATAGTATAATATATGCAGTACACTTTACTATAGTATAGGGCTGGGTGATTAATCGAAAAGTAATCGAAATGGATATTCAGAACCTATTATCAATCTAATTTTTCAAGGTTAGTTTTTTCAATTACTTTCCCTACCATGTGTGGAGTCACGTGATCCTGCTCTGTTTACACTTCTTCTTTGAGCGCAGTGTACGGTATGGCGCGGCCTTCACATGGTTGCATAACCCTTGCCATGACTGATGCTGATCTCTCAAAAAATGTAACTACATGTCATGACGACGCATAGCGCAGGCTCTGTGATTGGTCAGCTTGGTTGCATTGACGAGTGTGGGTGGCGCGGAGAGGGTAAAAAAATTTAATAAAGAAATAAAAAAGAATCATTCAATAATCATAATCGAATGTTCAATCATGTTTATCGAGATTAAGGCCAAATCGCTCTGCCCTAGTATGGTTAAACTATAGTATTTACTATAAATTACTATATTAAAAAAATATTATTTACTATAGTATTTTTGTGGGAGGATGATGCTAACAATACATGTTTATCCAACAATAAATATAAGCATTAAAATTTTAATTTACAAATTTTAGGAGTTTTAACATTTGTGTATGATAATTTTTCTTATTTAGGATTTAGTTTGTGCATTACAAAAAAGGAATGACACTGTTTTACTGTTGGTTTATATCTCTCAATTCTTCTTTTCTCAGAAGTGTGAGACATACATTCTGCATTTTTTTTATAATCTTATAAGTTTATATTAGTTTCAAGCTATAGCCTAAACTTGTTTCTGATAAAGAATTAAAGTCTGGATACTGAGTTATAAATTATACAACTTTAAATTAAGATAAAAACTGTTAATTCTGAAAAGTTAAAATTGGTATAGATATACAACCCATAATTGTGAAAAGAAACTCCAATCGTATATAGTTGTTTCAATCTTAAATGGCATACAATGAATTCCGAGATTGAAACACTAAGATATCATCACGCACGTTATCATGTCTGGACTGATTTTAGAACTTTGAAATATGATTTTATGTTAATTAATTTAAAAGTACTAAATGAAGGCTAATTATAACATAAATACTCAATAGATGTATGCCTAAATTTACATATGTTTTGAGGGTTTTTTTATGCAAGAAAGAACAATTATAAAGACACAATATGAACAAAGAGACAAAAAGAGTCCAAGCAATTTATAAAAGTTTAAAAGATTTACACCAAGAAAGAGTTTTACAAGCAATAAAATTATTCGTCTTTTAAGTTCACATAAAAATCCTTTCTGAAAATAAAAAGGGTGTTTCTTTGAAAATGCACATTTATGGATGTAAAATTTAACCAGAAAAGCAAAAAATTTATAATATATTTACAATGAGAGGGGTCTAGATTCAGAGAGAAACTGAAGAATACAATTTATGGGGATATACAAGTTTGAAAATAAGAATCTTTTAATAAAATAGGAAAAGTCAACCCAAACAATTTACAATAAATGATTTAGTGTTTCTTTGCATTGAGTACAAAATGAGCATTTGGGGGAAATAGTGTTATTAAATTTAGCTAGTTTGATATTTATTGGGTAGCAATTATGAATGATTTTGATTGAGACTTTGACAGCTTTATTAGATAAAAAGATTTTTTTTTCCAAAAAGCCAAAAACTGTTCCCACTCTATGTCTCCAAATACATTATTTCTAAAAACGTATGCAAACAGGTAAAAAAAAATTGACATGCATTAATAGCTGCACGAATATCTTTGTTTAACAGAGCTGAAAAGAGTTTGGTCAACAAATACGTTTGAGTTGTCAAAAATAAAAGAATCTAAAGAACCTTTAGAGCCAGATTTGACTAAAGTTATCAGGAATTGCACCAAAAACAATAGTATATTATTTGGATTTACATATGTATAAGCATCTTTACACAGACAATTAATGCCGTCTGTATGCCGCTTCAGGTTAGGTTTGTCCGCTGTGTAAATATGCCGTAATTTACGTTAGTTTGTCTTGTCAAACATCAAACTAGTGAGATTTTTTTTCTCGGTGATGATGTTTTAAAAAAAAATATTTTGCATAATGTTTATGAATTTTTATTATGATAAATATTCAATAACTTTAGTGTAACTCACTGAAGAGGACAGCAGTGAAGTGTGAACTGAATTTGGTGAAAATGCAGTGAAGTTATTAAATATTTATCATAATAAAAATTCATAATAATTATGCAAAATATTTTTTATAAGTGTTGTAGTATAACCAGCAGGACAACGGTGATGTGTGAACTGAATTTGATGAAAATACAATAAATTACAGTATAGTTATTGAATATTTTTGATAATAAGAATCTATAAAATATTATGCAAATATTTTTTTAAAACTAAGTATTGTAGTATAACCAGCGGGACAGCTGTGAAGTATAAACTGAGTTTGATGGCAGTATAATGTGTCAGAGGGAAGTTATTGACAGTTTTTGTAGTAAAGAGCGTTTTGCTCTTTGTAGACGGTCCGTAATGCTGAGTTCAGACTGCATGATTTTCAAAGTAGTCGTGTCACGAATGTTTTCACACTGCATGACTATCTAGCGTTCTGTCTGTGCTGTGTTTACACTGTAGGATGGTTTGGCGACAGAAGGGTTCACACTGCATGACTTTAAAATAGGAAGAATCACAGACAACTTTGTCCAAACTACGTCTCACAATCAAACAAACGCGAGAAGTGACATGGAAACACCGCGAGGTCACGTAATATATCTTTCGTTATTAACTAAAAAAAAGGCTTTAGCTTTAGAAACTTGTGTTGCTCACCTGGCTTTTAAAGAGAATTAACAATCTCTCCTCAACTTTTTTTTTTTTTACTCCTCGACCTGATTGTGATATTGATCAGTTGACAGGTCAAACAGACACTGGTGCTCCTCCTGGTGCTTACACTAGTTTTTCCTCCATTTCTTGGGTCCAAATAAACTGATAATGAGCGCTTTTAACATCTCCCCCAGCCTCCCGCTGGCCTGCAGGTACCCACACTGGTCTCATTGGCTGTAGGTGATCGCGGATGTTATTTTCAATCAGAAAACATTTCACACGGTATGATTTAAATCGCAGACCAAGGAAGCCTGTTTCCGCCACTGAATGATAAAAAAATATGTATCATTTAAAAAAAAAAAAAAAGTATGATAAAAAAAAATAAATAAAAAAATAATAATTATAAAGTCAGAGTTCTGAGTTAATAACTCAGAATTCTGACTTTATAACTCGCAATTCTGACTTTATAACTCAGAATTCTGACTTTATAACTTAGAATTGCGACTTTATAACTCAGAATTCTGACTTTATAACTTAGAATTGCGACTTTATAACTCAGAATTTTGACTTTATAACTCGGAATTCTGACTATAATTTTTTTTTATTTAATTTTCTTTTTTATCATAATTTTTTTTTTTTTAACAGATTTTTTTTTTTATCATTCAGTGGCGGAAACTCAGAATTCTGTCTTAATAACTCAGAATTGCGACTTTATAATTCAGAATTCTGACTTTATAATTTTTTTTTTTTATTTAAAATTTTTTTTTTATTGCTATATTTTTTTTATCATTCAGTGGCGGAAACGGGCTTCCATAGCAGACAGATCCAGATTTTTAGTATGCCAAATATCTCACGGGCGTCGGCGACTCATCAGCGATTCTCTCATATCCTGTCCTTGATAGTTCATGCTGTGTGATTGATTGTCACTCACGCGAACGAGCACTGATTTGCCTGTGATTTCAGGCATTTGTCGGCGATTTCTCAAAACCTGTCGGCGAGTCAAAATCAGGACTAAAATCTTTGCAGTCTGGTCGTTGCCTAAGCATAGAGATCAATATAATGTGTCCAGCACGTAGGAAGGCTCGTTTTGAGAAAAAAAGGTAAGGTTTTAGTTGATTGTATACACTGCGACGGTTGAAAGAGGTGCTATTTATGTTGAACAATGTTTCGGTCATCATGAGTTATTGATTCGGAAAATACCAATCTGCTGCGAACTTTACTGAACTGTTTAAGTTGTCAAACCTCAAACTTGAGCGAGATTTCTTTCTCGGTGATGATGACGTTGCAAGGTGTTGAACTTGAGCGGATTTCCCGACCTCAGGGAACAGGGAGTAGTGAACAACACTACGTAGGGTCCGTGTTGATCTGCACGCAGCCTAAAACCGTTTGTTTTTAAATCGTGTAACGTTACGTGAACGCGCTAGGCTGAAGCGCAACGGTCAAACCTGTCACTCGACCGCGTTTACAAAGGAAAATAAACATTAAAGAAACACAGGAGGATGTGATTTGTGTGAATATGACAACTAATACATGTTCAGCAAATGACAGTCAATCGCTTTGCCTTAGATTCAAGTGATTTTGATAGTCATAAAATCCCCGCGTCACAGTCGTTTTAGCTTTTAAGGCGAAAATGCCATTTAGTGACGGAAAAACGTCCATTTGAGTGGAAAAAACTACTTAATTCTTACCATTATATTCCAAAAAATCCATTCAGGGTCATTTTGACAGCACTCGGCAATATATAACGTTAATCCAACTATGAAGACCCAACAGTCCACGACGACGCTACAGCTTTCATATTTAAGTCAACAGACCACGTGATGCGCTTCTCCAATCATGACACTGCCTCCGTGAATATGCAAATAATGACGTACGGTAACCCAGGGTGTTTAAAGTAGGAATGTACATGGCCAGCATTAATTGTTAACCCTAGATCAAATTATATGTAGTGCGAAACATGAACTAAAATAACCTAGTATTGAAGTAAAATTAGCACTTTTAAAGGGACATCCACCCCTAAAATGTCGTAAATTTACAGATTTTTAATTTTTAGGGCCATCCAATGAGTAGGTCTGTATGTGTTTGCAGGCCTGTAGCCAGCCTGGTGTAAGGTGTGGTTCTTTTATTCTCGAAAAGTGAACCTTTTTGCAGTTATTCACCTTATTTTCTATTTAATTATGAGGTTTATATACTGCATTTTAGTGACATTTTAAGCACAACTTTTAGCTGTATTATTTATTTTTTATTTTTATATTTTTTTATTATTATAATTAACAAGAACCAGCATGTACAGTTTTTTTATACAATAAAATGACTTTACATTCTTCTACTTTACAAGAATGAAGTAAATGAGAAAAAGAAAAAAAGAAATGAAAGAAAACAGAGGAGAGGGTACATAATTCTCAAATTACATACAAATATATTACGCACATTTTCCAATTTTAGTTATTAACAAGAGTTATTAATGCACTTTTTCTACAGGAAATGCATATATACAAACATTTTTATGTAAAAATGTTAAAGGAGGAGCATATATTAATAGTTTTAATTGCTTTTCTATTTTTAGATATAGAAATCACTTTTATATACATTTGGATCTCTTTTTCTAGCACCATGAAGAGAGGTTTGCTTTTGGCAAACTTGGATTTATGTATATGAAATTTACATAATAATAAAATAAAGTTTATAATAAAACCAACATCTTTTAAAGAGCGATTTTTAACATAATAACCCAAAATCACATGTTTATAAGATAAGGAAAATGATTTTAAAATATTATGAGCAATAAAAGCTTCAACATTATTCCAAACAAGTTGAGTATATTGGCAAGAGCAAAATAAATGTGAAATAGTTTCATTAAAGCTTTCACAAAAACAGCATTCTAACACAATATCAATTACGAATTTTTAGCTGTATTAGCTTGTCGGATGGTCATTAAAACCACACTTTTTGATGTACCAAAAACATTTGCTAAATATTTAGAATAAAGAAATAGGAAAAAAATAATTATTTTTAATAAATACAAATTTATTACATCATATATCATTAGAAAAAAAGGAGTCTGTAAAGTAAAAAAAAAAAAAAAAAAAACTGTAGCCTATTGTCATTTATTGGCCAAATAATAAACGGGCCAGCACATTCAACTGGTCTCAGTCAGAATTTGTCCATCTGAATAATAAAAAAAATTAAAACATTAATATTAATAATATAGAGCTTCTTGATTTTTCTAATATTTTTTGTAAAAACAAAGTACATTTTGTAAGTTCATGGAAAAAAAAATAGCCTAATTAATCTAAAAATACCTTTAATATGAAGTATTATATTTAATATGCTGCTTTTGGTGCTTTAAACCTTTTAATATACATATTTTGTTTTCTTTCAAGAATAAGGTCCAAGATTAAAAAATAAAAGTTACTTGTAGTAAAGATGACTTCACTTACGTCAGATTATGTTTTTTCTTTTGGTTTGGACTGGACATTGGACTATAATTGTTTGCATTTATTGGAAGCCTTTTTGGTGCCTTCACAATTTATGATTGCATAGCAGTCAAAATAAGACAAATTAGCTCATGTATGGGACAAATTCTCGACCTTCTCGACCTGGGGGGTGGGTCTTTCGAACCACCTGAACCTTGACAGTGCATGCTTGTGCCAAAAATATGAATTTAGCGGTTTAAAACTGGCAAATGTAGAGCACCAACAGACAGCTTAAGTGTTCACAAAACAAGTTTCTTGTAAAATAGGCCTTTGTACTGTAGGAGTCCGTAAAACTAGATGCATAGTTTGTATTTATTATACTCTTGCTCGCACATAGAAGTTAAACAGTAAAATAAAAAAATATGTGCAGTCTTTTATAGTCATCCATTAATAGGTGCAGGAATGCAAACCCTTTATTTCATATCATAAATGTCATGGAGAACCACTCAATATCCCTCAAAACAGTTTGATTAATAAATAAAACTGTAATTTAATGTTTGATTAATAAATTAGATGTAATTGAATTAAATATATAAATTTGGTTCAGAGGCATTTTACCGAACATAATCCAAAAACCTGACCCTCCTGATTGTCAATGTATAATGCCTTTAACTACTTAAAATGTAAAAAACAAATGTCATGTATTTTCAGGTACGCTGGCCTCAGTTTTGCTCCTCTCAGCACGGCTCATGCACATCTGGTGAATGGCACATGGAAGTACGGCGGAGACAGCAGCAGCTACAACTCGGTGCTGAACTACATTTCCCATAATCCCTCACTGTGTGTGATCGAGGAGGGCCAGACGGAGCCCGTCTCTTGGCTGCTCGTGTATCATCATGCTGCTCTCGGTTTACTCTACACATTACCACAACACCGATGTAAAGGCTACGCCAGGTTACTGGTGTCCATCATGTCCAAAAACCTCCTGGAACAAGGACACCCGGTCTACTGTTTTGTGGAAGAAGAAAACAAGCCTTCCTACAAGCTTTTCACATCTCTAGGGTTCAAGAATTCACCAGATTACAGAGCGGTGTGGTTCGAGCTTAATAAACCACAGATCAGGGATGAATAATGCAGGAAATAAATATATTAGTCACTTGAAAGGGGGCCTATTATGCAAAAATCACTTTTAAACGCTTTTAAATTGTATGAATATAACCAGCTTCTAATTGTAAAAATGTATTAATTAATTTTTTTATAATCATACATGATATAAACAGTCTGATTTGATTGGCATTCTCCCTTTGTACGTGTCATGAGGGGGAAAGCCCCGCCCACTAGTGACCATCTCTCCCTCATTAGCATAGGATGTTAGTCTTGTTTTTGAATCTGCCACTATGCTGACACATAGGCATTTGTAGCTCCGCCCTCTTCTAAAAAGAGAACAATCTCATTTGAATTTAAAGAGAAAGTCACCAAAATGGCACAATTAGGATCAAAGCCTAAAAGGGTCAGATTCAGAGTGCTATAAAGCATTATTTGTGAGGTATTTTGAGCTGAAACACACACACTCTAGAGACATTAGACTTTGGCCCAATCCCAATTCCACCCTTCCCCCTCATTTTGCCCGTTCCCGTGAAGGAGTCGGGGTGTCCCAATTCTCTTTAGGCGTAGGGCTAAGGGGAAGTGCTAGATACCCCTTAAAACAGAGATTTTTCGGGACCACACTCAAAACAAAGGGTAAGAAAATTTCCCAGAATACACCAGCTACAGCGGCAGCGTGGCTGCACAGGGAAGTAAAGAGATGCACAAATTAGTATTTTTTGTCATTATTATACATTTTTACAACAGACAAGCACATGTTTTAATACATTCATAATGGCCTTCGTGTTTTAGCGTCATGATTTAAAATTAAAATAATAATAAAAAAACTCTGTAAAATCTAAAATCCCTATATTAATAACTCCTGTACAGCAGTCCCACAACATTTTGTCACTCAATGACACTGAAATACCCTGTCAGAAAAGTCTAAAGGCTGAGAATGAGCTTTTTACAGCGTCTGCTATAATATTAACGTTGTTGTTTTTGTGTTTGTTTAAATAGATGAATATGGCCACGGTGGTAAATGCACAGTACAATTACGATCTTATTGCCACATTATATCATTATGATAACAATATTGTTGCCTTCAGTGATTTCCTGAAGATAAATACCAAAAAATAAGGCAACTGGAATAACTACAGCAGTCGTCGGATTTCATATGAAGCATGAGATCGCGATGACATATGATGACGTGTGCAGGTACTGTAGTGGTGTCCCATTTCTTAGGGGTAAATTTTGAAGCCCTTCCCCTTCACACTCTTTTTCATGGGTCAAGGGGAAGGGGTAAAAAAAAAAAATTGATTTGGGATTGGGCCTTATTTTACATCATGTAAAAAGGGGCATAATAGGTCGCATTTAATTTCATTTAGGAGTTTTTAATCAGCACTTCATTATTTGTAATATTTAAAATTGTTTTTAAATCATTAAAAAATATATTTAATTATTTAAAATTGCTTGCATTATGCAAATGTAAATCACAATATCAGGAGTTATTAAACACCTCTTCATTATTTGTATTATATAATCAAAATGTTAAAACAAATGAAAAGCATATATATACAGTATGTTGTATTTTTTTCTAGCATGTGGCATCTAAAATGTGGGTATATGCAAAAACAAATCACATACAAAATAACTCACGAGCCCTATCTCGTTTATTTGTAATGCATAAATTGTTTGCATATTTCTAATGTATAAAATAATATATGAATGCAAATAAAAATAAATCTAGCTGACGTTTTTAATACTTGTATTTTATACATTTTTAGCATTTCACATGCATATTTATTTTTAGCTAATGTAAATGCATCAATTAAAGGTGCAGTGGGTGATTGTCTTCAGGAACATGTTTTGTTGTGCTGGTTGAAAGTCTCTTCACATTCCAATAGTATTGATTAAAGTAAATGATCTAAATGTATTTATATGTATTTTTATATTTTGGATGAGGCATAAGACAAAAAAATGTTCATCCAATTAAATATTGTCAGGCCGATAATTCCCATAATTCTAATAAGTAGCCCAAACTGTCTGTCAACAAATGTAGATTTGTACAACTGCGCACCCATTCGGGCAGATCTGTCATTTGCGCGTACACACAAGAGAGAGCGACAGCGATTAAACTCAAATGCTGAATCAAAACTTGTTAAAATCCTGAAATCAAAATCAATTTTGGAGTTAGTTTTGCATGCTGGAAAGAGAAGGACACCAGGGGCGGACTGGCCATAGGAAGCACCGGGATATTTCCCGGTGGCCTGACGGTCAATCTTGCCTGCCACCGGCACTCTGGCCAGATTGACCGTGTAAGTATGGCTTAGTAATAAGTGTCATTCCTGCATGCCGCCGACCAAACACTAAGCATACAGTAGTCACTTTAGGACAAAGTGTGAGAGAGGGAGAGCAGCGATCCCTGCATGCATGAAATATTGCACATTATGACAAGTTCTGCTTGCTACACAACTAAAACCTGCTGATATAATACAGTTTTCCATTGGGAATTGAAGTATTATAAATTACTGTAAAGTTTTCTAACTGGTGAATGACATGATGTAGTCTAGTGGGTCTCTGTCATCTTTAATGTTCATGATATCAGGAGGCGTGGCTTTGGACGGAAGGGGAGGTACTGTGTTTTCAAAAATATTATGCTATTGGATAGCATTTTGGCAGATCACCTACTGCACCTTTAACAAGACCTTTTGAGGGCCATAACTAATTATTTGTAATTTAACTTTCTAGTTTAAACTTATTGAAGCATTTATTCATTAAGAAGCATGAACAATAACAACAATGCATATAAATCTTAGTTTTATTGTGTAGCTCCTACATTAGAGTACTATAAAACAGTACAAAGCTTGTATAATGTAGAAATCACTCCTAATATACTAAAAAAACTGTACAAAACCTGGATAAAAACCGTACACAAATTAAACATTTACGTTTTATAAAGTTAACACAATAGCATCTCATTCTTCCCTTTGTCATAAAACAAGCATTAGACCTATTGCTAATCTGTTTATGCTATGCGGTGAACATTTCCAAAACTTTTTTTAAGATCCATATACAAAAATAAAGGCCTAAAAGCTCCTGAAACGCCTCTAAAATTGAGTGTCGCTATTAAAAACCATGTAAAAGTGTCGATCTACACATGTGCAGTGAGCACAACATGTTATCCCGCACATCTGAAGCCAGTTAATACAATAAATAAAGCTGAAATTACATGTTAAAGGACTCTCACATTCAGGTCCGTCCACAGGTTCAAACCCATTTTAAGGCAAGAAGGTCTGAATGACGATAGCATATCTAATACACAAGCACTTTGGTTCAGTTTTTCAGACACTGCATTGCCAGATCCCTTTATGATTACTCCGTCAGATGTGTCTCTTGATGAAGGGATTATTGACGGATGAGTCAGTGGCAGGTAAAGGGTTAAAGTGGCGCTGCGAGTGGAGCTGAAGGCATCAGGTGGAGGCTGCAGCTATGAGTCCTTCACTCGGGTGGAGGTGCTGATGATGGAGATCTGCTTTGCATATTGTGTGTGCTGTGCAGTGCAGTGAGCTGACGGCTGGAGGCTCCTCATCACCTGACAATGTAAAGCACACACATCATTGCTAAAGGGTAAAGCCTGGTGCAAATGCAAACTAATACATGCAAATATAGTTTGAGAAAATTCAAGCGCTGTAAGATGAAATGCCTCGCTGTGACATCACAGAAATAGGCTTTAAAAAAATCACCTGTAAATAAAATATCTTACTAGCAGTTCTTACAAAATAAAAGTCTTGATAATAGCTAAACGGACTAGAAAATTAGCTAGAAAATTCATTAAATCTAGAATAAATTTGAGATTAGTCAATATTCTTGTGACTTGTGATTACTTAGTTTTGACAATATTTGTTAAGTAGACATACAATTCTAAAGTAGTGCGGGTATTTTGGTGGTATTTGATTTGAATTTAGCCTCTAAAAACATCCAAACAATTGTTTCCCTGTGGATTGCTGTAGCGAAGTAATATTTTACAATTAAGTATCCTTGTTGCAAATGAGTAAATAACTGTTGCTCAGTAATATCTATCAAAAATCAGTCATCACATATGGAAACTAGATATTTTAATCTTTCAAATGATGTGTAGTTTTTCATAATTGCTTTATGTTAGGCTACAATTTTGAGGTTTAAATATGTAACCGTAAATGGTCGTAGGGTGACAGTAAATATGTTTTAATCTATTAAGTGAAGTTTAGTTATAAACTAATTTCGAGAGGATCACGTGATTATGATTGAACACGGCTGGTTACACGTTAACCACTCATGATTGTCCAATCAGACGATCCCTAACTCACTATAAAGAGCCAGGGTTTCTTACTACAGTCATCTTCGATTTGAAGAACCCCTCCCCCTCCTTCCACCCCTACTCCTCCTCCTTCCTAGATGGGTGACACGGTGGCCCAGTGCTTAGCACTCTTGCCTCACAGCAAGAATGTCAATGGTTCTAGGCTTTACCAAACCAGCAGGCATTTCTGTGTGGAGTTTGCACGTTCTCCCCGTGCTCACGTGGGTTTCCCCCGGGTTCTCCGGTTTCCTTCCACCGATTAAAAACATGCAACCTAAATCATTGTCTAAATCAACACATAGACTTGCTCCTTACCTAGTATCTATCTCGCTAAAGAGAAGCACTATCTGCTCTTCAATCACCACGACAGGGGAGTTCTCGAGATCTACCTGAGCTCAGAGCTCCCCTCTCGCCCTGCAAATGGGAGGGAGCCCGGGGCTCAAGGACCTTTTGAGCTCAGAGCTCTCTCCCGGGACAGCATGCCAAACTTGCTTTATAATCAATCATCAGCTAAGTGTGAACTCTTGAACTTTCCTACAAAACAAAAAAACGGCAAAATATGTATTCAGAAGTCTTAAGACCTTTGCAACAATATAATTTGTCATGATTAGATTAGGATTTTATTGCAAAAAAGTGATGTCAATAAAAAAAAAAAAAAGTGTTCCAATGGCGACAAATAAAGGCTTAAATGTAAAATATATCTATTTCCCTAAGAAAAATGTCAAGTGATATATTCATGCATGCTAAAAAACATGTTAAACCCTCACCCAGTCCTGAAGAGGAGGACACGCTGTCAGCCAGAGACGAGTTATCTGCGTGATCCGGTGAGAGTCCGTCCATCAGCGGGATGGAGAGCTCTGACGACGGCACAGACGAATCGTAGATCCCCGAATCTCTGGGCATCTCCGGCGGACTGGCGGATCCGTCAGTGTGAAGAACAGGGCGACATGAACCCGCGTCCTGACTGGACGATCCCTCCCCGAGATCCTCTCTCGACAAACTCAAAGAAACTCCACATGAGATGTCTGCGACAAAATCAAAAGGTTACTCCTCACTGGAGGACACTCGCTTTCTGACGCATGCTTGAGTTTGACTTCATTTAGCACCAATCCTGAATCTACTTTTTCAGGAATGGTGCGTTTATTAGGCAGCGGCGGAGGCATGAGTTCCTTCTCCAGCCAATCAGGCTCCTGCGTGACGTGTTGATGCATGTTATAAATGGCAACGTATAACGAGCGTCCTGATTTGCTGCAGAAATAGTTGCGTTTGCTGACGTTGGGCGGCTGTGGTTCACGATCAGTCAAACTCAGTTGGCGCGAATGTAATCTGGCGAAGAGTTGCGGCAGCTGATCCATCAGCTTAAACTTCGGCGCCAGGCTGAGTGAAGTCGGGACATCAGTTTCATGTGAATAATCGAAGTACACAGACATGAAGCGTGACAGGTCGGAGGATTTCTGGTGCACTTCTTTGAGTTTCTCTGAGATGATGGCGGAGGCCACGATGAACAGATCTCTGCTGCTGCTGCTGGAGTCGCTTGCGGTCGGTTCTCGGTTCTTCTCTTTGGATGTGGCTTTGCCTTTGCGGTGGCGTTTCTCCACGAAGTGCTTCAAGCCTTTGGAGCAGACAGTGATGATAAAGTGGGCTTCGTCGATGCGCCGGCTCAACCAAGACATCTGACCCTCCTTACAGATCTCCAGGTGCTCCCAGAGGTCCAGAGAAACCTGCACACACACACCAACACATCAGTCTACATGAAGGCTTTATACTATGACACTTTGAGTGAAAAATTTTAATCAAAAGCAAAATAGAATTATGCTAGAACTAATAAAGCTAATTAATCAAATTAAGCTGAATCAAATTATATGTCTGATAATATATTTTCCTCCAGAGAAAATCTTATTTGTTTTATTTCGGCTAGAATAAAAGCAGTTTTTAATTTTTTAAACACCATTTTAAAGACAAAATTATTAGCTCCTTTAAGCTGTTTTTTTTTTCTGATAGTCTACAGAACAAACCATCGTTATACAATAACTTGCCTAATTACCCTAACCTGCCTAGTTAACCTAATTACCCTAGTTAAGCCTTTAAATGTCACTTTAAGCTGTATAGAAGTGTCTTGAAGAATATCTAGTCAAATATTATTTACTGTCATCATGGCAAAGATAAAATAAATCAGTTATTAGAAATGAGTTATTAAAACTATTATGATTAGAAATGTGTTGAAAAAATCTGCTCTCCGTTATGCAGAAATTGGGGGGGGGGGGGGGGGGGGGAGCAGGGGGGCTAATAATTATGACTTCAACTGTATATATATCAATTTTTGGTTAATATTTATTTTCTTAATATTTATTTTAATATTTATACATAAGGTAAGAAGAATGATGATAGCATATCTAATACACAAGCACTTTGGTTCAAAAAAAGCACAGATTTTCATACACTGCATTCCCAAATCCCTTATAATTACTCTGTCAGATGTGTCTCCTGATGAAGAGATTTATTGATAAAAGAGTCAGTGGCAGGTAAAGTGGTGCTGCGAGTGGATCTGAAGGCATCAGGCAGATTTATTTATATATATATATATATTTATATATACAGTTGAAGTCAGAATTATTCGCCCCCTTTTGAATTTTTTACTCTGTTTTAAATATTTCCCAAATGATGTTTAACAGAGCAATGTAATTTTCACAGTATGTCTGATAATATTTTTTCTTCTGGAGAAAGTTTTATTTGTTTTATTTTGACTAGAACAAAAGCAATTTTTTAATTTTTTTAAAAACATTTTAAGGTCAATATTATTAGCCCCTTTAAGCAATTTTTTTCCCGACTGTCTACAGAACAAACCATCATTATACAATAACTTGCCTAATTTCCCTAACCTGCCTAGTTAACCTAATTACCCTAGTTAAGCCTTTAAATGTCACTTTAAGCTTTATAGAAGTGTCTTGATAAATATCTAGTCAAATATTATTTACTGTCATCATGGCAAAGAGAAAATAAATCAGTTATTAGAAATGAGTTATTAAAACTATTATGATTAGAAATGTGGTGAATAAATCTGCTCTCCGTTAAGCAGAAATTGGGGAAAAAATAAACAAGGGGGCTAATAATGCAGGGGGGGGGGTAATAATTATGACTTCAACTGTATTTATATCAAATTTTGGTTAATATTTATTTTCTTAATATTTATATCTTATTTTTGCTATACATTATGTTAAGCAGTTTTATGATTTTTATTTATGTTAAAGTTTTGATAATGTTGCTGCTTTTTTCCTTTGTACATTTTTTGCAAAAGTGTCTAATTAAAAAGTCATTAATGTTTATTTTTTTATTTCAATTAAAACATTTATTTTATTTAGAGTAACAAAAGTGCATTTGTATGGTTGTAGGAGCATGTACTAATGCCCCGGAGCCTGTATTAAGAAAGTTATTTCATGTTCACATTTATTTTATTACCCATAACTACATCTGGCTAATAATCAACTAATTCCTTCCTCCACTAGAGGGCGTCATCTGCACATATCACAAACCTGACCCTTCATAACATCATAAACATCATCTCTACAGTAAGTCACTGCCCATCAGTTTACTGAATGAACCACCATGCTGCGTGCCAAATCACATACCATCCGTCCTGAATATAACTTGAATATGAATATAACACAATATGAAAACTTGGATAGGCGACAAGACTTTTGTCATGTAGTGTATAAGTATTTGAATTGGGATGCATCAGCACTCTTCTTAAGGCCGGTGTGTTTGTGTGCGTCTTCACCTCGCAGCCGCAGAAGTCCTGCAGGAAGAAGGCGAAGCTCTGGATGACGGCGAGGTGTTTGGCTCCATCTCTGCTGGAGTAACAGATGAAGATTTTGGGTCTGGGCCAGGGTCTGTCTGCGCTCAGAGCCGTGGTCTGCGATGAAGACTCCGAGCTCTCCTCGTCCAGGTGAGAGTAGATGTTTTCTACAGTCACACAGTCGAGAGGATCACATCAGATTTGTGGAGAGAGGAAAAAAATAGAGCTCATTTATTGTTTCCATATGAACAGGGCTCTTTTTAGAGCACCATAAGAACTGAGAGTAAAGCCTAATTTGTCCATGTTTGATCAGCAGATGTTTCTGTCTTACATTCACCCCCACCCTCCCATCTGCCTTTACAGAAATACACAAGAGTAATGTTTTTTCATAAACATTTAACCCGAATGAAATGTTTACTGAAATAAACTAAATACTAAATGATCAGCTCCCACACACTGGAGAAAAGCAGACACTCTCTAACCTTGCTGTTTCTTTCGGCACATGACGGTGAAGAGCGTGGCGAAGGCCGACATGATGACCAGCGGGACGGTGATGGCCATGGCACGGATCGGCCCAGCCCACGGAGAGTGAACTGGAACAAACACAATCACCATCTCTTTAGATACATATAAAAAAATAATGCATCAATCTGGGTTTTTCTGATTGCCAATTTTTCTTTTCTTATTTTTTTTTTTTGACTATATAAAATGCAGAAAAAGATTAGCTCTCCTCCAGCAGGGGGCGCTAAAAGAACAGCAAGAATAACACTGTATCCTTGATTTACCATGCTGGTAAACATTATATGGAGATCAACCTAAAAGAAAATATAATCTAAAATGGTTTGAGCTTTCCTTATATGTATTTTAACAAAATCTCCAAGCGCCAAGTACGCATTTAGGAGTTTCTTTTAGTATTTCAAGCATCAGGAACATACTCAAATATATCCACAAAAAACCCAAATCAACAGACAGATGCACACTTGTACTGAATAAAGCCCATGTGCATGTCTTTTATTAAGTTAAATAAGTTTGAAAAATCGAATGAAATATAAAATAAATCGATTTCGTGTTACACGTTTTATTGCATTGGTTTCTATTGTTATGGTTTAACGTAAATTAGTTCGTTTGTTTTTCTTGTTATACCTTGATATGATGAAAACTGCTTAAAAACAAAAGTCTTACCTGTACAAAAAAAAACTGATTTAATGTTGAAATCATCACAGAATCACTGAAGTTATTACACATATATTTTTTTTTAAATCATCTGTGTGTGTCTTTGTGAGTGTACATTGCTGTTTACCTTGGCTGACGTGGTACTGCGTCTGTCTTCTGGTGTTGTTGCTGTCATCACGAAGCTGCAGGAGCAAAAAAAAGTCCATTTATTGTACTTTGTTTTAACTCAGTCAAGTTTATAAATGAGGGTGATTTTATGACATATATTATGAATCACACTCTCACCTCTATTGCGTAAGTTCCAGGAGTGACGTCTTGCAAAACACAAGTAGTTTTGGGGCCATTTTGCTCCTGCAATGGACAAAAAAAAAAAAAAAGTATAATATGTCATGTATTTTAATGTAAAATTGTATGCAATGTTCTGTGCAATGAAAATATGATGGATTAAATCATGTTTATAAAATATCTGGCTCATATCACAACATCTTTTGTCGTCTTTTGGTAACAAATTATTCAACTGGTTTTTTAATTTAATATAATATTTGTAAATAAATACATCTGGCAAATTTTTAGGTGTTTAATTGTATTATTGTTGTTGTTGTTGTTATTATTATTATTATTATATTTATTATTATATGCTAATTAACAATTAGGGCAACCCAGTGGCGCAGTAGGTAGTGCTGTTGCCTCACAGCAAGAACGTCGCTGGGTCGCAGGTTCGAACCTCGGCTAGGCTGGGTCAGTTGGCGTTTCTGTGTGGAGTTTGCATGTTCTCCCTGGGTTCGCGTGGGTTTCCTCCGGGTGCTCCGGTTTCCCCCACAGTCCAAAGACATGCAGTACAGGTGAATTGGGTAAGCTAAAATTGTCCATAGTGTATGAGTGTGAATGTGTGTGTGGAAGTTCCCAGAGATGGGTTGCGGCTGGAAGGGCATCCGCTGCGTAAAATCGTGCTGGATAAGTTGGCGGTTCATTCCGCTGTGGCGACCCCGCAAGGGACAAAGCCGACAAGAAAATGAATGAATGAATGAATTAACAATTACTACTACTACCAATAATAATAATAATAATAATAATAATAGCATAATAATAACAATAAAAATAACAGATATTCACAGACGTGAAATTACTTTGACAGTAAAAACACCACAAAAAAGTTAAATAAACATTAAAACTATCAAATATCATTACTGTTATTATTATTATTAGTAGTAAAATAATAATAATATAACAAAATAATTATTACTACTACTACTATTGTTTATTTAAAAGAAATAATTAATATTTGCATTGTTTATTCAATCAATAATTGAAATACAATGTTAGCATTCCATTAATAATAAATAGTAAACAGATATCCTATTAATTATACTATTAGTACAGCCTGATCTAACGGGGAAACATAAGTATTGTACGTTTTGTCAGTTTAGAGACTAATTCGTACGAGTTGATTCGTACGAAAATGTACGATTTTAAAAAGGAGGCGTGGCACCCAACCCCACCCCTAAACCCAACCGTCACTGGGTGATGAACAAATCGTACTAAATTGTACGAATTAGATCGTACGAATTCATACGAATTAGCCACTAAATCAAAAAGTTACGAATTGCCGTGAGATTGTGTTGATTAGTAATATTGTCTCTTTATTAGCAGTAATAGAGTAACAGCACTAGAAACTACTATAAAGCTACTATTATTCCAGCACCAGCATGAGGCGTTTCATTTTTGTGTGATTTTGGAACATGAGCTGATTCTTTTGAACAATATTCTGCTCATAATGTTCCTGTTAAAGGCTGTGAAGCATTGTCCTGCTGCAGCGCTCATATCTGTGGGTATCTGTATCTGCCGCTCGCCATTGTTTTTGTAGTGATAATAGAAAAGAGCTGAAATGTGAGGTGAGTGACGTTACTGATGGGGGATTCCAGAGTTCAGACGCTCTGTATGTTTCCCTGAGATCACTGACACCAGATCAGTTTCTGAGCTCTTCATGAACACAGCTGTGTTTCCCCGTTTCCCTGAGATCACTGATACCACATCAGTTTTTGAGCTCTTCATGAACACAGATGATGAAACTATAGGCTTTACAGACCTGCGCTCACACATACAGCATCAGTAAACACTAGAGTGCGAGTTTGCATGCTTGATTTGACAAATCATTATGGAATTAAAATATCATTATTATTATTACTATTATTATTGTTATTATAAATATTGTTATTATTAGGGCAACGTGGTGGTGCAGTAGGTAGTGCTGTCGCCTCACAGCAAGAAGGTCGCTGATTCGAGCCTCGGCTGGGTCAGTTGGCATTTCTGTGTGAAGTTTGCATGGTCTCCCCGCGTTCCCATGGCTTTCCTCTGGGTGCTCCAGTTTCCCCCACAAGTCCAAAGACATGTGGTACAGGTGAATTGGTTAAGCTAAAAATGTCTGTAGTGTATGAGTGTGTGAGGATGTTTCCCAGTGATGGGTTGCAGCTGGAAGAGCATCCGCTACGTAAAACATATGCTGGATAAGTTGGCGGTTCATTCCACTGTGGCGACCCCAGATTAATAAAGGGACTAAGCCCAAAAGAAAATGAATGAATGAATAATAATTATTATTATTATTATTGAAGTTATTGTTATATTGTAATTATTAGTTGTTGTCGTTGTTGTTGTTATTATAATAATTATTATTATTAATTTATTGTAATATTGTTGTTATTTTCATTATTGTTATTATTTTTAGTAGTAGTTGTTGTTGTTAATATTATTATTATTATTGAGGTTATTGCTATTATTGTTGTTGTCGCTATTATTATTTTTATTGAGGTTGTTGTTATATAATTATTGCTATTATTATTATTATTACTGAAGTTATTGTTATATTATTACTATTATTATTATTAGTTGCTGTTGCTGTCGTTATTATTATTATTATTATTATTATTATTATTATTATTATTAAGGTTATTGTTATATTGCTATTATAATTAGTTGTTGTTGTGGGCGTCATTATTATTATTACTATTAAGGTTATTGTTATATTGTTAATGTTATTATTATTAGTTGCTGTTGTTGTCGTCATTATTATTATTATTATTATTATTATTATTAAGGTTATTTTTAAATTGTTATTGTTATTATTATTATTATTATTATTAGTTGTTGTTGTTGTTGTTATAATTATTACTAAAGTTATTGCAATTATTTTTGTTATTGTCGCTATTATTATTATTATTATTATTGTAGTTGTTTTTGTTGTCATTATTGTTGTTGTTGTTTTTGTTGTTGTTATTATTATTATTATTGAGGATATTATTATCATCATCATATTTACATTTTAGATATATTGCTTTAAAAGACTATTAAAGCTAACCTTTATTATATTTAAGCCCAGAAACAGTTGAAGGCAAAATTATTAGCCCTCCTGTGAATTTTTCAAACAATTACAGTATATGATGTATAAAATCGAAATTATATTTAGATATAATTTTATATTATATTTATAATGAAAATATTATATAATATAAATATTTTATACCGAAAGTCTTATTTCTTATAATTTTGCTGGAATAAAAGAAGATTGGATTTTTTAAACAATATTATTATAGTCCCTTAAGAAATGTTTTATAATAACTATATAATAACTTGCCTAATTAACCTAGTTAAGTCTTTAATTGCCACTTTAAGCTGAATACTAGTATCTTGAATAATATCTAGTCAAATATTATGTGCTGTCACCATGGCAAATATAAAATAAATCAGTTATTAGAAATGAGTTATTAAAACTATTATGTTTAGAAATGTGCTGAAAAAATCTTTTCTCTGTTAAACAGCACTTGTGGAATGATATATAGAGTTGCTCTATATAATATTAGAGTTTTTTTTAAGGATAGAAAAGAGCAGAATGAACAACTCGAATGCGTCTGAAATTACAAGCAGTGAGTAAATAATGGCAGAATTCTCCTCTTTGGCTGAACTCTCTCTTTAAGATTGCTTGTGTCCAGAGCCAAAGTGAAAGATAGATCGCCTTCAGAGTTTCAGTTCAGTGTCTAAGTGACGAAGAGCTGCTGTGAAAACACTCCGGACGGCACATTTCCGCTTATAGCACAAAGCGTGGAAAACAGCAGAGGAACACGTACATCTCCCTGCGGCACACCAAGAGCTGCAGGACAACACTATTTATCATTCCAGCTGTCTGAGAGAAACATTACACACCACTGAGAGAGAGAGAACATCTCACTTACAGCTCTCTCTCTCTCTCTCTCTCTCTCTCTCTCTCTCTCTCTCTCTCTCTCTCTCTCTCTCTCTCTCTGTGTGCGTGCGTGCGTGTGTATAAAAAATAAATATGCCTGAAGTGTGTTATGTACTCACAGGTTTGCAGCGCTTGAGTCTGAACGGTCCCTCCTGTCTGAGTTTGTAGTACAGGTAGTAAATGGAGAAGCCGAAGGTGGAGGGGGCGTGGTCAAACACAACATGCAAATTAGATCCCAGCTGAGAAACGTTCAGCATCTTGGGCTTCCAGACTGTCAGTAGAGAATGAGAAGGAAGAATACAGTTGGTGAGATCCCTTTATGTGCCGTTTCAATGCTTGTCTAACAAAAACAGATGAATTGGATTTGATGTCTTTTTTTCCTTTCTTTAAAGCACTCACATGGTTTACAGACGAGATTATCTGGGCCAAGAAGGACTTCACAACCTGTGAGAAAGCAAGGAACAATAAAGAAAAAATCCCTTATTGTTTTAGTTATATGCTCTGTTAATTTGGCTGACAATACAACTGATAACAAAAGTGTTATATTATTTTAGGTATCAGAATTTTTTGTAAATGTTAAATATGTTTACAACATCATATTAATATTTATAAATATTTTAAATTAGTATAAACTATAAAAATAAAATGTGCTATTTTGTGTGCTAGAATATATGTAAATATATTGTTTTATTTAATATATGCGAAAATTATATTTAAATACACATTTTTCAAAAAATACATGAATGTTAAATCCATTTACAGATTATTATAAAGTGTCCCCTTGTGAAGAGCATCATATATAAATAATTATTTTAATTACATTCTAAATACAAATATTTTACAAAATAGTACTTTAACAAACGTTATTATCGTTAATAAAAATAAATAATAAATACAACTTTACAATTATAATGATAAAATATGCCATTTTGTGGATTTGATTTGTTTTGATTATTTTATTATTATTAATAATAATAATAATAATAAATAAATAAATATATATATATATATATATATATATATATGTGTGTGTGTATTTATAAATCTTTCTAAATAGTATTATAAATAATAAAAATATATAAATTCTAAAAATAAAATGTGCTGTGTGCTAGAATATATGTACATATATATTTTTAAATTAAGAAATATTAATTTATTATTTATTATATATATATATATATATATATATATATATATATATATATATATATATATATATATATATATATATATATATATATATATAAAATGTTAAATCTAATAACAAATTATTATAAAACGCCATTTGTGCGCAGCATCATATAAAAAATATTTTAATTACATTTAAATATACAAATATTTTACTAAATAATATTTATTTCACAAATTTTATTATCATGAATAAAAATAAATAATAAATACAAATTATAAATAATTATAAAATATGGCGTTATGTTTTTCATTTGATTTGATTATTTAAATAGTAATAATTCTAATAATAAAAAAAAAAAGTGTGTATTTATAAATTTTTAAAATAGTATTATAAATAATAAAATGTATAAATTCTAAACAATACTATGTGCCATGTGCTAGAATATATCTACATATATTTTTAAATTAAGAAATATTAATTTATTATTTATTAATATTCTTTAAAAAACTTATTATATAAATTAATATTCCAAAAATATAGCGGTATTAATTTAACGCTTGAATGTTAAATCCAATAACAAATTGGTATAAAAGGTTCCCTTGTGTATAGCATCATTTTTAAATAATAATTTTAATTACATTTATAAAAACATATTTCACAAAATAATATCTATTTCACAAATTTATGAATGGATAAAATTAAAATAAATACAATTTATTATAAATAATGATAAAATGTGCAATTTTGTGTTTTTAAATTAGTTAAAATTATTTTTAATAATAATAATAATAATAATAATAATAACAATAATAAATAATTTATACATATTTTAAAATAGTATTATAAACAATAAAAATTTATAAATTCTGAAAATAAAATGTGATGTGTGCTAGAATATATGTAAATATGTTGTTTTAATTAATGAATATATTTTTGAAAATTATTTTTATCCATACATTTTTCCAAAAATAACAGTATTAAATAAACCCATGTATGCTAAATCCAATGACAAATTATTATAAAATGTCCCCTTGTGAATAGCATCATATTTAAATAATTATTTTAATTACATTTATAAATACAAATAATTTACAAAATAGTATTTAACAAATTTAATAATCATTGATAAAAATAATGAACTTTTTATAACTTTTTTTTAAATAATTATAAAATATTTTCATTGTGTAAAAAAAATTGTGTTATTATTTTAAATAATAATAATAATAATATTTTAAAACATCATTAATATTTACAAAAACTCAAAAAATTTAATTTTTAAAAAATAAATTATAAAAAAAACATTGTGTATTTGTTTTGATTATTCTAATAATAATAATAATAATAATAATAATAATAATAATTTTTTTTAAAACATCACTTATATTTACAAACACTCAAAAAACAGTCGATGATAAAATGAATCAATTATGAAAAAATCATTTTAAATATTTAATGACATTTGATTGCCATGAATTTAATTTAACAATATTTAATGAAATCTGAAACTCACTGTTAGTGCGCAGAAAAGATGGCGGAAAGAAGCTGTCGTTCAAGAAAGTTGGAAACGGCACGATTCTGACCATGTAATCGGTCTCGAAGGCGAGACTTGAGAAGGGCTGTGAGCTCATCCTCTGTTAGGGACAAAAAATGCAAAAGGTTGCCAAACCGATGAATATGAGCATAACAATCCATTTTCCACTACATTACACGTCTGATGTAAACCATGTTGCCCCAGATTCTGTTGTGCTGGAAACAAACCCACACACTAAGACTTCGAGAACAACACATACACTTAATACACTTCATTGAACATGTACACATAGACATCACCTGTATACTATACAACTGCAGGTTAACTATGTTTATATTTAATAACTTTAACCAATGCAATAATGTGCTTTGAAACAATCATTATTGTAAAAACCACTATACAAATAAACTTGAATTGAAGACTTACGATGGTTTTGTAAGAGAAGTTGAGCTGTCGCGGGTCCTTCAGGATCAAGTGTTGGCACTGTTTCCTCTCGGGGTTTTTGTCCTCCAGATACACTCTGAATCCCTTTACATGTTCAATACCTAGCAGAACAGACAGACAGAAAAAGCATACATTAATTTAATCAACAGATAGTAATGCAGATGTTTTGAAAATGCAACAATTAAACAAGTCATCGTTGCATTGTGGAATAAACCACATACTAAAAAGTTTCTCTTGCATGTTATTTGGAGTTTATTTATAATGTAATAATCGCTTTTTCCCACCCTTTTTATATAATTATACATGCAGTTTTTACACATTATACATTTTAGTTGAACACTTGAATATGGGCGGAGATATGTTTATGAGCTCAAAAAACAATCATTTATAAGTCATATTTATTGTTTCCTAAGACCATTTATGCAATAGATTGCATACAGTTTGATTGCTCACGATTTATAATTTTTATTTATTTTTAAGTTAATAAATAAAAACAAAACAATATTTGTTATCCCAAAAGTGAAAATAAAGCATTTATGGCAGTTTCCTTTAATGATCTGAACAAACCTGCTGTATTTGTTAATGCATGCTAAATATTACAATTTAACTGAATATGTATATGTGTGCTACAATAACATGCTAATGACCTCATGGTTGTAATAATAAAAATTACAATTTTGCGACATATTCCTTTGCATTTTACTTTGAATGCATAAATAAGTATATCATATTTTCGTTGCATTGCATTTTTCATTGTATTCAATAGACACATCATATATTTATTTGCATTACGATAATGCCACTTTCAACCCTTAATGATTATAATAAACTGGTAGTTTTTGCTACTGCACCACATCATATTTATACAGAATTGTTTGCATTTTTTATACAATGTATATCCAAAAGGATAGATTTTTATGCAAGTTAATTTTTACAATTTAAACAGTTCATCAGGATAACGTACTGAATATGTAACTGTAGGCAGTCATGTGCTATGCTAATAAGCATAGTGCAACTGGTACAAATCACTATTATACAAAATAGTTTTTTAATATAATGCATTTATACCAATCCCCAAATAATATAGCTTAATATGAAAGTTAATTTGCAGAATTTAAACAGTTCATCAGGAACATGTAAATTATATCATGATTGCATGTTTGAAACTAATTTTTAATAACCAATTTTAAACTGTCTGTTCATCAGGATGATGCTCTGAATATGTAAAGGAGCACAATAATATACACCTGCCGGCAGCTAGCTCTCTGCAACTCTCACATGGTCGCCCACTGAAGCTAAGCAGGGCTGCGCCCGATCAGTACCTGGATGGGAGACCACATGGGAAAGCTAGGTTGCTGCCGGAAGTGGTGTTAGTGAGGCCAGCAGAGGGCGCCCAATGTCCTAATGCCCCAGTATAGTGATGGGGACTCTATACTGCTCAATGAGTGCCGTCTTTCGGATGAGATGTTAAACCGAGGTCCTGACTCTCTGTGGTCATTAAAAATCCCAGGATGTCCTTCGAAAAAGAGTAGGGGTTTAACCCCGGCATCCTGGCCAAATCTGCCCACTGGCCTCTGTCCATCATGGCCTCCTAACCATCCCCATATCATAATTGGCTTAGTCACTCTGTCTCCTCTCCACCAATCAGCTGGTGTGCGGTCTGGCACAAAATGGCTGCCGTCGCGTCATCCAGGTGGATGCTGCACACTGGTGGTGGATGAGGAGATTCCCCCCTATGTGTAAAGCACTTTGAGTGCCCAGAAAAGCGCTATATAAATGTAAGGAATTATTAATTATTATTATTAATATGTTTATGAGCTCATGTTTGCATCTAATTTGGGTCACACTTTATTTTGATGGTCCGTTTGTTGAATTTAAGTTACATTGCAACTAATTATCATTAGATTATAAGTAGACTGTTAGGTTGGGGTTAGGGTTGGGGTTGGGGTTAGGGTTAGTGTGAGTTGACATGTACTTGCAAAGTTTCTTATAGTCAGTTAAATGTCTGTTGAAGGACTGTTAAATGTCAGTGTCAACAGATATTAAGCAGACAGTCTACTAATACTCAAATGGACCATCAAAATAAAGTGTTACCCTAATTTGTAATAACCATATATGCACAGTTTATACAGTTCATCAGAATGATGCACTGAATATGCAAATGAGAGCAATCATATGTTAATGAGCTGATGATTGCATGTTTGCATATAACTTTTAATAACCGTTTTTTCCAGTTTATAAAGTTAATCAGGATGATGCGCTGATTATGTAAATGAGCTCATGTTCGCATATCATTTTAATAACCATTTCTGCACAGTTTATACAGTTCATCAGGAAGATGCACTGTATATGTAAATGTGCACACCCATATGTTAATAAGATCATGAGTGCATGTTTGCATATCATTTTTGATAACCATTTCTATACAGTTTATACAATTCATCAGGATTATGCACTAAATATGCAAATGAGCACAATCATATTTTAATGAGCTCATGATTGCATGTTTGCATATCAATTAATAACAATGTTTGCACAGTTTGGTCATCAGGATGATGCACTGAATATGTAAATGAGAGCAATCATATGTTAATAAGCTCAAAAGTACATATTTTTATTAACCATTTTTGCAGTTTATACACTTCATCAGGAAGATGCACTAAATATGTAAATGATAGCAATCGTATGTTAATGAGCTCATGGTTGCAACTTTGCATCTAATTTTTTATGACCATTTCTGCACAGTTTATACAGATCATCAGGATGATGCACTTAATATGCAAATGAGAGCAACCATATGTTAATGAGCCCTTGAGTGCATGTTTGCATATAATTTTAATAACCTTTTTGTACAGTTTATACACTTTGTCAGGATGATGCACTGAATATGCAAATGAGAGCAATCATATGTTAATGAGTCCTTGAGTGCAAGTTTGCATATCATTTTAATAACCTTTTTGCACAGTTTATACACTTCGTAAGGATGATGCACTAAATATGCAAATGAGAGCAATCATATGTTAATGAGCTCATGGTTGCATGTTTGCATATCATTTTTAATAACATTTTTACACAGTTTATACAGTTCATCGAGATGATGCACTGAATATGTAAACAAGAATAATCATGTTAACGAGCTTATAAGTGCATGCCTGCATATAATTTTTAATAACCATTTTTGCAGTTTATAAAGATAATCAAGATGCACTGATTATGCAAATGAGCGCAATCATATTTTAATGAGCTTATGGTTGAATCTTTGCATCTACTTTTTAATAAGCATTTATGTACAGTTTATACAGTTCATCAGGAAGATGCACTGAATATGCAAATGAGAGCAATCATATGTTAATGAGCTTGTGAGTGCATGTTTGCATATCATTTTAATAACATTTTTGCAGTTTATAGAGTTTATCTGGATGTTGCACGGAATATGTAAATGAGAGCAATCATATGTTAATGACCTCTTGATTGCATGTTTGCATATCATGTTTAATAACTAGTTTGTGCATTTTCCAATGAACAAATGAGTTCATCGCATAATGAAACACCAACGCCAGCTTTACGGTAAAAATGGGAGGTGTAATTTCAGACTCTGCACAGATGTGTGGGATGTGCACAGAGATTCCCGTAAAAACCTGCTTTAAATCCCGCCATAAACGTTCAGGCCTGGAAACGGCATGGAACTTTCAAAGCATCCTTGTTTCTCTTATTTATTTATCTTATTAGCACCCCGCAGAAAGAGGACAGGAGCATGTGTGCCAGCCCGGCGTTCCTGTGTCCTTTAAAGTGTGCCAGCCTGCCTCCCTTTTAATTAGATTTGTGTCTTATCAGTTGCAGAGGGAAGAGGGCAGAAGAAAAGCCTCCCGCACAGCACACATTCCCTGTGGTTTGGGTTACGGCGGCGGGCAGCAGTCAGAGAGAGAGATCAGTCTTTGTGCTGGGTGTAACTCCACACCTCCGCTAGCCTACAGATAGCATCAAGAGAGAGCCGGCCCATCACACAACCTTCAAACACTCCGAGCAAGGTGAAAAAAAAAAAAAAGTGGTCGAACTGGTTGTGCACTCTCGTTTTCCTCGCTTCTACTGGTCACTTGCAGAAGCTTGCTTTAATTTACAAAGATTAACCTCATTACAGTTTTTCTCAGTGGCTTTGGTGCATTTCTCACAACACTATTTACATTTGCACAACAGTTTATGCATTTCTCAAAATACAGGGAGTGCAGAATTATTAGGCAAGTTGTATTTTTGAGGATTAATTTTATTATTGAACAACAACCATGTTCTCAATGAACCCAAAAAACTCATTAATATCAAAGCTGAATATTTTTGGAAGTAGTTTTTAGTTTGTTTTTAGTTTGAGCTATTTTAGGAGGATATCTGTGTGTGCAGGTGACTATTACTGTGCAGAATTATTAGGCAACTTAACAAAAAACAAATATATACCCATTTCAATGATTTATTTTCACCAGTGAAACCAATATAACATCTCAACATTCACAAATATACATTTCTGACATTCAAAAACAAAACAAAAACAAATCAGTGACCAATATAGCCACCTTTCTTTGCAAGGACACTCAAAAGCCTGCCATCCATGGATTCTGTCAGTGTTTTGATCTGTTCACCATCAACATTGCGTGCAGCAGCAACCACAGCCTCCCAGACACTGTTCAGAGAGGTGTACTGTTTTCCCTCCTTGTTAATCTCACATTTGATGATGGACCACAGGTTCTCTATGGGGTTCAGTCAGGTGAACAAGGAGGCCATGTCATTCGTTTTTCTTCTTTTAGACCCTTTCTTGCCAGCCACGCTGTGGAGTACTTGGACGCGTGTGATGGAGCATTGTCCTGCATGAAAATCATGTTTTTCTTGAAGGATGCAGACTTCTTCCTGTACCACTGCTTGAAGGTGTCTTCCAGAAACTGGCAGTAGGACTGGGAGTTGAGCTTGACTCCATCCTCAACCCGAAAAGGCCCCACAAGCTCATCTTTGATGATACCAGCCCAAACCAGTACTCCACCTCCACCTTGCTGGCGTCTGAGTCGGACTGGAGCTCTCTGCCCTTTACCGATCCAGCCACGGGCCCATCAAGACTCACTCTCATTTCATCAGTCCATAAAACCTTAGAAAAATCAGTCTTGAGATATTTCTTGGCCCAGTCTTGACGTTTCAGCTTGTGTGTCTTGTTCAGTGGTGGTCGTTTTTCAGCCTTTCTTACCTTGGCCATGTCTCTGAGTATTGCACACCTTGTGCTTTTGGGCACTCCAGTGATGTTGCAGCTCTGAAATATGGCAAAACTGGTGGCAAGTGGCATCTTGGCAGCTGCACGCTTGACTTTTCTCAGTTCATGGGCAGTTATTTTGCGCCTTGGTTTTTGTTTTGGTTTTTCCACACGCTTCTTGCGACCCTGTTGACTATTTTGAATGAAACGCTTGATTGTTCGATGATCACGCTTCAGAAGCTTGGCGATTTTAAGAGTGCTGCATCCCTCTGCAAGATATCTCACTATTTTTGACTTTTCGGAGCCTGTCAAGTCCTTCTTTTGACCCATATTGCCAAAGGAAAGGAAGTTGCCTAATAATTATGCACACCTGATATAGGGTGTTGATGTCATTAGACCACACCCCTTCTCATTACAGAGATGCACATCACCTAATATGCTTAATTGGTAGTAGGCTTTCGAGCCTATACAGCTTGGAGTAAGACAACATGCATAAAGAGGATGATGTGCTCAAAATACTCATTTGCCTAATAAATCTGCACTGCCTATAATTAGTCATAGTAGCAGTTTCTCATTCCATCCAACAAATTGCAAATGCTTTTGGACATGCATCAATTGCTTTCATACCACTCTCTGCTGCTTATAACATTATCATTTGCTCATGTCAAGTCAGTCAAAATTAACTAAACTTGTGTCTGCTGAATAGTCATTCCATATAAAACTGATAGTCCTTATTTCATTACTTGAGTCATTACATACAAAAATGCTGAACTAGTTGTCAAAATCTGTCAAGCAAATTTTCTAAAAAATGTTTAGTCTTTTTTTTTCCTGAAAATGTCTTAGAAATTGACCATTTTGATGACTGATTTACAGATCTGTGTATGTTGTCGGTTCAGTTCAATATGTACTGCAGTATTGTCTACAGTTGTGCACAGCTCTACCCAAAGGAAGTTTATGTTTGTTGTGAATAAGGGTGTATTTATCATTTTGCACAATGCTGTGAATAAATTAGAATTGTTAAGAGCGATTGAAGTAAAAATGTGAAACACACATATTCAGTGTCTTGTACTCAGATACCTCACTAAATGCAGTGATGTCTAACTTTACTGTAGTTTCCAAATGGCTGTGCTAATAGTATATAGTGCTGTCTTGAGCATTTTCAGGACGTGTCACCAAAATCTGATTTTTTTGCATTGGAAAAAATGTACAGAGTAAACTGTCATGATGAAAACATGACAAAGCCATTTGACTATCTTGTTCATAAACAATGGTGTCAGGACTTTTCATCTTGATGACACTGACACTTTCATTGACATCAATACTTGCTTTTAAGGAATGAGCTCTCCATTTTGAGCAAGTGACGCGCTTTTGCAGGTTATCCACTAGGTTTTGCAGTTTGTACTAATTGTTTTGAGAAATGCATTAACTGTTGTGCAAATGTAAATAGTGTTGTGAGAAATGCACCAAAGCCACTGAGAAAAATTATAGATGATCCAGTAGGCTAAAATAAAATAAATCCAACTATTCCCTCAAAATAAAATTAAATAAAACTGAAAAATAATTTAATTAAAAACAAACATATCATTTAAAAAAAGAGAAAATTAATGAAATATATCAATTAAGCTAGGTTACAAATAAATCAGTAAATAAAAGCGAAAATAGACTGTTTAAATAGATGAAAAGATCGCTCTAAGGACTCAATAATCCAGTAGTTTACTGTGTATTAGAGCTGATATCAACAGAAATGGGTAATCCTTTGAAACTGTCTAAAATCGGATTCCAGGTTTTGTAGAAAGATTTGACAGATCCTCCAACTAAACATCTTAACTTCTCAAGTTTTATGCAACTTAAAATTTCTTCGATTTACATCGCATGTAATGGACCCGTTTCCATTTAAGACAAATGGCTTGACTAGCAAAAAGAGTAGAAAAAGTGATAACCTGATGAGATGCAAGAGTCAAATCAACTCACAAAATCTTTTAAAACCAGTTAAATGATCCATCAATTAAAAAAATCCAGCTCATAATTCATTCATTCATTCTTTTTCTTTTCAGCTTAGTCCCTTTATTAATCCGGGGTCGCCACAGTGGAATGAACCGCCAACTTATCCAGCATGTTCCACGCAGCGGATGCCCTTCCAGCTGCAACCCATCTCTGGGAAACAAATTCACACTCATACACTACGGACAATTTAGCCTACCCAATTCACCTGTACCGCATGTCTTTGGACTGTGGGGGAAACCGGAGCACCCGGAGGAAACCCACGCGAACGCAGGGAGAACATGCATACTCCACACAGAAGCGCCAACTGACCCAGCCGAGGCTCGAACCAGCAAACTTCTTGCTGTGAGGCAACAGCCCATAATTCAATTAAGTAATTTAAACAATTACAATTGCAACATTTATTAATGATGGTTAAAGGTACAGTAGGTGATTGTCTGATTGAAATTCAATTCAATTCATCTTTATTTCTATAGCGCTTTTATAATGTAGATTGTGTCAAAGCAGCTTCACACAGAAGATTATAGTGAATTAAAACAGTGTAGTTCAGTTTTCAGATATTAAGTTCAGTTCAATGTGTTTAAATATTCACTGCTGGGAGTCCAAACACTGAAGCGATGCGCAGCTCTACAAGTCCCGAACTATGCAAGCCAGTGGCAATAGTGGCGAGGAAAAAAACTTCACCAATGGCCGAAAGTGAAGGAAAAAAAAAAAAAACCTAGGGAGAAACCTGGCTCAGTTAGCATGACCATTTCTCATATGGCAAAATGAACAACACTATAGTATAGTTTAAAATAGAAAGGATTAAAGTAAATGATCTAAATGTGTTTATATATTCTGGATAAGGCATAAAAAATGTTCATCCAATTAAATATTGTCGAGCCGACAAATAACACAATTACGACAGGGATCTCAAACTGTCTGTCAACAAATTTAAATTAGAATTTCTGCGCAGCCTCTTTAAGCAGACAGATACGTCACTCGCGCGTACACGCAAAGCATGAATCTACCACTGACAGAGAGACGTCATCTGGCAAACTCTGCATCAACCTGAACTTCTTTCTTCTCGAACACTGGTTCGAGCCTCGGCTGGGTCAGTTGGCGTTTCTGTGTGGAGTTTGCATGTTCTCCCTGCGTTCGCGTGGGTTTCCTCTGGGTGCTCCGGTTTCCCCCACAGTCCAAACACATGCGGTACAGGTAAATTGGGTAGGTTAAATTGTCTGTAGTGTATGAGTGTGAATGATAAGTTGGCGGTTCATTCCGCCGTGGTGACCCCGGATTAATAAAGGGACTAAGCCAAAAAGAAAAAGAATGAATGAATAATACTAATACGGGGCGACGCAGTGGCTCAGTGGTTAGCACTGTCGCCTCACAGCAAGAAGGTCGCTGGTTCGAGTCCCGGCTGGGTCAGTTGGCATTTCTGTGTTCACGTTTTCCCTGTGTTGGCGTGGGTTTCCCCCGGGTGCTCCGGTTTCCCCCACAGTCCAAACACATGCGCTATAGGTGAATAAACAAAATTGGCCGTAGTGTATAAGTGAAAGTGTGTGTATGGGTGTTTTCCAATACTGGGTTGCAGCTGGAAGGGCATCCGCTGCTTAAAATGCTGGAATAGTTGGCAGTTCATTCCACTGTGGCGACCCTTGATGAATAAAGGGACTAAGCCGAAGGAAAAGGAATGAATAAATACTAATACTTTTCCTAGCATTCTTCATTATATCTTCCTTTGTGTTCAACAGAAGAAAGAAACTCAAACAGGTTTTGAACAAGTAAAGGATGAGTAAATAATGACATTTTTGGGTGAACTATCCCTTTTTAAAATGACCACAATGAGCTTCCCTGCATTAAAAAGAGCATCTCTGCAACTTTACGAAACATCTCTGAGACCACACGAGGGTGAGAAAATCATCCGCTTTATGTTTTTTAATATGAGCTATCCCTTTAAGCTGAGCTCATGAGGAAAGGCCCCACACCCAAAGCTTTCTTCTTTGAGTTTCTTTAATATACACCTGAGCCGTGTCAAGTCCTGCCCCAGTCAAAAGGATTAACCTCCAGCAAACAACAGGCCGCATTGTCCCGCTCGGCAGACCAAAGATCACATTACCAAGTTCAAGAGCGCCCTGGCAGACGGAAGCAAGGGACATCCCCGAGTTTCTCTGCTGCACGCACACACACACATACAGAGACGGACAGAGAGAGACACACAGACGGACACTCCTCCATACAGCTGTGCAATATGATGACTTATATTGTATGGACAAAATAAAAAGTCTATGGTGTCATATTATGCTCTATTATTTATATCGTGGTGTTGTAAAATACACTGTTTATGTCATGTGTCTTAAACTGGATTCCTGGAGGGTCGCAGCTCTGCAGTTTTGCTTCAACCCTAATCAAACACAGCTGATCCAAATAATCAAGGTGTTCAAGAGAGACTATTAAGCAGGTGTGAGTTGGAGGTGGTTGGAGCTAAAATCTGCAGAGCTGCGGCCCTCCAGGAATCTATTTTGAGACCCATGGTTTATGGTAATACTTTTTCAGAATGTATATGAGCGCAATATCATACATCATTATCATAAACATGACTAACAGCATTGTGATATTGCATCGTACATTGCGATACAATTACCCCATATGCCTTGAATAGCTCTATCTGGAAAGAAATCATTCATTTAGACTGTCTGGGGTCATTCTGTAAGGATGTAAACCATGTACAAAAAATAATAAACAAATTGCAAGCAAAATAATTACAATAGAGCGATGAAATAAATTAAATAAACAGTGCTTTATGGTCTTCCGGAAAGTCAAGCAGTGTTCAGCTGCAGAAACTGTATTGTCTTCATTGTATTCATTCATTTTCCTTCGGCTTAGTCTCTGATATAGCAGAAGTCGCCACAGCGGAACGAACCACTGACTATTCCGGCATATGTTTTACACAGCGGATCCCCTTCCAGCCGCATTCACACACACACTTATACACTACGGTCAATTGATTTCATCAATTCCCCTATAGCACATGTGTTTGGACTGTGGAGGAAACCGGAGCACCCGGAGGAAACCCACGCCAACACAGGGAGAACATGCAAACTCCTCACAGAATTGCCAACTGACCGGGACTCGAACGAGTGACCTTCTTGCTTGTTTTTTTTTGTGCCAGAATGCTTTAAACTCTCTTGAAATGCATTTCAAACACATACAAATGATAACCTTTCACTCTGTTATGGTTATAAGAACAATATATATATATATACTGTATGAGCAATATCACATGAGTAGCAGTGCGATATGGCTGTATATCAGCACTGGTGGGAGGCATGCGTCCTTAGCGTCCCACCAGTGCTGATATACAGCCATATCACACTGCTACGAGTGTGGTATTGCATTTATACAACAGTTCGACGGCACAATCGTGTATATAAAAAAGAAAATCAAACACGGAGAGTCTAAAAACCCTTTTGTATTAGGAACTACTTTCTTCCTCCATTCATTCACATCTACAGCTGACGTCAAAACAGCAGAAGCCGTTACTAACTCACCAACGTCACTTTAGAGCTAGTGTTTGAATGATTCTCTAGCGTAATGTCTAAAGTGATGACAAAACAGCTGATTTTGCTGCCATTTTAAGATTATAAGGCTGAACTTGACATGAAATGCCCTCCGTCTTCAGAGATATCTCTTTACAGTGTTACAGTCTACAGTATTTCTCTGTTGCATCGGGATATCACAATAATTAACCACGAAACAAGCAGCGCAATCACTACCAGACTGCTGTTGTGTTTGTGTTAAGGTCTCTGAATAACACTGTTGAGAACCGGGATAGGAAAGTAACTATTAAAATAGGCACTGTCCTTATAAATAAACTGCATAGTTGCAATCTATACAAAAGAGAGAGATCAACTTATGCTGCGTTCACACCAGACGCGGAAGAAGCATCAAGCGCGAGTGATTTACATGTTAAGTCAATGCAAACGCGCAAATAGGCATCCTGCGGTGCGATACACGCGAATGGCGCGGCGCGAATGACGCAAATTGTGCGCATGGCGCAGCGCGGATGGTGCGAATGGCGTGATACGCGCGAATGGCTCTGCGCGAATTGAGCGTTATGCGCGTTTGGCGCGCTTAACGCGCAAATTGCGCGAATCGCTTGAGTTCAAAAATCTAAACTTCTGCGGACATTCGCGCCGCGTTAACCAATCAGGAGCTTGCTCTTGTGGGGGCATGATTGTGACGTAGCACCTGTTGTTGGTGTCCCGGGGGAAATCCTTCAGCTGACACCGACAACAGTTCATCAAACTGGGCTTGGCTCAGTCAGAAGCACCGCTGAAAGCCTCCGTCATCCAGGTTAAGTTTCTGGAGGAGTTTATGAGCTCACAGAGCTGGGTGCACCTCTAAAAGTATCTAGTGGACTCAGACACTGGTCCAAACGTATCGACGCTGTTTTACAGCCTTCATAAAGCACAGAAACACAGTTATTTTATCAATAAAATCCATGTTAGCCATTTAGCAACGAAGCTACAGTCACAGAGCAGACAGAAGCCCGGCCCATGACGCGAATCCGCGTCTATTCTGAAGCGAGTCTGATGCGCGAATGAAGCGGAGTCTGACGCGCGAATGAAGCGGAGTCTGACGCGCGAATGAAGCGAGTAAACTCAAATGTTCCCGCATCTGTTTACACGCGAATAGCGCGATTTAGCCGCGCGTTCCGCGTCTGGTGTGAACACAGCATTAGACTATCACTTACCAGTTTAATAATGATTTGATCAGATGTAGTTAGAAAACCCGCAGTTTTAATATTCTAAGCAAGGGCTTATTATGCTGTCCTGGCGCCATCTTGTGGATAGAAAACGTCGACCGTCTTTGGTTAATGGAGGCTGACGCGCTCTCTCAGAAATTATAAATATTTTGAAATAGGCACTATCCTTATAAATAAACTGCATCTCTTTTTTAAAAACATTTAAAGACACATCTTTTTGGCCAAGCTGGTTTTACATAGGAGTTTCTGTGATGGATTTTTAACCTAATTTTTATCCTGCTATGTTTTTTTATTATTGTATAGCACTTTGTGACTTAATGTCTGTAAAAGGTGCTATATAAATAAACTTTTACTTGCTTGCTTATACTTTGTAATGATTCCACAAATCTCATGTATTCTCAACTGTTGTGCTGATCAACTATAGACCATTTTGATGGATGTAAACAATAACAAAGATCCAAAACGTATCTGCTGTTTTACATTTTTAATTTCTATAGCTTCCGAGAATCCAAAAAGAGCCACATATTGATAAATAATGTTATAATAGCGGTTTTAACATTACGATGACTGATTTGCCTCTTGTTACAGTTTGATAACAAGCAAGAAATCGCCACATTGAAATGGTCTATAATCCTAACTCAACATTGCATATCCTGAGATGTGACTATTGTGGACACACACATGCTGAAACAATATATTTTGCAACCCTACGATTAATCTTTTGACAGCACTAATCGTGATATGAGATTTTTGTCAAATCGCCCAGCCCTACTCCTCCAGAACCAAAAATCACAGCCTGAAACTTATTCGTGACTGTGCAGGACGGATGTGTGGGACTGTCAGAGCTGAAGAATAATGCACTGGGGAGGAGGGAACCTGCAGCTTTGATCAGGACGAGCAGGAACTCTCTTTGAAGAGCCTTTCTTTGAGCTCCTGTTCCCTGAGATACAGCCAGATAAATCACCCTCATGTGCAACCACCCGTGCAGCACACATGCACTTTAAAAATGCTCTTTGTTATGGGTTCATGCACGCTAATGGAATTCACAGACACGCAGTCTGAATCCTCTCTTTTTAGGGCTGTTTGGGGACACAAACTCTCCCATCTCCTGGAGCTGCACTGAAGACTGATTTTAGCAGAGGGAAGAGAACTGACCAACAAAAGTTTATTAAACAATTAAAACTACAATATGTAGAGTGTAGAGTTGTTTAGTTTTTATTTGCGTGGAGTAAAATAATCTTGATCTTTTTCTATGAAATATAGATATTTGGTCAAGAACCAAGACATTTTTTTGCATAAATCATATAAATTCTGTATAAATAGAGTGATTAAATACAATCCTTTAGTTCTTCTTGGTCAACCATGATCCAGACTTAACATTGCATATCTTGCAATATGACTATTGCAAATACACACATTGTGATATTGATGATGAAACGATACACACACACACACACACACACACACACACACATATATATATAGTTGAAGTCAGAATTATTAGCCCCCATGAATTATTAGTCTCCCTGTTTATTTTTTCCCCAATTTCTGTTTAATGAAGAGAAGATTTTTTTCAATACATTTCTAATCATAACAGTTTTAATAATTCATCTCTAATAACTGATTTATTTTATCTTTGTCATGATGACAGTAAATAATATTTGACTAGATGTTTTTCAAGACACTTCTATACAGCTTAAAGTGACATTTAAAGGCTTAACTAGGTTAATTAGGTTAACTAGGCAGGTTAGGGGAATTAGGCAGGTTATTGTATAATGATGGTTTGTTCTCTAGACAGTCGAAAAAAAATATAGCTTAAAGGGGCTAATAATTTGGACATTAAAATGGCTTTTAAAAAATTAAAAACTGCTTTTATTCTAGCTGAATTAAAACAAATAAGACTTTCTCCAGAAGAAAAAATATTATCAGACATACTGTGAAAATTTCCTTGCTCTGTTAAACATCATTTGGGAAATATTTAAAAAAGAAAAAAAAATGCAATCATCTCTCTCTCTATATATATATATATATATATTAGTGGTGGGCCGTTATCAGCGTTAACGTGCTGCGTTAACGCGAGACTCTTATCGTGCAATAAAAAAAATATCGCCGTTAATCTATTCTCAAAGTTGGGTTGGGAGCTGGGTCTATTCTACGCAAGCTATGATGACTTTCACCTTGATATTTTAGGGCGGATGTATACCTGACTGGTGAGCCGTCTGAGAAAAAAAGTGCCCTTCTGAATCAAATCAGCAGGATGCTTGACTTTAACTGCAGTTCGGCAGTTTCACTTTAACTCATGAACATATCATTCACGCGGCGTGACAAACTGGGGTATTAGACACAAATAAATGAGTAAGGACTTGTGAGAGTGTAATGGAATTTAATAACGCAGCCAAATGGAAAGAAAAAAAACTTCAGCATTTCGCGATGTGTGTGTATGTGTGTGTGCGTCTGTGTGTGTGCGGTCCTTTACTGACAGCCGCCTGTGTGGATCTTGTCAGAAAATATGGCGAAAAGTCCTACATGACGGTAATAGATTGTCAGTAATGCCACTAATATCTGCATACTCCACGTCTCAATTCCATTTCTGTTTACTTCAGTTATGACTTTAGTCGCATTAAAGTAATCAAAAATTGCTGTTTACATGGTCGACTCTTAATCAGAGTATTGTTGTAATCATATTAAAATCATATTAAAGTATTGTTGCCCATGTAAACATACTCAATGATTGACACACCGCCAGGGCTCTGTGAACTTCCCTTTGCCAAGCAGCATTTTCTGTACGTACATCAAAAGCCAGTATGAAATCGCTGTTTTTAGCTTATGTAGGCCTACAGCTCAACATTCATGTTTAACAGAATAAACAGTTAGTAAACACAAGCACATCTTATTGAACATCATTTATTTTCATCACCAATTATCATAGTAGAACAGTTTCTCAAGCAGTTTGTGATGCAGTTTGGAAACAGAAGATGAGCCCCTGGTCTAATGCGCCACCTGGCTTGAGAAACCCGTTCTCAAAGACTTATTATTTTGGTAGCACACATATTCTGAATGCCTTCGGCAGAATTCAAATGAGCCATTTTAATCTAGATTAATTTCAAAATTAATCTAGATTAAAAAAATTAATCTATGCACACTTATAATATATATATATATATATATATATATATATATATATATATATAT
The DNA here is from genome assembly GCA_903798195.1 of Danio kyathit. Taxonomy (NCBI): domain Eukaryota; kingdom Metazoa; phylum Chordata; class Actinopteri; order Cypriniformes; family Danionidae; genus Danio; species Danio kyathit. Next base: position 51,100,436 of record LR812529.1, on the reverse strand, counting down.
ATATATATATATATATATATATATATATATAAACTCACACACACACACACATTATAGTTACATATATATAAACTTTATTATTAAAAAATGCCTTTAAGATACTAATATGGTCAATTTTAGGTACAAACTTGAATGAATGAATCTAATAAACTGAATGCAACAAAATGTGTAAACTTCAGATTTTTTGCTAAATTATTTATGCAAAAAGCAAACAATGTTAAATGTGTGTGCATATTTATTGTCTAAAAAATTAAATGCCACTAAATGCAGCTAATGTAAGCCAATAAAATGATAAACAAAATAAGACTAAATGCTTCTAGAATATACAAAAAATTAAGAAAATAAATAAATAATAAAAAATAAATAAACTAAAAATAAATGAAAAAGAATAAAAAGAATAAATAAAATATATATTATAAAATAAAAATAAAAAAGAATAAATAAAATAAAATAAAAAAAACTAAATAAAATAAAATAAAATAGGATGGATGGATGGATGGATGGATGGATGGATGGATGGATGGATGGATGGATGGACGAATGGCTCGATGGATGAATAGATGCGTTTATGTACATTTTCTAGGTTGCTTTTTGTATATATTTATTTCAATAGTTAGGTTGATTTCTTTTATAGATCACATGATGTATTGATGATAGCTTGGGTAGCTTGAAAACAACCCATTTTTATCTACACTGTCAATAAATGTCACTTAAATCCAATGTGTGACTTTGCAACTTCTGTGTGGTCATCCTTTTCAGGTACAAACGTCATATAAAAACTTAAAAAAAAAAAAAAAAAAACTTTTTAAAACAATTAATAAATGAACTTGATTGAATGTATTGATTGAAAACAACCCATTATTTGTCTACAAAAATAAATGTAATTCTGTTAATGGATTAAAGTCAGTAAATGTCACTTTAATTTAATGTGTGATTGCAACTCCTGGGTGAACATCATTTCGGCACCCGTGTTTTCAGTGCACAAACAAAAACTGCCATCCAAAACTCACTCCACAGGAACAGAAGTCAACTATAGTTTCTCCAAAAACACATCAATAATAAACCCACCGAGAGGACTGGCCATCCAGTGGACCACCACGGCCGCCTGGCTGTCACAGGACAGATGACTGAAGCTGATGTTGTTCACTTCATGGATGGCGTGTTTCCCCAGCGGATTCCAGTTCACAGAGCAGTCTAATTGGGAAACACAAAGAGAAGAGAGTGAAACAGAAAGACAGTGTTTCCCTGTGAGAACATCGCACAGATTCTTTGGCAAGCGGCAGGAGAAAATATGCAGCCATGCGAAGAAACACGATTTCCCAACCCCCTTTTCTTCCTTCCTACTTTCTTTCACGGTTTCTTTCTGCTCGGCGGCTACAGATAAGCAGGTATAGGAAGAGGAGCAGTGGCTTGTGTCCTAGTCGCTCTTATTGTGATGCTAACGAGAAACGGCTTTAAGACTCGTTCTCGATCGTGGTCACGCACAATGGGGATTGAACGTGGTGGAGAAATCGGGATTAGCTACAGGATGAGAAACTTGACTTTTCAGGGGCTTGAGGGGCGGACAAGAGCTCAGGAATCCTGACGTCAGGCGTTAAACAAGAGAATAAATACTATATTAAGCCAAGAAAAGAGAATCGATTAGGGTAAATGTCACAAAGGATATGTTCAGGTCCTACTAAAAATGACATTATACAGTTGAAGTCAGAATTATTCGCCCTCCTGTGTCCTCCTTTTTCAAATATTTCCCAAAAGATGTTTAACAGAGCAAGGAATTTTCTCAAAGTATTTCCTATAATATTTTTTCTTCTGAAGAAAGTCTTATTTGTGTTATTTCGGCTAGAATAAATGCAGTTTTTAAATTTTTAAAAACCACTTTAAGGTCAATATTTTTAGCTATATTTGTTTTTTATTGTCTGCAGAACAAACCACTGTTATACAATGACCTGCCTAATTACCCTAATTGTACTCTAATTAACCTAGTTAAGGCTATAAATGTCATTTTAAGCTGAATACAAGTATCTTTATATTTAAAATATTATATCTAAATATTATGTGCTGTCATCATGGCAAAGATAAAATAAATCAGTTATTAGAAATGAGTTATTAAAACTATCATGTATAGAAATGTGTTGAAAAAAGAAATTTTACACAGCATGTTTAAAGGAATTTAGAAATGTAAGCTTATATTTAGTTATATTTTTAGTTTTACATTTAGTTATATTTAAATTGTGGCATTAATTTAATGACTGAGGTCAAATCATATATAATGACAATGTCTTTAAATTGTAGCATTAATGCATCAATGTACTGTAGGCTAATGTGTAATAACTCTCATTATCATCAAGCAAAATATATTATTCGTAGTTGCACCAGTAGCACTTATCAAAAGAATGCTAAAGAAGATTTTATGTATCAGTATGTTGTATGCTTTTTTAGTTTTAATTTATGTTTAAAATAAATAATAAATTTTTTATATATGCGTCTATGTTTAAATGAGAACTGTTTAAAAGAAATGTAGCTTATTGTTGGGCTATTATTTCTGGTGTGTTATTTTTAGATTTACCTTTTCACTCTTTTAAATAATTTGTATTTAATTATAATTAATTTGTATTAATTATTTATTACTATTACATCATTTCTGTATTCATACATATACATAATTTATAATAATTATAAAAAATTATAATAATATATATACATATATATACACAATCACTGTATATTTAACTATATATATATATATATATATATATATATATATATATATATATATATATATATATATATATATATATATATATATATATATATATATATAACTATATATATATATATATATATATATATATATATAACTATATATATATATATATATATATATATATATATATAAATATATATATATATATATATATATATAACTATATATAACTATATATATATATATATATATATATATAACTATATATATATTTATATATATATATATATCTATATATATATATAAATATATATATATATATATATATATATATATATATATATATATAAATATATATATATATATATATATATAAATATATATATATATATAAATATATATATATATAAATATATATATATATATATATAAATATATATATATATATATATATATATATATATATATATATATATATATATATATATATATATATATAAATATATATATATATATATATTTATATATATATATATATATAAATAAATATAAACACACACACACACGCACATTATAGTTACATATATATAAACTTTATTATTAAAAAATGCCTTTAAGATACTAATATGGTCAATTTTAGGTACAAACTTGAATGAATCAATCTAATAAACTGAATGCAACAAAAATGTGCAAACTTCAGATTTTTTGCTAAATTATTTATGCAAAAAGCAAACAATGTTATATATGTGTTTATTATTATATATATGTAACCCAAGACACATAAATGTATTGCAAGTTGTTTATCGATGGACCAGTTGTTCAGAAGTCTAAATTCCTCCAAAGAGAGAGATGATACAACAACAGTGAAGGACTCGGACACAGAGGTAAGGTAAGATTAATAAAAGATTGTATTGTAACAATTCCACAGAAATATAAAATAAATAAAATAAAAAAAAATATAAAACAAGTTCTAGATTTTTCACACTTAAATGATGACCTCAATCGTATTTACACTTTCTATTAACACTTCTCTCGCATTCCCTTGCGAATATTGAATCTTCATAGCAACGGTAAACAAGCCAACCGACTAAAGTGATTTGTTATTGTTTGTTTAGCTGATCTGCTGCTATATCGGAAGGCACGATGATGTCATTCTAAAGCACTATTTCCTTAGATGCTGTATAATACTCTATTATAAATGATTTATATAAATAAATCATTTTAAATATATTGTTTAATCGAGTATTCTGCCAATGTTTTTCTCATATTTATAGTGGTATTTCTATTTGCTCTAGTGCTGTGTACTACCCACTAGTAACCTGGGTTACTAGTGTATATATATATATATATATATATATATATATATATATATATATATATATATATATATATACATATATATATATATACATATATATACATATACATATATATATATATACATATATATATATATACATATATATATATACATATATATATATATATATATATATATATATATATATATATATATATATATATATATATATATATATATATATATCACTGTAATAACAGTTAACTTAACTGAAAAAATATTGATTAATAAAGAATGACTAAAATAAACAAATAAAAATCAAAAATTGCTTTCGAATTGTGGTTAAAGAGAAGCATTAAAAAGGTAACCTAATGAAACTAGCTTATATGTTTTATGTATATATATATAATAACAGGCGAAGTGGCGCAGTAGGTAGTGCTGTCGCCTCACAGCAATGAGGTCGCTGGTTCGAGTCCCGGCTGGGTCAGTTGGCGTTTCTGTGTGGAGTTTGAATGTTCCCCCTTGCGTTCGCGTGGGTTTCCTCCGGGTGCTCCGGTTTCCCCCACAGTCCAAAGTCATGCGGTACAGGTGAATTGGGTAGGCTAAATTGTCTGTAGTGTATGAGTGTGAATGAGTGTGTATGGATGTTTCCCAGAGATGGGTTGCAGCTGAAAGGGCATCCGCTGCGTAAAACATGTGCTGGATCAGTTGGCGGTTCATTCCGCTGTGGCGACCCCGGATTAATAAAGGGACTAAGCCGAAAAGAAAATGAATGAATGAATGAATGATTGAATATATAATAACAATTACACAATAGATATAGATGAATTTCTATTCAATATAAAGCTAAATAAATAAATACATTTATTTTTAGACAATTTTATTTTTATAAAATGTATTTTCATCAGTGTAAATCACTCAAAAAAGTATGTACACTGAAGAAAATAATTTTGCTGATTGTTCACACTACTTATTTAAAATGAGTTGAAACAATTGTTGAGATTTTTTTTGGAACAACTTAACTATTTTATGTTTAATCGACTTAAATATGTAATAATAAGTGTTTATTCATTCATTCTTTTTCCTTTGGCTTAGTCCCTTTAATTATGAAGGGTCACCACAACAGCGGAATGAACTGCCAACTTATCAAACATATGTTTTACACAGTGGATGCCCTTCCAGCTGCAACCCAGTAATGGAAAACATCCACACACACTCTCACATACACACACACATACACTACAGTCAATTTAGTTTATTCAATTCACCTATAGAGCATGTGTTTGGACTGTGGGGGAAACCGGAGCACACAGAGGAAACCCACGCCAACACTGGGAGAACATGCAAACTCCACACAGAAATGCCAACTGATCCAGCCGGGACTCGAACCAGCGACTTTCTTGCTGTGAGGCGACAGCGCTAACCACTGAGCCACCGTGCCACCCCTAAAATGTGTTAATCAAATTTTATTTTATTTAAATGATTTATGTGACAACTTAATAGTTTTATGTTCAATCCACTTAAATTTGTAATAATAAGTTAGCTTAATTGATTTGTGTTGGGACAACATGAATGAATTGTGTGGAACCCAGCATTTTTACAGTGCAGTGTTTATACTTATAGTCATATATAATGTGAATTTTTCTTACTGTCATATCGAAATGTGACTCCGAGTTTGCGAGCGCCCTCATCCATGCTGGACGCCTGTGTTCCCTGCAGAAACAGAGAGAACAGGAAACAGATCAGAAAAATTACACAGCCTTCACTTCCACTTCACTGCACGACACATCTGAAGTTCACTGTAATCTGAGAGACAAACAGCAACTTGTGTAACAGGAATGTGCTGGAAAACCGGCAGCACTTCATGTGGTGACAGCAGCAGCACACAATCCCACAATTATCAGACTCAAAACACACACACAGCGCTGCCAAAAAACAAACACAAGCCTTCAGTCAAACACAGGACGGCCTAGAAACAGCCGTTTGTACACGCGATAAACTCAGGTGAGATAATGGAGGGTTTTAGACTGACCTGAGATCAGCACTTTTTTGCTTGCATGCAAAAGCAGAAAATCTGTACAAAACTTCTTGCATGCCCTCAAATGAAGTGCGATTTAGTGCGTTTATGTAACCAATAGACCTACAGAACAGCATTGATGCGTCCTGAAGTAAAGTGAAACGTCCATAAACTCCAGCAAGATAAAGTCATTGTATTCAGAACCATAGACCTTTATATATAAATAAAGTGTACTTATTGAAACTGTGTTCATCATAACTGAAAGCTACGTCGTGTTTGCTGGGCTCACGCATCACACAGCCCTGTCAGTCAGTCAGTGAGTTAGCATGTCACCTTAAAGGGTTAAACAAATAACGCACAGCACTATTATGATTACAGAAAAGTTTACTCTATTATAACTCACTTACATTTTAATAAGCTTTGGTGCCATTATAACCTGCTATTATAAAAAACCCAACACTGAATGTTTCGAATAGAAAGCTGTAATGTAGCTGCGGTGGGAATAATTTTGGTGTGGCGTCCCACCATGGAAGAATTAATGTAGCGGAAACCATGGAGTATTTCTTTAATTTACCAATAAAGACTATATGAAGCATAACATTTATATTTAAATACTATATCTTTAAAGACAATCCATAAAAGAGCCCCAATAGATTAGTGATGCATTTTACTAGAGTAATTTGAACATTGCAATACCAATAATAGACTGTAAAAAGATTTTTTAAGTTGTAAATAAATATTTCTGAAGTACACTAAACATTAAAAAAAAAAAAAAAAAATTTACTGCATTATAATTTTATGCGGGGCAACCCAGTGGCGCAGTAGGTAGTGCTGTTGCCTCACAGCAAGAACGTCGCTGGGTCGCAAGTTCGAACCTCGGCTGGGCTGGGTCAGTTGGCGTTTCTGTGTGGAGTTTGCATGTTCTCCCTGGGTTCGCGTGGGTTTCCTCCGGGTGCTCCGGTTTCCCCCACAGTCCAAAGACATGCAGTACAGGTGATTTGGGTAAGCTAAATTGTCCATAGTGTATGCGTGTGAATGTGTGTGTGGAAGTTCCCAGAGATGGGTTGCGGCTGGAAGGGCATCCGCTGCGTAAAATCGTGCTGGATAAGTTGGCGGTTCATTCCGCTGTGGCGACCCCGCAAGGGACAAAGCCGACAAGAAATGAATAATTTTATGCATGGGCATCACGGTGGCGCAGTGGGTAGCACAATCGCCTCACAGCAAGAAGATCGCTGGTTCGAGTCTCAGCTGGGCCAGTTGGCATCTTTGTGTGGCGTTTGCATGTTCTCGTCGTGTTCGCGTGGGTTTCCTCCGAGTGCTCCGGTTTCCCCCAAAAGTCATGTGGTATAGTTAAATTGGGTAAGCTAAATTAGCCGTAGTGTATGTGTGTGAATGAGTGTGTATGGGTGTTTCCCAGTGCTGGGTTGCAGCTGGAAGAGCATCCACTGGCGGTTGGGGGTTCATTCCGCTGTGGCGACCCCAAATTAATAAAGGGGCTAAGCTGAAAAGAAATGAATGAATAATTTAATGCATTACTTTCCATTTCCTTGTCGTTAATAAAAAAAAAAAAATTGCTGGCAACTTCTGTGTAAAAGTTTTAATTTTGTCAAACGTGCTAGAAATGAAAAAAATGAGATTGACATTATTTTTGGATGCAACTATTTGTTTTGGTATTTTACTAGAGTAATATCATATTGTTTAGACACTTTTTCTATTAGAATACCTACCATACACTGTAAAACAAAAATTTTAAGTACATTGCACATTAATATACTATTTTACTGCGTTAAAATATCATATCCTAATTTTCAGTGTACAGTGAGTTTCTTTACTTTACCAATAAAAATGTTTTACATACTGGATGCAACACATAAAAAAACACCAAAAAAGTAATGGCATAATATTATTTTGATATTTTCATTTGCAACACCAAAAATGTCCAATTACATTTTACCAAAAAAAAAAAAAGATCTGAGTTAAATGATCACTTCACATATCAACATTTTTCTTAGTGTAGAGAGTGCTTCTTTATTTTATAACAAAAAAATATTTGCATACTTTATTTTTGGATGCAACAAAGAACCCCAAAATATTTGTTTTGACATCTTACTAGTAACGCCATATCATTATTTAGACATTTCTATTGCAATACCTACTTTACACTGTAGAGAAAAATTTTACATATATTTTACTGCATGGAATTATATCCTATTTTTCAGTGCACAGAGCAATTCTTAATTCTAACAATAAAAACGATAAAACCAAAAAAAAAATTTTTCGCCATTTTATATAGTAAATGCCATATTATTATTAGATATTTTGCAATACTTAAACAATTTGAAATTTGTACATTTTATATGCAAATAATTTTACTGCAATAATGCATTACTTTTAATTTCTTAGTAATTAATATTAAAAAAATTTTACAGTCTATAGCAAGTAGGGTTGCACGATATTGGAAAAATCTAACATTGAAATATTTTGTTATAGACCCAGGACCGGCGCGTCCATAGAGGCGACCTAGGCAGCTGCCTAGGGTGGCAGAGCAGTCAGGACGGCGTCCGCGGCGCGTCTCCCCCCCCCCCTTCGCTTTCGTCCGCAACAAACCCTGCATCATCTCAGCGCCCCTCGGTCTTCACTTTTCGTCCGCTCCGCCGCCCTCCTCCCCACTCTCTGCCGGCTTTTCCGGATTGAAGGCAGCATAACTTTTGGTTTGAGGGCGGCATTCTTGTCGTTTGCCTAGAGCGCCAGTTGACCTTGCTCCGGCCCTGTATAGACCATTTCAATGGCATGTCATTGGCCCATGAACATTTCCTGCTTGTTATCAAACTATTTCATAACTGTAACAAGAGACAATTCAATCATAACTTAATGTTAAAACAGCTATAACATCATTATTTATTAATATGTGGCTCGTTTTGGATTCTCGGAAGCTACAGAAATTAAAAATGTAAAACAGGAAATACATTTAGGACCATTGTTTTTTTTTACATCCCTCAAAATGGTCTGTTCTGCGATATATATTGCGATATGAATATTTTCACCAGATGACTTGAATTTCTGTATTTAGAAAGAATTTATTATCTTGTCAATCTACGAGCACAGTTAAATACAATAAAGAAAAACATACAAATAAAAGGACGGAGTTGAATTGTTTTCCCGAGGAGTCTAACCGTATTCAGGTACAGTAATTGAATAATCAAATGAAAGTAAAATAATACAAGTACAAGTAAATACTAATAACTTAATACTGCAGAGTCTTCGTGGTATAAATAATTCAATAAAATGAATTGTTATCATAGTTACAAACGCTGCAGTTTCTTATGCCGGAATACTTTTAAAATCATAATACAGTCAAAGAAAACAATCTATAAAATAAATAAAGTAATTAATTTAATTTATATACTTATTTAGACAGACCACACAGGGAATAAATTGATTGCAAATTCAACATTGCATAATGTGACTATTGCGAACGATCACATTGCGATATCGATATATTGTGCAACCCTAATCGTAAGCACATTTTACATGCAAATAATTTTTACTGCATCAATTTCACATGCATTCCTTTCCATTTCTTAGTAATTAATGTTCAAAATGTTTTACAATCTATTGTAAGCACATTTTACATACAAATTATTTTTACTGCATCAATTTCACATGCATTACTTTCTATTTCTGAGTAATTAATGTTCTACAATGTCATAAATGCATCTCCATGCAGTGAACTCAGAAATGCCTGATATTCAGTAATGCCTGGTTTTGACTGACTCTAGATCAGTGCCTTCAAGGCGAATCAGAAGAAGTCAAAACAACTGCGTTTGCGTGCCAGAAGCAAACACGACTCTGCACGAGACTCTCGAGCTCTATAATCTGCATGCCAGATCAGGGCGGATGTGCAAAAACAATAAGGAAGACACATAAAATGAGGATTATGGTATAAAGCGATGCATATTTCAGGAGGAGAGTCACGGATGAAGCGTGGAGCGACACTAAAGAGGCCTTGTTCGCTCTTGTGCTTTTCACAGATCTTATCGTCTTCCTGGTGTTATCTGGAATAAAGGAAGTTGTTTGACAAGGCGGGACGGGACACAATTCACTCCCACCCAGGAGACGCGAGTTAACAAAACCTTAATAATGAGATACGGGGCTGGGAAAAATGCTTTAAATGGGCTTTACTGTCTAACAAAGTAGGCGATTATCATTTTACTTCAAATTACAGTACATTTTACTTCAGATTTTCAAGATTATTAGAGATTAATGCTTGTGTTTTTATTCTTATTTAAACTTTACAAGTTTTATTCTTGTTTTTACTTCAGATTTTCAAGATTAATACTGTTTAATTAGTTTTTTTTACTTATGATTTTTAAAATTCATACAGCTTAATTCTTGTTGTTTCTTTAAAATTTATTATGGGAATATACATTCACCGGCCACTTTATTAGGTACACCTCTGCAACTGCTCGTTAACGCAAATTTCTAATCAGCCAATCACATGGCAGCAACTTAATGCGTTTAGGCATGTAGACCTGGTCAAGATGATCTGCTGCAGTTCAAAGCGAGCATCAGAATGGGGAAGAAAGGGGATTTAAGTGACTTTAAACGTGGCATGGTTGTTGGTGCCAGACGGGCTGGTCTGAGTATTTCAGAAACTTCTGATCTACTGGGATTTTCACGCACAACCATCTCTAGGGTTTACAGAGAATGGTCCGAAAAAGAGAAAATATCCAGTGAGCATCAGTTCTGTGGGTGCAAATGCCTCGATGTCAGAGGAGAATGGCCAGACTGGTTCCAGCTGATAGAAACCACTCGTTACAACTGAGTTACAACTCGTTACAACTGAGGTCTGCAGAAGAGCATCTCTGAACACACAACACGTCCAACCTTGAGGCGGATGGGCTACAGCAGCAGAAGACCACACCGGGTGCCACTCCTGTCAGCTAAGAACAGGAAACTGAGGCTACAATTCACACAGGCTCACCAAAACTGGACAATAGAAGATTGGAGAAACGCTGCCTGGTCTGATGAGTCTCGATTTCTGCTGCCACATTCGGATGGTCAGGTCAGAATTTGGCTTCAACAACATGAAAGCATGGATCCATCCTACCTTGTATCAACGGCTCAGGCTGGTGGTGGGTGGTGTAATGGTGTGGAGGATATTTTCTTGGCACACTTTGGGCCCATTAGTACCAACTGAGCATCGTGTCAACACCACAGCCTACAGTACCGGAGTATTGTTGCTGACCATGTCTATTCCTTTATGACCACAGTGTCTCCATCTTCTGATGGCTACTTCCAGCAGGATAACGCGCCATGTCATAAAGCGTGAATCGTCTCAGACTGGTTTCTTGAACATGACAATGAGTTCACTGTACTCAAATGGCCCCCACAGTCACCAGAGCTCAATCCAATAGAGCACCTTTGGGATGTGGTGGAATGGGAGATTTGCATCATGGATGTGCAGCCGACAAATCTGCAGCAACTGCGTGCATCATGTCAACATGGACCAAAATCTCCCAAAGTACCTTGTTGAATCTATGTCATGAAGGATTAAGGCAGTTCTGAAGACAAAATGGGGACCAACCAGGTACAAGTAAGGTGTACCTAATAAAGTGGCTGGTGAGTGTACCTGTACATACACTGTGATTTTAAAGTTGTAAATAAGTGCTGTTTAATGTTGAATTTAATGTGTTTATAAAATAAAATAAAAATATATATAGCTGAAATTTTAAACTAATTTCTAAAGTTGTAAATAAAATGTTTCATATTTAATTTAATGCTTAGAAAAATGTAATGAAATTTAAAAATTATAAATAAAATTTAAATATATATATTTTATTACAAATAATACAAAACAAACAAATTATTAAACAAATAAAAATAACTTAACTAACTTCAATAACTATCTGACGAATTTAAGTGCTTCTTTTTTCCTCACCTGAACGTCGCTTTGGATAAAAGCATCTGCTAAAATGAGTAAATAAATGTAAATGTCTCATTTGTTTTTATGTAACTAATTGTGAAATAGACAAGCAAGCTAAAATCTAAGCTAAACTAAAACTAAACCTTTTAGTGTAAAAAACAAAGCTAGCCGATTACCTTAGACCTATTTATACCCCATATAAGGAAAAAAAGGTCAAAACAAAACAAATAAATCTCTGAATCTCTGGATGGAAACACCATGCACCTGTTTGCTTCGCTCTGGGAAAGTGATTCTCAACCCTGATCTGTTTTTATCCCGTTTGGAGCATCTCTACTCCCCATACAACCCGTTTCTTTCTCCAAACACATAAATCATCCACAGCTTTCCTCCAAATGCTCAACTGGAAACCACAAAACCACAGATAAACAGAACTGATGGCTTCAGTGTGAATGTAATTGGAGGATGGATTGTGAAACTACTGCTCTGCATACTGTAAATCAATACAGACTATAGATGTAAATTAGCTTTACAGCTAACTCTGGCACAACATGTCATGCTGTACATTGTCCCTGTATACATAAATAAAAAATAAAAACAAAAAAGTCCATAAATATACATAAGTTATGCACTTTGTGATTTTTTAAATTTATTTTTTTAATTGCATTAGAGGAATCTTGATCTTCCTTTTTTTAATTATTTTTGCTGCTTGTTCAAACTACTTGTTTAAAATTAGCTGACAACACAGTTATTAAGTTTTTTTCAGGTGGCAACTTAATTGTTTTATGTTCAATCCACTTAAATTTGTAAAACTAATAAGTTAACTTAATCGATTTGTGTTGGAACAACAACAAGGAATTGCGTGACTATTGAGTTTGAAGTGATATATTGTCTGCATTGGTAATAAAATGTCAGTATTTTCTACACATTGTTTCTTCTTTGGCGACGACTACTACTACGACGACAACAACTACTACTACTACTACTTTGACTAGTACGACAACAACTGCTACTACTACATCAATGACGACGACTATTATGACTAACTACTACGACAACTACGACGATGACTACTACGTTGATTACTACTACTACTACTACAATTACTGTTACTACAACAAGTACTACTACAACTTTGACGACTACTACTACTACTACTACTACTACTACTACTACAATGACGACGACTACTATGATGACTACTACTACTACTACGATGACTACTACTATGACGACGACTACTATGATGACTACTACTACTACTACGATGACTACTACTACTACTACTACTACGATTACTACAATTACTACTACTACTACGATTACTATTACCACATTAACTACTACATTAACTACTTTGACATCTACTACGATGATGACAACTACTACTACTACAACGAATATGACTACTTCGACTACTACGATGACAACTACTACTACGACTACTACTACTTTGACTACTACTACTACTACTACTACTACGATGACGACTACTTCAACGATGGCTACTACTACTATTACTATGATTACTATTACTACGATAACTACTACGACAACTTCTACGAAGATGATGACAACTACTACTACTTTGATGAATACTACTACTACTTTGACTACTACGATGATAAATGTAAATGAAAATCACCGTTAAACTGATTAAAACTATTATATTATTTTATATTATATCTAAATGTAAATGATCCAATATATATTTTATACATAATTGACACTATTTATTTTTTTATGTATTTTCCAGTTTATTTATTTTTTATTTTTATTTTTTTATTTCGAGTGTAATTGTCATTTAATTTTGTTTATGGTGGAAGGGTTGGGAATAATCTTTGTATATATTTTTCTGACATATTTTCACTGATTATAAATTCAACATTAAAAGTTGACCGAGCACAGATCAATGTCCCATAATGCAATTCAAAACCATAAATAAACAGAAAAAACCTGTAAATCCCTAAATATGTTTTACGGTTTTACAGTATGCTGAAAATGCAGTAAATGTCAAAAATTTTTTGCTTGCATCAGAATAAATATGCAAATATGTGGGCTTGTCAAACTGGAATTTCGCTGATTTGCATTGAACTGCTTGTGGGAAAATGTTTTGTTATGCGGTTTGAAATGAATAGTGAGCGAATCTGTGGATTTCCTGAGGTGAAATAATCTTTAAAATTGAGCAAAATGATGAGTGGGTGGCTACTGAAATGGTGTGAATAAACTAGTCCAACATATGCGCAAGGCTAATCTGTCTTAATGACATCCTCCGGTCCATTTCCACAGGATGTTTACTGATGAGGGCGTGATCTCTGACCCCAGAGTCTTGCTGACCCCTTACCTGGACCACATGGACAAGCACACACTCACACACTCATAGGTTGTTTTAGGAAAAAATTCTTACAATTCTTTTAGCTAACATATAATGTTTATAGATTAAATTAAAATTAAAATTAAAACAAATTAAAAAAATACTTTTGATTTTTATGTTTAATTCTGCAAAAACTTATACAAATATTATTTTTTATAAACAAAATAAATTAATAAAAGAAAAATTGTTAATTAATAAAAATAAATAAATCATAATACAATACTAAAAACATTTAATTATATAAAAATTTAAATGAAAAATATTTTAATAAAATAATTAATACAGTTTTTATGAATAAAATATAAAAAAATTAATAAAATGATAAAATAAAAAATAGAAATGCGATTTAAATTTAAGCTGAAGCAATAAATTAGCTAAAACTGAAATAAAAAAGCAAAATAAATTAATAAATAAATCATACCTGAATATTAATTAATAAAAAAGAAAGATATGCAACAAAAAGCACACAAAAAACACTCAAAAAAATAAAACAACTAAAATATTAATATAAAAAGACAAAAAGCATAAAAATTAGACAAAACTTTCAGAATAAATATGTATTAAAATAAAATCTAATCTAAAAATAATCACAAATAAAGCATAAAGAGTTTTAAAAAAGCTTATTTAAAGTTATGTGAACATTAAATTGGCATCACGGTGGCGAAGTGGGTAGCACGATTGCCGGTTCGAGCCCCGGCTGGTTCAGCTGGCATTTCTGTGTGGAGTTTGCATGTTCTACCCGTGTTGGCGTGGGTTTCCTCCGGGTGCTCTGGTTTCCCCTACAGTCCAAACACATGCACTATAGGGGAATAAATAAGCTAAATTGGCCGTAGTGTATGTGTGTGAATAAGAGTGTATGGGTGTTTCCCAGTACTGGGTTGCGACTGGAAGGACATCCACTGCTTAAAACATATGCTGGATAAGTTGGCGGTTCACTCCGCTATGGCGACCCCTGATTAATAAAGGGACTAAGCCGAAAAGAAAATGAATGAATGAATGAACATTAAATTAAAAAATATTTATTAAATGAGTATTCAACTTTGATTTTAAGAATGCAAACACCACACACACACACACACACACACACACTTTTCCTTCACATTTTACATTCAAACGTGCATCTACAATCAGGACGTCCTGCAGTATTTGTGGAAAAACATGCAGGTCTTTTACTGGGAAAACTCTTCTGAAGGCTTAACACCGCAGTTAATGAACTGAGGGGAATCAAAGCACAAACTAATTTGGCTCGTAGCCCTCGGCTTCTTTTTTAAAGCCAGAGATTTCAGGCAGCAAAAAAAAAAAAAAGCTCATTTACAGGCCAGCTCATTTAGCAGCAGGATAAAGTGAGAAAGTCAGCAGCACTAATGACTCCTGCATTGCTGTCCGGGGCCGTTTTAACACCACAGGGCCCAGCGGGATCCTGAGGGCCACAGACCACAACACACACACACCTGGAGACAATCACACACTCACACACATCAATCACACACTCACAGGAGGGCTGCATGATATTGGAAAAACTGACATTGTGATATTTTACATTTACATAGTTATTTAGCAGATGCTTTTGTCTAAAGAGACTTGCAATTGACAACAAGTGCTGATTATATGCAAGTAACTGTTAATGCTCAGGGAATTAAGCGCTGGAGTTAGCAGGGGTTTTTTAATACAGAGAGAAAAGTGTTTCTACGGGTGGTTTGTCAGGCCCACTCACCTGAGTGAGGCACACTTCATTAATGCATTGTTTTTTGTTTTGTTTTTTTGGAGATATGGACTGATTGTTAAAAAAGTGCAAATGTGCAAAACTGGATCAAGTGTTGGATAAAATGACAGATTTTTCCACGATACACATTGCGATATTGAGTATTAGTTTACCAGATGAAATGAAAACACTGTAAAAAGCTGTACAAATGCTACAGTATAAATCTGTAACCTGGTAAACAGTTTACATTTACTTCATATATAGGGTTAAATAACCATAAATTTACTTTCCCAGAATTTCCCTGCATGACACTTTACCTTTCTATGCCGTTTTTTTACATTATTGTGGTCGTTTTTAGTTTATTTTTTTTCATTATTTTACATTTGACTTTTATGTTAATTCTAATGTTGATAAATAATGTTTATTGCATTAATTTAATTTCATATGTTACCATGCTGATGTTTAGTAGTTGTGAGCAGCTTATATATATATATATATATATATATATATATATATATATATATATATATATATATATATATATATATATATATATATATATATATATACACACACACACACACACACACACACAGTTGAAGTCAGAATTATTAGCCCCCCTGTTTATTTTTTTCCCCCAATTTCTGTTTAACGGAGAGAAGATTTTTTTTCAACACATTTCTAAACATAATATTTCAATAACTCATTTCTAATAACACTTCTATACAGCTTAAAGTAACATTTAAAGGCTTAACTAGGTTAATTAGGTTAACTAGGCAGGTTAGGGTAATTAGGCAAGTTATTGTTTATTGATGGTTTGTTCTGTAGACTATCGAAAAAATATATAGCTTAAACAAGCTAATAATATTGACCTTAAAATGTTTTTAAAAAAATTAAAAACTGCTTTTATTCTAGCCAAAATAAAACAAATAAGACTTTCTCCAGAAGAAAAAATATTATCAGACATACTGTGAAAATTTCCTTGTTCTGTTAAACATCATTTGGGAAATATTTAAAAAAGAAAAAGAAAATCAAAGGGGGGCTAATAATTCTGACTTCAACTGTATACACACAACATTTCTGTCTGGTTCTCGAATCCGATTGGCTGATAGCCATGCGATACTCTGCAATAACAGCCTCTTCACCCGGGTGTATTACTCTGCCCACATAGAGTAACAGCAGATCGATAAATTCATTACAGTTTGACAAATATTGCAGCTGTTGGACAACATAATGCACTTTTGAAGCTTTTTTAGGAGAGAATGTAGTTGTTTAGATTGCAACTATGCAGTTTATTTATAAGGATAGTGCCTATTTTAAATATTTATAATTTCGGAGATTCAGTGTGTCGGCAGCCATCAGCCTGTCATACTGAGAAGAGCAAAGACGGTTGACGCTCCACCACAAGATGGCGACAGAAACCGCATAATACAGTACATCCTTATGGGAGACTAACTCAACGTAATTTCAAAGTACAGCTGATCAAATCATCATAAAACCGGAGACACTCTAAGTCAATCTCTTTTTTTTTATGTTGTAGTGCTGTATTTATACCATAGTAATCTGCTAGCGTTTGCTTTGCTTTGTTTTTTCGGGGTTAATTATTGTGATCTACTAATTGCAACAGAGAAATACTGGGAGATTTCTGTAGACTGATGGCATTTCATGCTGTTCAGCCTTATAATCATAAAATGTCCGCAAAATCACCTGTTTTGTCATCACTTTAGACATTACGCTAGAGAATCATTCAAACACTAGCTCTAAAGTGGTATGTTTTAAACAATGGCTTCTGCTGTTCTGACGTCAGCTGCAGATGTGAATAAATGGCGAAAGAAAGTAGTTCCTCATACAAAAGGGTTTTTAGACTCTCCGTGTTTGATTTTCTTTTTTATAAACACGATTATGCCGTCAAACTGTTATATAAACACAATATCACACTCGTAGTAGTGCAATGTGGCTGTATATTGTCACTGGTGGGACACTAAGCCAATGCACACCTCCCACCAGTGCCGATATACAGCCATATCGCACTGCTACATGTGTGATATTGCTCATATATATATATATATATATATATATATTCAACCAGCAAGTTTTGTTTGTTTTTTTGGTTGGAAATGACCCAGGTTTCTTACAAAATATAATAAGACAATGTACAAGAGGCATCATTGTGGGAAAAATATTTCTTAGCTTTCATTTAACTTTGAAATAAAAAGTGCCCATCAGAATTTGCCAGGAATATGAATGATTTTAGGATTGACTGTGTGTGTGTATATATTATTAAATTATATTATTTTATAGAATTTATATATTATTATTAATAAATATGTATGTGTCCTAATTGGAGTACTGGTAAAATGTAGAATCCTTAACGTACAGAAAAAGGACATTTTTCACTGAATTTTCTATTATATTTTTCTTCTGGATTTTTCTCCAAACTAGAATAAAAAGACTAAATTAAAACAATTGTAAAAACTGCAAAGGCCAATATTAATAGCCCCGTTAAAAAAATGTTTCCTGATTTGCTACAGAACAAACCACTGTTGTCCAATGACTTGCCCAATTAACTTATTTTCTAACTAATTTCACAGGAGGGCTAAGAATTTATCCTTCAACTAGATATCTCATCACAAAATAGTAATACTTTGCAATAAGGCTGTATTAGTTAATGTTAGTTAATGCAATTGCTAACATGAACAAACAACGAACAATACATTTGTTGCAGTATTTGTGCATGTTAGTTAAGAAAATACAGTAGTTTATCAAGTTAACTTACGGTGCATTAACTAAAGTCATCAAGCATGTTAATAATGATGCATTAGTAAAATGTTGAACTGTGATTAATACACAGTATTATTCATAATTAATTCATGTTAGTAAATACATTAACTATTAAATCCTTATTGCAAAGTGTGACCCACAAAATAATACTAACGGTAATTAGTCTCTGTTATCATGTCAAAACTTACAAGCTGCAGTATTTCTCTCTCAGAGGTGTTTGTGGGGGTGGCAGGGGGTCTAAAAGCTGCACGAAGCTTCCTAACAAGTCTGTCACACTCTCAAAACACCCTTTTTTTACGGCCCGAAGACCCTCTGACGTCCCGCCCTCGTCCTGCTAATGGCCCCTGCAGTCATTTTGGCATCCTAAAACATCAAATGGCCAGTTTGTGCTGCGACCGGGGCCCATAAACTCACTGCATCCCATGTGGCAAATGAGCAGAAATGTTGCCCGTGAGGTAAAACATGAGGTCAGAGCCCGGTCAAACAAGGGTCCCCGCGCTTTATTAGGCCTTATTAAGTGATTGTAAAAGAGGGAAGACTGTGTGCTTTTTGTTTAATGACCAGGGCCATTAAATGCTTGGTGGAAATTAAGAGGACACACAATGACCAAGTCAAGACCAATCTACAGCTACAAAAAATAAATAAATACAAATTTCCATGAATGCATCTTAAAAGCATGACTTTGAGGACAATGATAAACAATATAAAACTGATTATGAAAGTGTAGCATAGCTTTTTTTTTTTTACTATAATACAACATCAAACCATAGCTTTCCTTCAAATGTGATTTTGCAGTCAATAAATAATAAAATGTTACTGTTATCTGATACTATGGGCCATTAAAATTAAATTAAATTAAACTAAAAACAACTTTGTTACTGTTATCTAATAGTATAGCCCATCAAAATTAAATAAAATAAAAAATTGAATGAAAAAATTAAATTAAATTAAATTAAATTAAATTAAATTAAATTAAATTAAATTAAATTAAATTAAATTAAATTAAAACTAAATTAAATTAAATTAAATTAAATTAAATTAAATTAAATTAAATTAAATTAAATTAAATTAAAACAATTTTGTTACTGTTATCTGATACTATGGGGCTTCAAAATAATAATAAAAAATAAACTAAAATAAATTAAAATAAAATAAATAAAATAAAAAATAAAATAATAAAATAATAAAATAAATTAATAAAAATTTCCATGAATGCATCTTAGAAGCATGACTTTGCAGGACAATGTTAAACAATGCAAAACCGATTATAGTGTAGCATAGCATTTTTTTATTATGGTACAACATGTCTACATCATACCATAGCTTTTCTTTAAAAGTTGATTTTGCAGTCAATAAAAAAATAAAATGTTACTGTTATCTCATACTACGGGCCATCAAAATAAAATTTAATTAAATTTAATTAAATTAAAAACAACTTTGCTACCGTTATCTGATAGTGTGGCCCATTAAAATAAAATTTTATTTAATTAAATTAAATTAAAACAACTTTGTTACTGTTATCTAATACTATGGGCCATCATAAAATAAAATAAAAACAAAACAAAACAAGTTTCCATGAATGCATCTTAAAAGCATGACTTTGCAGGACAATGTTAAACAATGCAAAACTGATTATAAAATAAAATAAAATTAAATTAAAAATGTAAAAATTTAATTTAAGCAACTTTGTTACTGTTTTCTGATACTATGGCCCATCAAAATAAAATAAAATAAAATAAAATAAAACAAAATTAAATAAAATTAAATAAATTAAATAAAATGATACTATGAGCCATCAAAATAAAACAAAATAAAAAATGTAAAATTTAATTAAAACAAATTTGTTACTGTTTTCTGATACTATGAGCCATCAAAATAAAATTAAATATTTATTAAATTAAATTAATAAAAATTTCCATGAATGCATCTTAAAAGCAAGACTTTGAGGACAATGTTAAACAATACAAAACTGATTTTGAAAGTGTAGCATAGCTTTTTATTCCCTACGGTACAACATGTCTACATCATACCATACCTTTCCTTTAAAAGTTTATTTTTACAGTCAAAATAGCATTATGTTATGTAGTATCTTAAAATACTATGCAGAAATATATGAATAAGAACTACCATACCGAGGTGGTTTTGTGTTGGAAAGATTTGTTTTAATGTTGTTGAAAACTCACTAAGGCTGTATTTATGTTATAAAATACAGTAGAAAAGTACTGTGATATTGTAGAATATTATTATAATGGTCACACTTTACAATGGGGTTTCTTTAGTTAATGTTAGAATTTACTAACATGAATTAATACTTTATTAATTACAGTTTAACATTTACTAATGCATTGTTAAAATCTTGCTAAATGCTTGTTAACATTAGGTAACGCATGAGCAAATTGGTAAATTACTTAATTAGTTAACGAACTAATAGGGAACAACTTTGTTACTGTCATCTGATACTATGGGGCATCAAAATAAAATAAAATAAAAAATAAATAAAATGTAAAAAACTTAAAAAAAAAAAAAAAAAAAATAATAATTTTAGTATCTGATACTATGGGCCATCAAAATAAAATAAAATTAAATTAAATTAAAAACAAAAAACGAAACGAATCAAAACAAAACAAAAGATGAATTAATAAAAACAACTTTGTTACTGTTATCTGATACTATGGGCCATCAAAATAAAATAAAATAAAATAAAATAAAAACAAAAGATGAATTAATTAAAACAACTTTGTTATTGCTATCTGATATTATGGGCCATTAAAATAAAATAAAATAAAATAAAATAAAATAAAATAAAATAAAATAAAATAAATTAAATTAAATTAAATTAAATTAAATTAAATTAAATTAAATTAAAAACAAAAAACAAAACAAAACAAAAGATGAATTAATAAAAACAACTTTGTTACTGTTATCTGATACTATGGGCCATCAAAATAAAATAAAATAAATTAAATTAAATTAAATTAAATTAAATTAAATTAAATTAAATTAAATTAAAATAAAATACTAAAAACAAAACAAAACAAAAGATGAATTAATTAAAACAACTTTGTTACTGTTATCTGATACTATGGGTCATCAAAATAAAATAAAATAAAATATTAAATCAAATAAAAATTAAACAAAAAAATCTAAACTAAAATAAATAAATGTTTTTTTAAAAGCATCAATCTTGACACGCATCAAAAGTGCCATATGCTATTGTCATGTTAAAGGTTTGATGAAGAAGAAAAATAAATATGAGCTTGTCTTCAAACACACACCTGGCCCGGGCCACAGAAGGCATTGTGAGGATGAGATTGAGTGGACTATTGTGCGGATCAGAGATACGAGCATGTCTGAACACAGCACCGGCAGGTGAAAAGCTGAGTGTTTCCTCCAGATCACCAAACACACATCAAACCAGGTGTTCCAGCTTCCAGACCAATAATAACAGTAATTATATCATCCAAAACGAGGACAAACTTCACAGCACGGGCTCCATCTTTTATGCTTTTAGTTCCTTTTATGTTTCTACAAAAGACTGACTTCTCCTGGTGAACACATGGCAAGCTGGTTAATCCACTGTATACTGTAGAAGGTGCAAGTAAAATATTATTGTTATATGCGTCATATGCTGGCGCTATTAAATGATTGCGTTAATTGTGACTTATTACATACACAATAAAAGTTTGTGTTTAAATAAATTTCTGTGTACTTTGTATACTTTCATGCATATATAAATGCACATACACAACCTGACAAAAGTCTTGTCGCCTATCAAAGTTTTAGGAACAGCAAATAATAACTTGACTTCTAGTTGATCATTTGGTATCAGAAGTGGCTTATATGAAAGGCAAAGACCTCTAGATTACGCTTATTTGACCACAATAAAATATGATCATGCCTTGATTTTGAATGATTTCATTAAGACAGTAAGGTCTGACTTTTCTTAGACAAAAGTCTCGTCACTGAACAGAAATAATGTCCAGTATAGAATATAAAGTCATGCTGCAGTGGAAACAGAATGAATATTGTGTCTGACTCCATCATGAGCTTGGAGGACTGCATCCATACATCTCTGCAATGACTCAAATCACTTATTAATAAAGTCATCTGGAATGGCAAAGAAAGCGTTCTTGCAGGACTCCCAGAGTTCATCAAGATTCTTTGTGTTCATCTTCAATGCCTCCTCCTTCATCTTACCCCAGACATGCTCAATAATGTTCATGTCTGGTGACTGGGCTGGCCAATCCTGGAGCACCTTGACCTTCTTTGCTTTCAAGAGCTTTGATGTGGAGGCTAAAATATGAGAAGGAGCGCTATCCTGCTGAAGAATTTGCCCTCTCTGTGGTTTGTAATGTAATGTGCAGCACAAATGTCTTGATACCTCAGGCAGTTGATGTTGCAGATCTCTCGCACGCCCCCATACTGAATGTAACCCCAAACCATGATTTTTCCTTCACCAAACTTGACTGATTTCTGTGAGAATCTTGGCTCCATTGGGTCTTCTGCAGTATTTGTGATGATTGGGATGCAGTTCAACAGATGATTTATCGGAAAAATCCACCTTCTGCCACTTTTCCAAATGATCAACTAGAAGTCAAGTTATTATTTGTTGCAATATTTTTTATGCATTTATAAATGTGCATAAATATACAGTATGTGCATATACAGTTAAGTCAGAATTATTAGCCCACCTTTGAATTTTTTTTCTTTTTTAAATATTTCCCAAATTATGTTTAACAGAGCAATGAAATTTTCACAGTATGTCTGATAATATTTTTTCTTCTGGAGAAAGTCTTATTTGTTTTTTTTTTCGGCTAGAATAAAAGCAGTTTTTAATTTTTTTAAAAGCCATTTTATGGTCAAAATTATTAGCCTTTTTAAGCTATATTTTTTTTTCGATAGTCTATAGAAGAAACCATCATTATACTATAACTTGCCTAATTACCCTAACCTGCCTAGTTAACCTAATTAACCTAGTTAAGCCTTTAAATGTCACTTTAAGCTGTATAGAAGTGTCTTGAAAAATATCTAGTAAAATATTATTTACTGTCATCATGACAAAGATAAAATAAATCAGTTATTAGAAATGAGTTATTAAAACTATTATGTTTAGAAATGGGTTGAAAAAATCTGCTCTCCGTTAAACAGAAATTGGGGAAAAACTATATACAGGGGGGCTAATAATTTAGGGGGGCTAATAGTTCTGACTTCAACTGTGTATATATATATATATATATATATATATATATATATATATATATATATATATATATATATATATATATATATATATATATATAAATGTCGACGAGAGCGTCAAAATTCGCTACATTGATCTCGTATATTAGGGGACATTGCAGCATATCAGCAAATCAGTTACATTCTAGGGTTGGGCCGATAGACGATGTCATTGTCCATCGCCGATGGCTGATAAACTTCACGATGCTGATCCGGCATCGTGATCCATAGCCCCGCCCCACATGTATATTGATATATAACTTATTATTTGCATGTCATCTTAATAGCAATAACGGTCTTTTCATGAGCTGTGTTATATCATACTTATAGCTGCTGTTTGCACGGCTGACAGCATCGTGATGATTAAATACATCGTGAGGATTATACAGCACCTCTCGCGCTTAAAATGTGTAGATTCAGCGGCAAACGCTGTTACCTGCAAACTCCGTCTCACAGACTTTACAGTGAATGGCTTTAGTTATTTTCATAGCGGACTTGAAGCCACTGGAAGTCTTTTATCCACTCTTGGAAAAGTGTAAATGGTGGATTAACATTCAGCACATGATCACTAATAAGATGTGCCATTATTTAACTTCAGGTGGTTTCTAAAACTAAATCTGTCAGTGTTATTTTCATTCTCTCTTCTTCAGCGCGTCACATTTCCGCGGCTGTTGCTCCTGTCATCTGAAGGCAGAAGGCATTGACTGAGTGATTGACAGCTGATATTAACCAATCCATTCGCGTTCAGTTCTAGCCCAGTGGGCCAATAGGAAGAGCACAAAGGCGAGACAAGCATTCCGGTCTTTTTTTACTTCAGCAAGTTCACATGACAACTGTTTTAATCTGTTCCTGAGCGCTGCGTTTGGAGTCTTTAGGTGCAAAGATGCGTCCTGCATAAATGTCTCCTAAATCCGCGCATGCGGTGAGGATTTTGCAGTGAAAACAGGTCGCAGGGTAAAAATGTATGCACTAGCACAAATGCTTTCAAATACATATTTTAGGTCGCATAAAATATCAGCCGCAAGTGTGACCAAAACGGTCGAGCTCTAGCATCTTTACTTGTTATTTCCTCATAATAATGATAAAAAAGGAAGTTATCATTAATCACAATACAAATTACAGTGAACTCCAAACGAACTCTCGTCTCGTTTCCGCCACCAGTTGTGGGGAAAAGCCATTATGACACAGATCACTCTGCTTATTCATCCCAGAGTCCCGCGGAAAAAAAGTGATTGACAGGTGGTAATTTGTGTATAACTTTATTTATTTATGGTTTGGTCATGGGTAAAGCAAAGACCATGTGGGTCAGGTAGTGAAAACGATAGGCTACAATTATTAAATTCGTTATGAATTAATTGATATTTAACAACAACCACCCCCACCCCGCCTACGACGACGATACCATCGTCCATCGCCGATGTTCACATTAGACATCGTACGATGCCAAATTTGTCAACATCGCCCAACCCTATTACATTCCCGCATAAAAACATGCTTTCTAGCCTGAAAATGTTGCACTTTTTATCAAATTCATTAAACGATGAAAGATTAAGTTGTTGCGTCTGATGTGGCTTTGCTCCACTTATGCAATATGTCCATATGTGTGAAATACTTTGAAGCAGCAATACTGTTTTGCAATGTCGTATATAGTTAGTATGAGATTCCCACATTTAAAAAAAACAAAAAACAAAAAAAAACAACAACAATAATGCACAACAGTAACTCGCCAGTACCTTTTTTCAATGTATGTTCCTGTAAAAAAAAACATCGTAAATAATTAGAAATTAAGCAATCGCAATAATCAAACCCTTGGGAACAACTGTGGTTAAAACCAAAGTTCACAGGCTTGTGTTCTCTGGAATCCTCTCAAGTGGTGGACTTCTACATTCCGATTGCTTGCTGCCGAATGGCATCTAGTGTTGTCACGATACTGGAATTTGATACCAATTGATAATGAAATTTTAAATCATCCATTTCCCGCGAACATTTGAACGTGTTCTTAAACAGCGCTGATTTGCCATTGTGTTCACATGCTCAACAGAAATAATTGTGATTGGCTGTGAAGGTCATCAGTTCACCGAACTCACCACTGTTTACTGAGTGTAACTAGACAAAGGGACACTGGAGTGTTTTAAAGTCACATTGTACAACTGATTTGTCTATGCTGACATACGAGCAATCCACTGATGAACACTCCAGTGTCCCTGTATCTGTGGTTACACTCAGTAAACAGCAGTGAGTTTGGTGAACTGATGACCTTCATGGCCAATCACAATCATTTCTGTTGAGCATGTGAATACAATAGCAAATCAGCGCTGTTTAAGAACACACTCAACAGTGCTCAAATGCTAGCTGGAAATGGAAGTTTCAAATGAAAATTTCAGTACCAATTGGTACCGAATTAAAGTATAGTGACAACCCTAATCGCATCATAACTCATTACCATAAAGTTGACTTGATTTCAACTCTTCTCGACACCTAAACTGGCAAAGACGCGCCACACCACTCCTCGCCAATTACAGCCGTTGGCTCCCATTGAAAACGAATGACTTCCAGCTACTTTGACACTCTTGCTGCTCGAATTGAACTTCCAACCAAACGCTTGTACATCAAATCCACCACGCCCCGCGAACTTCTCACTTGAACGCTGGTGTCTGCACTATAACAAAAGCTAGCTAATGTACACTTTGCGTTTACATAGGAGCCTGCGTTTGCTGTTTTATCAACACAAATGATTGTAATAAAGTTAACAAAGGTGAGGTATTTTATATTGAAGATTTAATCGCGCCAGCTCCGGGCCGCAGCGCACATCACTCGCGGGCCGATTGCGGCTCGGATGCGGCAGCATCGGCTTGCTAACGGCCGCCGCATCTGGCCCGATTGACTCAGGGTGGAATCGGGCAGTGAGTCCATAGGCATCCAAGTAGGTACAGCAGACGGAGTCGGCCCGAGGGGTAAGTCTCCGGCAGGCGAGAGTCTCGCCGGAACTGGCCCGAGTGCTATCTGGGTGGTTAGGCGTGTATCAGCAAACTGATAAAGCCCTGACCTTACCGAATAAACAGTGTTCCACCAGATCCTGTATGTCAGAAACTATAGTTTACTGCTGAACTCGTTTGATAATGGTAAAATAACACAGAAATCTAATAATAACACTTCAGTCTCCTGCCGAAGCTCCGACGTCTGCTTTGAGAAACTGTCAATCACAGCTGTCAACCATGATGACACGCCCAGCATTAAATTACTGCTCAATACATACTGTTTACAAAAATGAAGGTCTGCACCTATATCAGCACGATAACCAGTGCCTTAACTGACCAGAACCATCTTTCGCAACATTTTACTGCAAGTGTAATTGATTTTTTTATTTGGTCTCATTTCTCCTTCATTAACACGGAGGAGGCAGGCTTTATGACTTGTACTGCAGCCAGCCCCCAGGGGGCGATCTAACGTCCGAGACCTTCACTCAAAAGCAGGCTTGTGGCACACTTGGAACGTACATGACCACATTGAAATGGTCTATAGCAAATAAACAAATATAAATATCCCGCTCGCTTCCTGAGCCTTGTCTACCAAGTTCTTTCTTACACCCCTTTGATTGGTCACGCACTCAAGAGAAAGGGCTGCGACTGGCTCTTACACGCTGGCGCTCTTCACAGATGCACTCATGGGCCACAGTGAGAGAGAGAGAGAAATGGAGATTACTTTCATTCTCTTAATCGCCGTGAAATAGGGGCTTCTGCTGTGAGTGTCAGTGAAACAGTGTTCAGCAAACACACACGCAGTGAAATTGTGCACAGTTTCAGAGTTTTTCATAGTTAGAGCGTTGTAAATACTCGCGGCTCGCCTCCCTCGCCATAGTAAGCTTTGGCGACATAACGCATGTGAGATAAATGACATCAGTACATAATAACTGGTTATGATTATTACTGAACCGATACCGAATTGTCTGCGTCTGCATCGCGGTGCACCGAAGAAACGATTAATTTTGACACCCTATTAATTTATCTTAATTAAGCCTCTAAATTGCACTTTAAGCTGAACACTAGCATCAAAATAGTTGCAAATAACTAGTAAAATATTACGTACTGTAATGGCAAAGACAAAAAAAATCAGTTATTAGAAACTAGTTATTAAAACTATTATGTTTAGAAATGCAAGTTGTACACCATTTTTTCATCGTGCTAATCTGCTTAAATGAAATGTTAATTTTTCACACTCCAAACCAACCCTGACTTAAATCATTCATTCATTCATTCTCTTTTCGGCTTAGTCCCTTTTTAATCAGGGGTTGCCACAGCGGAATGAACCATCAACTTATCCAGCATATGTTTTACACAGCGGATGCCCTTCCAGCTGCAACCCAACAATGGGAAACACCCATACACTCTTGCATTCACACACATTTAGCTTACTCAATTCATCTACAGAACATGTGTTCGGACTGTGGGGGAAACCGGAGCACCTGGAGGAAACCCACGCCAACATGGGGAGAACATGCAAACTCCACACAGAATTGCCAACTGTCCCAGCCAGGGCTCAAATCAGCGACCTTCTTGCTGTAAGGCGATTATGCTACCCACTGCACCACCGTGACGCCTGACTTAAATCACACGTTACATAAAGCAAAGCAATCCAGGCCTAAAAAGTACCTGGTCTGCCTTGCGTTTTGGCGTCTGAACCTCACACATGCAGCTAATTTAATGAGAACACTGCCAGCTATGTTACAAGTGTAGATGGTTCGTCTTAAGATCCCAATTAGCTGTAACCCATATGGAGACAACGGCAAACAAGCCGGCGGACCAGGCCGGTTTCAAAGGGGAGCTGTTTGTTTGATCCCTCGCTGCTTGAATCGTCTCCCACCAAACTCGGAGGAAATGCATCCTCCTGTGAGACGGAAAATTAATGCAAAACGAACATGCATGCTATCAGTTTCTGTTTGCTGAAGGGGAGACGGTGCATGATGGGAAATCTGACCAGCGGTGATCAATCAGACAGACACTGCTGCTATTCTTTGGTCGTAGATCAAGAAAAGGGGAGACTAGAACTGTGCAAAATTACATAATATTTATTAAATCATTTTCTTTCAGCTTAGTCTCTATTCCAGAGGTCACCACGGTGGAATGAACTGCCAACTCATTCATTCATTTTCTTTTTGGTTTAGTCCCTTTATTGATCTGGGGTCGCCACAGTGGAATGAACCGGCAACTATTCCAGCATATTTTTTATGCAGCGGATGCCCCTCCAGCTGCAACCCAGTATTTGGAAACACCCATACACACTCATTCTCTCACACACACACACACACACACACACACACACACCCACACACACTACGGCTAATTTAGTTATTATATTATTCAATTCCCCTATAGCGCATTTGTTCGGACTGTGGGGGAAACCGGAGCACCCAGAGGAAACCCACGCCAACATGGGGAGAACATGCAAACTCCACACAGAAATGCCAAATAACTCAGCCGGGGCTTGAACCAGCAACCTTCTTGCTGTAAGGCGAAAGTGCTAACCACTGAGCCGAACTTAATCACTCAGCAGTATTTGTGAGGATTACATGTGAAGCCAGCTTTTTTACAAATTTGCCTGGTTTCTCAGAGCAGACTGGTACTTATTTACAAGAAATAATCTGTCTCATATGGAGTCCAGATGATGCGAATAAAATGCAGAAATAAAAACAATTTTACTGCAACCTGATACCATGATTTTGGGGAGAAAATATTTAATTTAATAAAATTGTGAAGTATGTGGAGTATATATATATATATATATATATATATATATATATATATATATATATATATATATATATATATATATATATATATATATATATAAATATAATCATAATAGAAAATAAAAGCTTAGCTGTTAAAAATTTACTGTAAACCCCAGCTTCATGGGGCTGTTTCATATACAAAGTGAATTGTAAAACCACCATTTTTTTTTTTTTATTACAACTTTGAAATTACAATAAAAAACTATTGCAAATTACAGGCAGTGGAGAATTATTAGGCAAATGAGTATTTTGACCACATCATCCTCTTTATGCATGTTGTCTTACTCCAAGCTGTATAGGCTCGACAGCCTACTACCAATTAAGCATATTAGGTGATGTGCATCTCTGTAATGAGAAGGGGTGTGGTCTAATGACATCAACACCCTATATCAGGTGTGCATAATTATTAGGCAACTTTGGCAAAATGGGTCAAAAGAAGGACTTGACAGGCTCCGAAAAGTCAAAAATAGTGAGATATCTTGCAGAGGGATGCAGCACTCTTAAAATTGCCAAGCTTCTGAAGCGTGATCATCCATCAATCAAGCGTTTCATTCAAAATAGTCAACAGGGTCGCAAGAAGCGTGTGGAAAAACCAAGGCGCAAAATAAACTGAGAACTGAACCATGAACTGAGAAAAGTCAAGCGTGCAGCTGCCAAGATGCCACTTGCCACCAGTTTTGCCATATTTCAGAGCTGCAACATCACTGGAGTGCCCAAAAGCACAAGGTGTGCAATACTCAGAGACATGGCCAAGGTAAGAAAGGCTGAAAAACCACCACCACTGAACAAGACACACAAGCTGAAACGTCAAGACTGGGCCAAGAAATATCTCAAGACTGATTTTTCTAAGGTTTTATGGACTGATGAAATGAGAGTGAGTCTTGATGGCCCCGTGGCTGGATCGGTAAAGGGCAGAGAGCTCCAGTCCGACTCAGACGCCAGCAAGGTGGAGGTGGAGTACTGATTTGGGCTGGTATCATCAAAGATGAGCTTGTGGGGCCTTTTCGGGTTGAGGATGGAGTCAAGCTCAACTCCCAGTCCTACTGTCAGTTTCTGGAAGACACCTTCAAGCAGTGGTACAGGAAGAAGTCTGCATCCTTCAAGAAAAACATGATTTTCATGCAGGACAATGCTCCATCACACGCGTCCAAGTACTCCACAGCGTGGCTGGCAAGAAAGGGTCTAAAAGAAGAAAAACTAATGACATGGCCTCCTTGTTCACCTGACTGAACCCCATAGAGAACCTGTGGTCCATCATCAAATGTGAGATTTACAAGGAGGGAAAACCCTACACCTCTCTGAACAGTGTCTGGGAGGCTGTGGTTGCTGCTGCACGCAATGTTGATGGTGAACAGATCAAAACACTGACAGAATCCATGGATGGCAGGCTTTTGAGTGTCCTTGCAAAGAAAGGTGGCTATATCGGTCACTGATTTGTTTTTGTTTTTGAATGTCAGAAATGTATATTTGTGAATGTTGAGATGTTATATTGGTTTCACTGGTGAAAATAAATCATTGAAATGGGTATATATTTGTTTTTTGTTAAGTTGCCTAATAATTATGCACAGTAATAGTCACCTGCACACACAGATATCCTCCTAAAACAGCTCAAACTAAAAACAAACTAAAAACTACTTCCAAAAATATTCAGCTTTGATATTAATGAGTTTTTTGGGTTCATTGAGAACATGGTTGTAGTTCACTAATAAAATTAATCCTCAAAAATACAACTTGCCTAATAATTCTGCACTCCCTGTAATTTTCAGATTTCAACCTATTAATAAATTATTATACAAACTCAACACTGCATATCCAGCGGTGTGACTATTGCAAAAGATCACATTGCAACATCGTTGCTGAAACGATATAAAGTGCAGTCCTAAAATAATCAAAGCCTTTTGGGATTTGATAAACTCCAGAGACATATTTGAACATCTAATAAATGTGCTTCCAAAACCAAAACTTGAATGAACTGCTCCAGCACTCAGGCCTGCGCGTGCCCTCGCTAATGCACAAAATCAACTGATACTGCAGAGTCCAGACCTCGTGAGCTGTGCGATAAATTAAAGAGTTTAAAGTTAAAAGTGTGCGGCAGCCGCTCTCCATCACGGTGTTTATCTTACATGCACTTATGATATTGAGCTTCAGATCTGGCTGATGTGAAAACGCTGAGCTGCTCTCGGGGGGCTTGTTCCTCCGCGCTGTGAAAACAAACAAAAACCCCCAAGACCACTTCACACTGTTTGTCCAACAAATTGCTGGTAATATAAAAGAAACAACAAAGCAAGATGGACGCTGGCTTGATTTGCAATGCTGTGATGCGGAACAAAAACTTAGAATTTATTTTATTTACAAATGATGGCTTATTTATATCCCTGGCCTTACTGAGAACTATCAATGCAACGTTAAATAATAGCCAAATGTCCATTTATATATAGCCAAATGTATTTTTACAATGTAAAAAATTGCATGTTCTCCTTTGCAGAAGTTTTAAAAAGAAAAATATTATAAATGATTTGTATGCTGGTTATATGCAAACACATATTAAGTTATATATTTATACTTCGTTATCTTATAAGTTGTAGAATTCTATTATTATTATTAAACACTGCATTATTTATTATTCAATATTTGCACAGTTAAAATTCCACATATTCATCGCACTACATCTTGAATTGTACATACCCACTGTACATATACATCTGTAATTATGTTCATATCTATCTGCATACCTCTGATTATTATTTGCAACCTGTACATATATTCATCTATTGTAAATCTCTGTTCATAGTTAATATAACCTGTATAATATGTTCGTAGTACTTCCATCTGTAAATATTACCCATACCCTACCCATTAGACCTAAACTGCATTTCATACTTGTACATGTGTAATGACAATAAAGTCAAATCTTATCTATTATAGTTTGCTATATTTTTTAACTTTCATTGTTATGATTATGCTTATAATACTATTATAAATACTATTATATAATGCTTAATAACACACAAACACATATATACACACACACACACACACACACACACACACACACACACACACACACACACACACACACACACACACACACACACACATAGACATACATGCATACATACATGAATCTGGATTTTCATGATTATTATCTGATTAAATTAATTTGCCATATTTTGCATTACTGATCTATATATTTTATTGAATAATTTTATTATTCAATTTTTTTTGCTAAATATTTCTTTTTGTATTTTTACATTTTAATTTGCCCTATTTTGCATTACAATCCATATATTTGTATTATTTTATCTATTTACATTTTTTATTATTCTATTTTTATTTATTTAGATTTAATTTAGTATATTTTTACATTTTAATTTGCCCTATTTTGCATTAACAATCTATATATATATATATTTATTTATTTATTTATTTATTTATCTATCTATTTAAATAATTATAATATAAATTTTGTATTTTTTCTAGATATACTTTTTTATAATTTTATAATTTTAATTTGCCCTATTTTGCATTAACAATTTATATATTTATTTAATTTATCTTTTTTATTTAATTAATATTTTTATTTTCCATTATTTTATTATTATATTCTATTATTCTAATAATTAGATTACATTTTTTATATTTTTACATTTTAATTTGCCCTATTTTGCATTAACGATCTATATATTTTTTTTTATTATTTTATTTATTTGAATAATTTTATTATTCCATTTTTAATTTAGTTAGATATCTTTTTATATTTAAATGTTTTCAATTTGCCCTATTTTGCATGAACAATCTATACTTTTTTAATAATTTCATTTTATTGATCTATTTTAATAATTAATTATTCCATTTTATTTTTGTTAGATACATTGTTTAAATTTATTTTGGTTTTAATTGGCCCTATTTTGCAACCTATATATTTTTTATTATTTTACCTGTTTACATTTTTTATTATTCAGTTTTTTATTAGATATAATTTTAAATATATTTTTACAACTCTTTACAAATCACATAAATAAAAGTAATATATATCGAAATCCATCTCAAACTTGAGTCAGCAAAACTGAATAAAATCTCTTCCTCCAGTGTCCAAACGTAAGAAAGGAGCACCTTTTTGCATTTGATCTGACAAATCTGACCACAGCCGAGTTTCGCAGAGCTCCAACACACGTTTCCCATTTCCTCAACATGTGTCTTCAATTTCATATTGCAAAAAGAGTCATTTTCTGGGACAATCAACTTTGTGTTTGTGATCGGGTCCTGTTGTTATTTATCACATTTATATGCAACTTCCCTATCTCACAAAACAAAAACACAACTTTGTGACGGGACACTTAAAACACCAAAGACTTTCGTTTATCTTACAGAGTCTGTGTTTACTGTGCTGAACTGATGGTGTCAACATATTTACAGTATTTAACGTGATATATAATACAAATGAGTCATGAATCTGCCTTGCACACAGACTGTATGTTTGTGTCTTTTTGACATCAAAAACAAACAGAGCTCCAGATTGTGTTTCTTGTGCTTCCGGCTGCGCCTCATAGCTGCAGGTGATCATGTGGCATTAATGAGCAGGTATCAGCTTTCCTCATCTGTGTAATTATGGTCATCAGAGCACGTCTGCAACTCGACGACAAAACTACAAACATCCTCATGCACGGACGCATTTCAGACATGAGAACCAGCAAAGAATGCTTCCCGAGCAGCCAATCAGCTTCTTGAATGACTTGGATAGAATGAAGGATCATGTGACAAGAAAGACTGGAATAAAATACACTGAATATTTGCATAGATAAATAAATACATTTTAGATTAAATAAAAAAAGTTTAGTTTTCATTAGGCCTGTCATAATATTCAATATATGGACTTACCGCACAACAAATAGGCTTAATCATTTTTGGTGATGCAGTATATATCGCCCATTCATAAAAACCAATTCTAGCAACCATTTAGCTGATTGTGCAACATCTCTATCTCTATTGGAGGCGTCAGTGTCAGTGTCTGGTTATAAACACTGTAGTATTTACTATAAATTACTATAGTATATTTTCAAGTGGGTGTCTGACGACTGAAAATAGATCTGGTAGCAGATATCACAGCCTCTGTTACTCTACCTTGCTCTTTTTTGTTAACATTTATTATTATTTATTTAGGATATGCGTTTCACATTCTGATTCCAATGCCTGATTATTAAACTGTTTAAATGACTATAATTAAATAAAATATGATGTATTCTTTGGAAGAGTGCACTTGCATTGTGATATTATAGTGTAATTCTGGCATTATATAACGATGAGCGGCATAAAATGGTCTTAAAATGACAATAATATTGTTTATTGCAATATATTTTGGTGCTATATATCATACAACAACAAAAAACAGATCTTGCGACAGGCCTTTTTTTCATCATTGCAGGCTACTGTTTAAAAAACCCATAGCCTGCCTAGTTGGGAAAACATCATTAAGTTCAAATATGTTTGTGGTAGATTATGCATGCTTTAATTCCTCCCCTTCTGCCTGACTTTATTCAATTTAAATCTGTAGAAAACAGATCAAATAGAGGTGCTGCTAGAGCTGATTGCATTATTCCACTTTTAAAAACTTCTTAGAATAGCAAAGTCTACTAAAGGAGGTCGAGCCCTCTCATGTATGGCTCCTAAACTCTGGAATAGCCTTCCTGATAATGTCCGAGGCTCAGACACACTCTCGCAGTTCAAAACTAGATCTTTTTAGCAAAGCATACACTCAATGCAGCACATAGTGGTGTGATGCATGAATGTGCTCCACGCATCTCGTTTACATACACTACAGTGTTTCCTCTAGGATTTTTTCCAGCTGTGGCGGCAGGACTGGTAGACACAGATCTACCAACTACCTATGGCGATAATGGCGTTATTTCAATGACAAATGTCATGAGCGCAGTATTACAAGTCAAGATCGCATTTGTGTAAAACGAGTATGCGAATCTCTTTGCTTGCGCGCTGAACAAAACTTCAATGAAATTTGCAGATTTTCTTGTGCATGCTCAAATAAACGCTGCTGAAGTGTGATTTAGTGCGTTTATGTAACAAGTATGTCTCCAACATTTATTAGATTTGTCAGGACATGCCATTTAACAAAAACTTGATCTTCGTAGTTTAAGATCATAAATTTGGATCAAACTTACCAAACTTGGTGTTGATTTGATAAAACATTTATTACACCATGTCCTAACTACATGTGCAGTGACCTGATAAAAGCTTTCTTTTCTATGTTAAAATTAGTTTTTTTCTAAACCATTTGCGACAGCGCCAAAATTCAGCGCTTAACCATCAGCGCTAAATGACAGCGCTAAATGACATTCAGTGCAAAATGACAGCGCTTACCCATCTGCGACATTGCGAAATTCCTATTTTAGAAACAGTTTCTATTTTCGCAATGTCACAGCAAAACAACAGGATAAACTGTAATGACAATTATCTTCTCAGGTTTTGTGAGGTTTTCTGATTATGTGCTTTCTTCAGTGTTAAATGCTACCAATGTAACTTTAAATAGCATTTTACGTGACATTTATTGCCATACTACTGAAAGCAGCAGCAGATAGTTCACCTCAGATCTTAAAAATAAATAACTAGCAGACACTTTAAAAATGAAAGTCAGAACTGTGATTCAGAGCAAACCAACATCAGTCACTCTGGTGGCTAATATTTAAATGATTCTTTCAATGCAAATGTATTACAGTTGCAATCAGAATTATTAAACCCCCTGAATTATTAGCCCACCTGTTTATTTTTTTTTTTCCAATTTCTGTTTAATGGAGAGCAGATTTCTTCAACACATTTCTTAACATAACAGTTTTAATAACTCATTTCTAATAACTGATTTATTTTATCTTTGCCATGATGACAGTACATAATATTTTACTAGATATTTTCAAGACACTTCTATACAGCTTAAAGTGACATTTAAAGGCTTAACTAGGGTAATTAGGGTAACTAGGCAGGTTAGGGTAATTAGGCAAGTTTGTTCTGTAAACTATCAAAGAAATATATAGCTTAAAGGGGCTAATAATTTTGACCTTAAAATGGGTTTTAAAAAATTAAAAACTGCTTTTATTCTAGCCGAAACAAAACAAATAAGACTTTCATCAGAAGAAAAAAATATTATCAGACATACTGTAAAAAATTTCCTTGCTCTGTTAAACATAATTTGGGAAATATTAAAAAAAGAAAAAAAATTCAAAGGGGGTTCAATAATTCTGATTGCAACTGTATATTTGGGGAATGTCGGCACGAATAACGGTGAACATTTTTAGCCATAAACTTCCATAGTACTTTTTTCCTAATATGGAAATTATTAGCTATCAGTTTCCAACATTCTTCAAAATATCTCCTATTGTGTTCAACAAAAAAAAAAAAAAGAAATTCAAACAAGGTGTACAGGGTGAATAAATGCTGAGTATATTTTCATTTTTACCTGAACTATTTCTTTAATGTGACTAAGCAAATACAAGAATACGACTGACGATTGTATAATACAATCAGATTTCATCATGATTGGCGATAAATACTGACATTAAGGGTGGCATGGTGGCTCAGTGGTTAGCATTGTGGCCTCACAGCAAAAAGCTCACTGGTTCAAGTCCTCGCTGGGCCAGTTGCCATTTCTGTGTGGAGTTTGCATGTTCTCCCAGTGTTGGCGTGGGTTTCCTCCGGGTGTTTAATGGAAAGAAGGTTTCTAAACATAATAGTTGCAATAACTAATTTCTAATAAGTGATTTCTTTTATCTTTGTCATGATGACAGCACATAATATTTGACTAGATATTTTCCAAGACACTAGTATTCAGCTTAAAGTGACATTTAAAGGCTTAACTAGGTTAATTAGGCAGGTTAAGGTAATTAGGCAAATCATTGTATAACAGTGGTTTGTTCTGTAGACAATCCAAAACAAACATTGCTTAAAGGGGCTAATAATATTGACCTTAAAATGGTTTTAAAATAAATAAAAACTGCTTTTATACTAGCAAAAATAAAACAAATAAGACTTTCTCTAGAAGAAAAAATATTATCAGAAATACTGTGAAAATTTTCTTAGTCCATTAAACATCACTAGAGTAATATCTGAAAAAGAATAAATATTTCACAGGAGGACGAATAATTTAGACTTTGACTATATATATTCAACAAAAGCAGTGAATCAGTTCTGATGAAGTGTATAAACAGCCGTCTCTCAGCCTAAAGCAGAAGCGGATGGGCAGGTCAGAGAGGAATGTCTGATGAAGGGTTTTTGTGGCAATCGGTCAAACGCTGCAGGGCTTCAGTCTGCTCTCCTTAATGTCTTTCCTGTCTTCCCAGCCCATTCTGTCACAAAAATGCTCCCATATGCCATTACTCTCGCTCTGAGGAACTCCACCAGCTCGTTTTGCTGAACAGCGCATGGATGAAATGCTCTCGTGATTTAACACGCATTCATTATGCATTTATATAATGTAAAAGCACTCAATTTAAGCAATATATTAACTTGATTATTCATTATTTTTTAAATAAAATCAACTATGATCTATTAGATTATAAAAGAACTATAAATTAGGGCTGCAATATACTGGGAATATATGCAATATTGTTGTTGAGTATTGGCGATGACAGTATTTCTTACGATATAACATTGAACAATGCATTTTTAATTAGCTTTGTTTTTATTCATTTGATAGTTTTTTAGTCTTAATTACAATTAGGATCTAAAAAATATCTATATATATATATATATATATATATATATATATATATATATATATATATATATATATATATATATATATATATATATATACACATATATATATATATATATATATATATATATATATATATATATATACATATATATATATATATATATATATATATATATATATATATATATATATACATATATATATATATATATATATATATATATATATATATATATATACATATATACACACACATATATATATTCATTCATTCATTTTTTTGTCGGCTTTGTCCCTTGCGGGGTCGCCACAGCGGAATGAACCGCCAACTTATCCAGCACGATTTTACGCAGCGGATGCCCTTCCAGCCGCAACCCATCTCTGGGAACTTCCACACACACATTCACACTCATACACTATGGACAATTTAGCTTACCCAATTCACCTGTACTGCATGTCTTTGGACTGTGGGGGAAACCGGAGCACCCGGAGGAAACCCACGCAACCCAGGGAGAACATGCAAACTCCACACAGAAACGCCAACTGACCCAGCCCAGCCGAGGTTCGAACCTGCGACCCAGCGACGTTCTTGCTGTGAGGCAACAGCACTACCTACTGCGCCACTGGGTTGCCCCATATATATATATATATATATATATATATATATATATATATACACACACACATATATATATATATATATATATATATAGATAGATATTTTTCAGATCCTAATTATAATTAAGACTAAAAAACTATGTCAAGGTTCAAGCATTTAGTCTGTAAAACACTATGAATGAGCGAAAACTTGCACAGATATTCTGACTCTGATTGGCTGATTTTCCTCTCGTCTCTTATTATTTCTAGTTCTGGGTTCACCTTTTGTGACACTCCAGTCAATAGCAGGACAGTAGCTACTGGGGAGGCTAGGATAAAGATAGTAAGGTTCCATCTGATAGGTCAAGTTTAGATAAACAACCAAATTTAATCACACATGACTGCAATATGTTTATTACATAAACTACAATTGCGATAATACTTTTCCGATACATTGTGCAGTCCTACAATGAAATATTTCAACAACATTTAATTTCTCTGTTCCTCAATGGTGAAATAATACAATTCTCAAGCCTCTAAAGCATCTAAAACTCATCTTTTGTGGAGTGTTTCCTGTCTCCTAATCATCATTTTAACTACTGACCTTTGATAATAAATCTAATCATTTTAGTCAGAGAAATGACTAAACATATATTGTGATAACAGATTTTATGCAAGTAGTCTTCTATACTACTATAAAGATCTCACTGGTTAACAATTAAATCAGACATTCAGTCAAATAAATATCAGCATTTGCTGCACCAATAATCATGTTTGCTTTGCTTGCACCTCCACTTAACTCAATATCATCTAAAATAAGCTATAAGAAGCACAATACAAGAAAATTTGATAAATACACATGCATTTTTGTATATTTTGACTAAAGGTAAAAAACATGTACACTTTAACTTCCATAAACTGTTCATTAAGGTTACTTTTTTCCTATTTGGATGAACATTATTTCTTTAAATGCATATTTATTTACAATTTTCCTAAATGTTCAATAATCTGTATACCATTACAATAAATTAAATTTAAATTTTTAAAAGGTTAAATGAATTGTTGCAAAAAAAAAAATTAAGTAAAAAAAAAACATGCCTTTTTATATATATTTTTGCCTAAATGTTCAAAACAAATGCATTTTTTCCTGTTCTGTCAGATGTTTTTGGCTATTATTTTTAAATACACAAAGACTTTTTCTGACTATTATTTCATATGTCAGGCTTCACAGGGTTAACTAGTCTCTTGAGAGAGTGTATAAAGTGTGACGAGCACATGTAGATCACGCTCATGTGTTTAACAGACACTGAACTTCCTCGCAAGTGATGAGTTTTCCAGTCCTGAAACGTCTAGGTAAAGCTTAACTGAACACACAGATCCTGGACCAGCCTTTTCTATCAAAAACACCCAATGCAGAACTTGTAAAACACCTCAGATCAGTGGTCAATGCATGCAAATTCCCTGGAAATCTGGATAGATCTGGCTTCTGAACCCTGTGAACCATCTTAAATTGATTTGTGAACTAATGCAGTTGACCTTCACTGCTATGCAACACGTGGCAAAGGTCCCGAACATCTGCAGGATTCATACGAGCAAAACTAAACACAAAACACAAGTGATTTTACAAGCCTAATGAACAAAACATCATAATGTTTCATCAATGAGGAGCTTGCAGGGTTACAAAAATCATTAGTTTGAAGATAAATCCTTTTATAACTTATATTTTGGTTTGTTTCTTGCCCAGAAATGTTGTATTAGGATTTGGAATATTGCAAACAAGTCACATATAGACTTTCATTCTGTTTTGTTTGTTTATTGGATCTCACATTATAGTTTTATATGAAAAGAGCATTTATCTAAACCTCTTCTAAGATTATATTTTGACAAAATATGAATTCATTGATCATTTATGCTTCACAGGGTAAAAAACTATACTTTCGTAAGTAATAGATAAGTCATAATAATAATGACTAATAATGGCCCCTGCTGGCCTCACTAACACCACTTCTGGCAGCAACCTATCTTTCCCATGTGGTCTCCCATCCAGGTACTGACTGGGCGCAGCCCTGCTTCACTTAAGTGGGCAACCATGTGAGAGTTGCAGAGGGCTAGCTGCTGGCTAAAGCTATAATAGTTACACGCGAGTAAATGTTTAATAGATCAGGGTTACAGGAAAAAGGTAATTTAAAGATGACAGGTAATTAATTCATAAATATGTAATATTAAGATAGATTATAATATTTTAATTATAATAATTATATAATAATTAAGGCATAATTTAAAAATACTACAGAATTTTTTTTTAATCATGATTTAAAATAAATAAAAAAACATTTTTAAAAAAAAGTTATTTAATTTAAAATGTTTAATTTTGTTTAGGTTAAAGTTATTACAATAAAAAAAAACTTATAATTAAACTTAAAATTTAAACAAAGCCTGTTTACTAAATATTTATAAAGAAATTATGTTAATTTTTTAGTAAATAAAAATAAAATACTCAAAATAGAGATAAAAATGTTAATTACCATAATATTTATCGTTAAATCCACAAAAATAGCTCCAATAAAGATTAAATATTACATGTATTTACCTGCATGTCATCTAATTAACAATTAATCAACATCAGAGAACTGTAAACATGCAAATATGTTGTTAAATTATTCAAAAGCTGACTCAATCTTAGGGATAATTTAAATGAATATTCTAGGTCAAAGGTGTAAATCTGACAACAAAATATTGCCGGAAATTCCAAACACAAAAACTAAAATCCCTTTTTAACGTCAGTAACATGTTCACTTTTTCTCCGGATTTGAATTCATTCTCCCTTCTGATCCCATCCTGTTTTTACAATCAATTGAAATTCACCTTTCTAAATTGAGGACATAAAAACCACCTGACAGAAACTACCAGAAACAAGTCCAGACATGAGCTCTCAGAAGCCTCTCAGATCCTCAAAAAGCCTTTCATTTACACGTCTATGGACCCGGATTAATAGTTTGCGGTGATAAAAACAGACATTGTGCGAGAACAAACAGCATCAGACGCACAGCGAGAACAGATACCAGAAGACATGACATTAACAAACAATGAGCGTCTTCACGGGGAGGACAGAGGGCTTGTGGGATTTGCAGTTTTGGGTTTCATGTGTTGAAAATGCTCCGCTGCCCAGAGGCTCCAGAACTGGCTGACCATGAAGAAGAGGAAGAGGGGAAGATCGTCTAATGGAAAACACAGAGACGCTGCCAAGAGCACGGATGAGACTCGGGAGAAAATAGACGAACACATGAACACATGCTGACTAACCTTTCAGCCCGAGGCGCAGGGCCCCTCATAATCAACCTGAGCTTGAGATCTTAAAGGGATAGTTCACCCAAAAATGAAAATCCCCTCATCATTTACTCACACTTAAGTGGTGCTAAACTTACAATCCAGGCTTATTGGAGATGCATGCCTCAGGTTACATTTTTGCAAAATGTAAAATTCATTGCTCCTGGTACATTTTGTTGCACGTTTCAGATAACACATCCACTGGAGGGCACTGTCTACACTTTTATGAAACTGAAAAACTTTACTTTGGATATGCTTTGATGTACATGTGCACAATGTGAAACTTTAATATGGTTTTATATTAAATGAGCATCCATCTAAACCTCTTATAACATTATACTTTGAAAAAATATAAATGTATTAATGCTTCACTGAGTAAAAAAACTATGTTTTATGATGTAAATGTACCTAGAAACTGCTGTCAAAATGTGAGATGAAATACATTTTTACAGTTTCACAAAGAATTAAGTCAGTGGTCTCAAACTCAATTCCTGGAGGGCCGCAGCTCTGCATAGTTTAGCTCCACCCACCTCCAACTCACACCTGTTTAATGCTGTGTTCACACCAGACGCAGAACGCAGAATCGCGCTATTCGCGCGTAAATAGACATGTGAACATTTGAGTTTACTCGCTTCATTCGCACGTCAGACTCCGCTTCATTCGCGCGTCAAATTCACTTCAGAACAGACGCGGATTCGTGTCATAAGCAGGGCTTCTGTCTGCCCGGTGACTGTAGCTTCGTTGCTAAATGGCTAACATGGATTTTATTGATAAAATAACTGTGTTTATGTGCTTTATGAAGACTGAAAAACAGCGTTGATGTGTTTGGACCAGTGTCTGAGTCCACTCGATACTTTCTGAGGTGCACCCAGCTCTGTGAGCTCATAAACTCCAGAAACTTAACCTGGATGATGGAGGCTTTCAGCGGTGCTTCTGACTGAGCCAAGCCCCGTTTGATGAACTGTTGTCGGTGTCGGCTGAAGGATTTCCCCCGGGACACCAACAACAGGTGCTACGTCACAATCATGCTCCCACAAGAGCAAGCTCCTGATTGGTTAACGCGGCGCGAATGTCCGCAGAAGTTCAGATTTTTGAACTCGAGCGATTTGCGTGATAAGCGCGTCAAACGCGCAAAACGCTCATTCCCGCCCACGCCATTCGCGCAATTCACGTCATTCGCGCAATTCGCGTCATTCGCGCAATTCGCGTCATTCGAGCCGCACCATTCGCGCGTATCGCGCCGCAAGATGTCTATTCGCGCGTTTGCATTGACTTAACATGTAAATCACTCGCACTTCACACTTCTTCCGCGTCTCGTGTGAACGCAGCATAATAGTCTCTAGTAGTCTTGAACACCCTAAGTAGTTGGATCAGCTGTGTTTGATTAGGATTGGAGCAAAACTGCAGAGCTGCGGCCCTCCAGGAATTGCGTTTGAGACCTATGCAAATGTATTTCAGATTCACAATAATGTACACAACGCCATCTAGTGGACTTGTCATCTGAAAGGTGCAACAAAATGTACCTGTAGCATCATGTTTTACATTTCCTGAATTGTGGGCTGACCAGTAGCTTTTAATGTGGAGGGTCCTTTGCTACTGGAGATATTGCGATGCTAAAAATTGATAGTCTTTGACAACACGTAATTTATTTTTCTTTTCTTTTTTTACATATACCGCAGGAATGGTTTAACAGAAAATATTACCAGTTTTGACTTTTCCAAACTACAGAAAACCTTGAAACATCAGTGAGCTATGTAGTAAATGCTGCTCCATATAGCACGTTTTGTACATTTACTAATCATTACAGAGCCAGCTTTTCTGACAAAATATCTGTAAAAATCAATGAATTATTGCGGGGGGTCCAATTTCACTGCATGTAAAAGTGTATTGACAAATAAAGGCTTTTCAATCAATCGAATTCAATTAATTGTTCAGCATCACCATTGCTGTATTTAGATGTACAGTAGCTGATAATTTTCCAGAACGCTCAGTGAATTTACAGTAAGGGTGCTTTCACATCTGTGGTTCAGTTCATTTGGTCTGGATCAAGGGTAACAAATGATACATTGTGGCATTTTTCTGCCGATTTTGGGCCCTTTTCACACCACATTGATTGCTTTGGTTCGAACCAGTTGACCAGTTAGTATACTATACAGTTTGTATACATCGCTTTAGACAAACTATACATTTCGAGAATGAAGCGCGGCTGCGGCTGGAAAACAATGTCTTAATGCATTGCAAACGGTGAAGGTGCATCGCAAGTCACTTCAGGAGGAGGCGTGAATTAATTTAGCTAAACTGCGACATGGTCATCTTCCGTAAAAAATACCAACAATCCATCAGGTAATGTGTTTC
Organism: Danio kyathit; assembly: GCA_903798195.1. Taxonomy (NCBI): domain Eukaryota; kingdom Metazoa; phylum Chordata; class Actinopteri; order Cypriniformes; family Danionidae; genus Danio; species Danio kyathit. Next base: position 51,055,608 of record LR812529.1, on the reverse strand, counting down.
CCCCCTCTCTCTCTCTCTTTGTTTAAAACTGATGGTAAAGCGCTGTCAACAAATATTTTTCCTTCACACCCCATAAGATGGGACAGCGCATCGGACTATGGCAGCTGGATTAGTCCAAAAAGGCGCAGTACTGTTTGCGGTTGGGTCTGTTTTAGGGCGTACTTACACTATGCTATCTGAACCATGCCCAGGCCCGTTTCCCGGATCGTTTGAGAAGTGTGAGTGCTCTGAATCGGGCTCAAGCACGGTTCACCTGGCCGGCCCTGGCCCGGTTGGAAGAGGTGGGCCTGAGCGCGGTTCACTTGGGCTCAGGCGCGGTATGCTTGCAGTGTGAGTGCAAGCGTGCCTAAGCCCGAAACAGAAAGCGAGACGTGACTTTTAAGGGACTGTTTGATATGGATTAATTAATCATTCGTACTGTTCAATGAACACAAACTGTCGTAGTTTATTAAAGACGCAAACCCCTCACTGCACGACAGCTGCACCTTCAGCAAATCTCCTAATTCCTGCAGCACGAGGACTTTATGAGCGTCAAAAGTGGCTGATCTGTTCAGTGAAATATTTGATTGCGTGTCACCGCATATCAAACGACTTAAATGATATACCTAAAGAAATCTCCACTGTGCTGAGCGAGAGCGCTTCTCTTCCTAAACTGAACAGCACATCATCGATGACGTAAGCGTGCCCAGGCCCGAATGTAATGTGAGTGCAGGCCGTCGGGGGAGACGGGAGGGGGGACAAGCATGCTTTGGCTCGGTTCAATGCAACTGTACATAGTGTGAGTAGGGCCTTAGTTTGAATCATGTTCTCACTACATTCTAACCGTTCCAGGGTTTGTTTGAAAGCGTATCGAGACCACCTCTTCAAGGAGGTCTTGGTAGGTTTTATTGGTCCGCTTTTGGTGCACACTCGAATTGCTACATTCACACCTGCCCAAATGAACCGCACCAAGAGGGAAAACAAACTCTAGAGAGATTCAACCGAACTAAATAAGGCAGGTGTGAAAACACCCTAAAACTCTAAACTGCATACACAGCACATTACTATTGAGTAAGTTTACTGCAATAATGCTGTCAAAACAACTAAATCTACAGGAACGTACTGTGCACAGTAGTAATGGGCGATATAAACGATATGCGATATAAACGATACAAAATTGGCCTACGATAGAGATTCTAATTCTATTGCACTATCGCGATAATGCATGTTTGATGACGCAATCTACCCGCGAAATTAAGAGCAACGAGCTGCAGCCGGCGGCAACGCATCATCTTGAATAAACATGGACAGGGCTCGACAGTGCGACCAATTCGCTCGCATATTTTCTTTTTTAATAAGCTCGATTGATAACTTAATTCACTCGGCCACGGTAAATCAACATGCTCTTCACACTAACTTATGGTGTATTACGTTGGAAATCTATTGTGACTGTAGCACATGCTGACGCTCTCAACAGCACTAAGCATCGCATGGCACTGAATGGCGACGTGTCGCACAACTTGCGAGCCTCATGCATGGCATATCGTGGCTTGTCACACAGATTCCCACACAGCGCTTCCCACACAGATTTTACCTGGCGGCCGATATATTATTGGGGCGGCCCGCTTCTGTGTTCGCGAGAAACTGAGACCCCTCTGCCAAAGACTCGCATGCTCTGCATGCAGACCCACAGAGACGCGCTGGATACAGAACTGTTGTCCTGCCTTTATAGCAGCTTTGAGAAGAGCGCGAAGACTAAATAGACTGATCCAGCTCATTATTTGGGGTGACAATGCATTCTCTTTTCCCTGGACATGTCCGAGAATCTGCTTTCGCTTTCGATATTAATTGTATTCATTTTTGCATTACTTTATAAGCAAACTTTGTCTGGTGCGTCTCAATCTCTCTGCAGCACCAACACTACAGCAGACAGAGAGGGAGGGAGAGAGAGAGAAAGAGCAGATCAAGACACCAGTTTTAATTTCATTAGGAGAACAAAATGTTTAAAATCAAATGCTTTACCTTAGGCTGCAGGTTAGAAATATGTTTTTATTTAAAGTATCTGCAATACACAATTTTATTTGACTAATTTAATACTGGAAGTATTTTCAGTACAGTGTAAGTTCCTTAACTAAAAAGACACCAGTTTTTTTGTTCTCTGCAACTTGGCATTTAGGAACCAAGGACTTAAAAGAAAAGTCTTTCTTTCTGAAAGGCACTACATTTAGTTTATTTATCTGCAACATTGTGTTGTTTAATTACAGTTTTGCTTTTGCACAATAAATGTTCTCAAAACGACATGCAACGTTTCTTTATTTCCTAAAAAAAATAGCAGTTTGGCTTTCCTAAGGCTCTATGTAACCTGTTCTGAAATGGTTCTATTATAATTTATATATCGCAATATATATCGTTATCGCAAGAGGCTGCAATGTATATCGCAATATGGATTTTAGGCCATATCGCCCATCCCTAGTGCACAGCTTATACCGTCAGACAGACAGCAGTGTAAATAGGAACTGTTTACTGAAAGGATATTTTCAGGAACCAAAAACAGCTCTTATATGGTACTGCTGTAAAAACCTGTTAAGTTTTACACAAATTAAATAAACAAATGGTAATTTTTGCCTTTGAATCAATTAGTTTCATCAGACTAATGTGATTTACTTCATCATGACAACAGCAGGACTCTCTAGAGTTCACTACAGTCCAACAAACATAACATTGGTGATTTTAATCCAAGCACCAGTGACATAAAAGCAGCATCCACCCGACTGCATCCTTCACCCTGCAGTGGACAAAACACTGTATAATCTCAAATCACTGGCTGAAACCTACAGCAGGAAGTTTCTCCGCAGCAGATCCTTGATTAGGTCGAGCAGAGAGCAGTTAATTGATTATAATGACTTCAGTGTGTGTGTGGCAGCAGAGAAAGAGGAAGGACTGGTACGACCACAGATCCACTCACTGACTCCAGTTTCAGCCCTCAGGCTCGCCGAGCATCAACAACTGTATGAGGTTAAAGACTGAAGTGAAAGAACATGAATAAAAAAATCTAATTTGTTGTGTATTATGTTTAGAATATATTTCATTGACATGTTATACATAATTATATTTTGCATGGCTTGTTTTTAAAGCTGTATTTGTTTCATGTGGACCAAAGACAGAAATGGGGGATATTTAGCTATACAACACACATATAGCATTTTATTTAATATAAATAATTTAAATACACATGATACAAATATAAAGTGTTCTGTTGTGTATAATATGTATATGAAAAGTTTACATGCAAAAAACTCTAAATGCCATCTGAAATTTTCCTCTAAAATGAGCATTTCTATCAGGCTCCTTTGTGTATCTTCAGTAATATCACTATTATGGCAAAGAATAAGTCCTTTTCTTGATCTTTAAAGTGAAATTTCAACATAAACAAAGAAGGCTGAGAAAAATGTTCATTATCAATGGAAATTTCAGACGGCACTTAGAGGTTTTTGCATCTGAACTCTTCATATATATATATATATATATATATATATATATATATATATATATATATATATATACAGTTAAAGTCAGAATTATTAACCCCCCTGAATTATTAGCCACCGTTTATTTTTTCACCCAATTTCTGTTTAACAGAGAGAAGATTGTTTCAACATTTCTAAACATAATAGTTTTAATAACTCATTTCTAATAACTGATTTATTTTATCTTTGCCATGATGACAGTAAATAATAATATACTAGATATTTTTCAAGACACTTCTATACGGCTTAAAGTGACATTTAAAGGCTTAACTAGGTTAATTAGGTTAACTAGGCAGGTTAGGGTAATTAGGAAAGTTATTGTATAAAGATGGTTTGTTCTGTAGACTATCGAAAGAAAATATAACTAAAAGGGACTAATAATTTTGACCTTAAAATGGTTTTAAAAAAATTAAAAACTGCTTTTATTCTAGCTAAAATAAAACAAATAAGACTTTCTCCAGAAGAAAAAATATTATCGGACATACTGTGAAAATTTCCTTGCTCTGTTAAACATCATTTGGGAAATATTTGAAAAAGAAAAAAAAAATAAATCAAAGGAGGGCTAATAATTCTGACTTTAACTGTGTATATAAATATATATATATCAACCGCGAGTAGATTTCAGCTGTAGCGGGTTAGACAGACACTCCCACTAGCCCCTTTGGCTGGTTGGAAATAATTTTTAAATTGTAGTTTTCTTAAAAGCAGAGTTCGACAATAAATATGGCCCATTATTCATGCAAATGTGGTCTTAGAATCGAGAAGCAGCATGACTGACAAAAATAACTAATCGCGTGAGCAAAAGAAAGCAGGTGAATACCGAATGAGGATGATCACTCGCGCACACAGGTGATGTGATGCGCGTGACTGTTAAAAAAGCGCGCGTGTTCCCGTTTACTTTTGCGAAGCAACCGTGCCTGCCTAGAGGAAACGCAACTGGTGCGATCGGTTCTCTTTGAAATAGACTGGACAAAAAAGTTGGCCAAAAAAAGTGCATGTATACAGCTATATTTTGCTTGTTTTGACACATTTAACATTTGTGGCTAATAAATAACAATTTATTTATTTTTGGTGTGGTCAGAGATAAACTTGGTAAATCCCTAATTTAAGCCCTGAAAAGTCATGTGAAATAAAAACTAATTGCAATGTGCAACTTATGCACATTGAGCAAGCTCAAACACAACACACACAAAAAGATAAATGAATGAGAAGGCTTGTGGACGTAACACAAAATCTAAATCAAGAAATATTAATTAATAAATTTGTCAAAGTCAAATTTATGCATACAAAATATATTTTCCCAACAACAAAATTGTGGCTAGAGAAAATGCCGAGTGGCTGGTTATGTTGGAAATCTACTAGCCACAGTGGCTGGTGATCATAAAAGTTAATGTCAAGCCCTGAAAATATATATATATATATAATTATTTTTAAAGTATAACTATGTAAACAATTTTACAGCTGCCTTGTAAAAACAAACTGGTATAATATATATATATATATATATATATATATATATATATATATATATATATATATATATATATATATATATATATATATATATATATATATATATATATATATATATACAGTGTTTCCTCTAGGATTTTTTCCAGCAGTGGCGGCAGGACTTTTTTTTTACACAGATCTGCCAACTATTTCAAAGACAAATATTACACGCAGTATTACAAGTCGAGATAGCATTCATGTAATACGAGCATGCGAATCTCTTTGCTTGCGCGCCGATTTCCTCTGTTCGAGCACAGAACTTCTTGCACGCACTCAAATTTACACGTTCAAGTGCAGATCTTCTTGTGCGCTCTCCAGTAAGCGCTGCTGAAGCGCGATTTAGTGCGTTTTTGTGCGTTTTCCGACATTAACGCGTCCTGAAGTAAAGTGAAACGGCATTAAACTCCAGCAAGATAAAGTCATTGTATGCAAAGCCATTGACCTTTATCAATAAAGTATACTTATGGAAACTGTGTTCATCTTAACTGAAAGCTACGCGGTGTTTGCTAGACTCACGCACCTGTCAGTCAGTCTGTCAGAGAGTCAGTCAGCATGTCACCTTGAACAAATAGCGCACAGCACTACTACGGTTACAGAAAAGTTTGCGCGGTTTACCTCTAATATGTTTTGGTGCGATTATAATCCGCTATAAAAAACACGACTAAATGTTTTAAATAAGAAGCTGTAATGTAGCCGTGGCGGGATGAATTTTGGCGTGGCGGCCCGCCACGGATGAATGAATGTAGCGGAAACCTTGTATATATATATATATAAACCATTTATGTATTGAATATATATTTAAATTAGTGATTAAAGTGTATTTAATTAATAAACATATTTACTTACATAAACAACATTTTGCTGTTTTATTTTATATATATATCATAATATAATTATTAGAGGTGGGCATAGATTAATTTTTTTAATCTAGATTAATCTAGATTAATTTCAAAATTAATCTAGATTAATCTAGATTAAAATGGCTCATTTGAATTCTGCCGAAGGTATTCAGAATATGTGTGCTACCCAAATAATAAGTCTTTGAGAACGGGTTTCTCAAGCCGGGTGTCGCATTAGACCACTGTCTCATCTCCAAAATGTTTCCAAAATGCATCACAAACTGCTTGAGAAACTGTTCTACTATGATAATTGGTGATGAAAATAAATGATGTTCAATAAGATGTGTTTACTTACTTGTGTTTACTAACTGTTTATTCAGTTAAACATGAATGTTGAACTGTAGGCCTACATAAGCTCCAAACATTGAATTCTGATGAGCTTTATCAGACTAAAGTCAGCACTGAACTAAACAGAAATGGAATTAAGACGTGGAGTATGCAGATTTTAGTGGCATTATTGAAGTAAACACCGCGGTCTTTAGGACCTTTCGCCATATTTTCCGACAAGGTCCACACGCGGCTGTCAGAAAGGACTGCACACACACATACACAAACACACACACACACATCGTGAAGTGCGGAAGTTTTTTTTTTCTTACCATTTGGCATGCGTTATTAAACTCCATAACTCTCTCACCTGTCCTTACTCCGTATTTGCGTCTATATTACCCCAGTTTGTCACGAAGGAATAAATGAAAAGTGAAACTGCAGTTAGAGTCAGGCATCCTGCTGATTTGATTCAATAGAGCAGACGGCTCACCGGTCAGGTATACATCCGCGGTAATATATCAAGGTGAAAGTCATCATAGCTTGCGTAGAATAGACCCAGCTCCCAACCCAACTTTGAGAATAGATTAACGGCGATATTTTTTTTATCGCGCGATAAGAGTCTCGCGTTAACGCAGCACGTTAACGCCGTTAACGGCCCAGCACTAATAATTATATAATATTAGAAATATAACATATAATTCTGTGCTGAACAGTTGTAATTAGTTTAATTATGTAAACAAATTACGATATATCTAAACTATACCTAATTATTGTTGAATTTATTCATATTGTGATGTTGGTAAAACCATCTTCTAATAATTCTGAAAACAAAAGCAGACCAACTTCAGAGTGAAAGCAGAAAAATTACTGACCAATCCCAAACCCCCAACTGAGCTGAACAGACCGACTCGACACTTAATTCACTTTTAACATACCTAAGTTTACCAGCAACATCCTGCCATTCAGAGCGAGCGGCAGGAGCACTCGTCCGCTCAAAAGAAGTGTCGCTACTGAAAGACCTCCGTCCCAGAATTCAAAGCGCTTCAGCGAACCGGGCCGATTCAAAGCCAGCCAACCAGTGATTTTCCCACCGCACCACAAGACGCAGCCTCCAAGGTGACGAGCTGCTTGGATGGTTTTCAATGCGCCCTTAAGATGGCACAGAAATAAGTCAGACTTCACCCCCCTTTCATTCTCTCTCTGTGCACAGTGAAACACACCCCTTCCCCATCATTCACCCTCTACCAGATGTTACGAGAGCAACCCAAGTGTGAGGGCTTCTCTGAGAAACCCATATATGCAAATCAAGCATCAGGTTTTGCATTAGATCCCAGTAATAAATCAGGGTCTTAGAAGAGACGCTTGTGTGATCTTGCAGCCCACTTTGAACACCTTACCTTAAAAATGCTGGGTTGTCATAAGTCATGGGCCGGCTGATCTAAAGCGCATAGTGCAAAAGCATTAAGGTCGTGTCCGAATCCACTTTAGCTATTTTAAAGACGGAAAAATACGCTTCGCACCCCGGTGCATGGTCTAACAGGGTTGTGGTTATTCTCTTAATGAGTTCTGGGTGTGTTTTGAGCCACCCATCAGTTAAACCAATCAGAGTCTCATCTCACATTCCCTTTAAGAGTCAGTTGAGTCACACCATGGTGCATTTGCTATTTACATGGCGGACTTAGTAAGTGGAAAAACTGTACGCTTTGCTAGCGAGTTAAACAGACCATCTGCAGCGAGGATAAAAAAAACAGCCTACTCCATTCGGTCTCTTTACTTTCTCTTTACTTTACTTTTACGCTTTACTTTACTCCTTTACTTTAGTGGAGTAAGGAAACGATGTTGTACGCACTCCACTGAGGACATGATCATCCATTAGCCTACATATTTAATTTCCTTTAAGTTGAAAAGATTTGTTTCAAAACTATTTCTAAACTCAGTTCTAATTTCCAGCAAAGGAATAAAGGAACAATAATAGTGAAGTGTGGTCAAACAACTAAGTTATAACCAAACACACGTCCTGTTCTTATGCCCCATATGATGATGCAGATATTTAAACTAAATATGCTCAGTCAATCTGTTTAAGACAGGGGTGTCCAAACTCGGTCCTGAAGAGTTTAGCTCTAACCCTAATCAAACACACCTGAACCAGCTAATCAAGCTTACTAGATACACTAAAAGCTTCCTGGCAGGTGTGTTGAAGCAAGTTGGAACAAAATTCAGCAGGACACTGGCCCTCCAAGACTGAGTTTGGACAGCCCTGGTTTAAGAGGACACGGGGAAAACTATTATGCACCTAAGGTAAAGGGATAGTTCACTCTCACTACTTACTTACTCACCCTCAAGTAGTTCCAACCCAAAAGAAAATCACTATCTTTTATATGTTGAACACAAAAGAAGATATTTTTAAGAATGTTGGAAACCAGTAACCATTGACTTCCATAGTATAAAAAAATATATATACTATGAATGTCATTGGTTACCATGTTCCCACATTTTTCCTTTTGTCTTCAACAGAAACGAAGGTTGAATAAATAATGACATACTTTTCAGTTTTGGGTGAACGGTCTCTAAGTCTTTAACCTAATCACAGTTTACTAATGGCTAACAATATTTAGTCAACCCAGTGTAAAATTTGGTTGATTGAGAAAATTAATAACATTGTAGAGGCTTGTCTTGTGCCACATTAAAACGCAGACTGTTGTGCTTTTGTTTGATCTGACCGATTAGCTGTAGCTTGTTCAGTAACTAAACTCCTGACGGCTGCTGCTGATCTCCATCAGTCGTCGAGACCACCAATGAGACTCGTTCTGCTTTATAAATGGTCTCATCTCACTGCTTCCGGTTGAGATTAAAAATAAAATACATGAAGCACTTTCAAGTGCTAAAGATGCCAATTATCGCTAATACTGTTGAAAAGATTGGTTTTCTATATAAACATTGGCTGTTAAACAGGAAAATAGGATTTCCGTATAACCAAGGGTACATTTCCATGACTATATTATAGTTAAAACATTCATTTTTAGTGAAGTTTAGCAAACTTTAGAAAACATTCGCTATTCACAACACTGTAAAAATAAATCTTCCTGCCTTATTTTTTTGTTTTTAACTATTTTAGTGCATGGTCTAACAGGGTTGTGCTTATTCTTTTAATGAGTTCTGGATGTGTTTTGAGCATAACGTGCATTAAACCAATCAGAGTCTCATCTCCCATTCCCTTTAAGAGTCAGTTGCGTCGCGCCATGTTGCATTTGCTATTTACATGATGGACTTTGTAAGTGTAAAAACTGAATGCTTCCCTAGTGAGAAAACAGTTAAACAGCATCGGCTTGCGAGGATAAAGAAAGAGCCTCCTCCATTCAAATTGTTTACTTTACCTCTTTACTTTACTCCTTTACTTTGGTGGAGTAAGGAAACGGTAGAAAACTCACTCCACTGAAGACATCCATTAGCCTACATATTTAATTTAGTATGTTAAGCTCAAATATTTGTGTCAAAACTATTTCTAAATTCAGTTCTAATTTTCAGCAAATGAATAATGAACAATAATAATGAAGTGTGGTCAAAAAACTGAGTTATATCCAAACACACGTCCTGTTCTTATGCCCCATATGGTGATGCAGACGTCTCCAAAATCCCACAGGTGGACAAATCTAAACTAGTTTTTATTAAAACATATATAAATATGCAGATAATAAATAATACTACTAATGAAAATATCATTATATAAATGCAAATTGTCATGAATAAACAGAAAAAAATATTATTTAAACTATTTAAACAACGTGGCCCAAAACGTGAAAATTACTGTTGGGCTGGTCTGAAAATAGCAACAAATCACACCATACTAGGGTTGGCCCGATAGACGATGTCATCGTCCATCGCCGATGGCTGATAAACTTGACGATGCTGAGCCGGCATCGTGATCCATCGCCCTGCCCCACATGTATATTGATATATAACTTATTATTTGCATGTCATCTTAATGAGCTGTGTTATATTATACTTATAGCTGCTGTTTGCACTGACAGCATCGTGAGGATTAAATACATCGTGAGGATTATACAGCACCTCTCACACTTAACATGTGTAGATTCAGTGGCAAACGCTGTTACCTGTAAACCCCGTCCCACATTGTGAATGGCTTTAGTTATTTTCATAGCGGACTTGAAGCCACTGGAAGTCTTTTATCCACTCTTGGAAAAGTGTAAATGGTGGATTAACATTCAGCACATGATCACTAATAAGATGTGCCATTATTTAACTTTAGGTGGTTTCTAAAACTAAATCTGTCAGTGTTATTTTCATTCTCTCATCTTCAGCGCGTCACATTTCCGCGGCTGTTGCTCCTGTCATGTGAAGGCGTTGACTGAGTGATTGACAGCTGATATTAACCAATCCATTCGCGTTCAGTTCTAGCCCAGTGGGCCAATAGGAAGAGCACAAAGGCGGGGCAAGCATTCCGGTCTTTTTTACTTTAGCAAGTTCACATGACAACTGTTTTAATCAGTTCCTGAGCACTGCGTTTGGCGTTTTTAGGTGCAAAGATGCATCCTGCATAAACGTCTCCTAAATCTGCGCACGCGGTGAGGATTTTGCAGTGAAAACAGGTCGCACGGTAAAAATGCTATGCACTAGCACAAATGCTTTCAAAAACATATTTTAGGTCGCATAAAATATCAGGCGCAAGTGTGACCAAAACGGTCGAGCCCTATAGCATCTTTACTTGTTATTTTGTCCTCATAATAATAATAAAAAAAGGAAGTTATCATTAATCACAATAAATTACAGTGAACTCCAAACGAACTCTCGTCTCGTCTTCGCCACCAGCTGTGGGGAAAAGCCATTATAAGGACACAGATCACTCCGCCTGATCATGCCAGAGTCCCGCGGAAAAAAAGTGATTGACAAGTGGTAATTTGTGTATAACTTTATTTATTTATGGTTTGGTCATGGGTAAAGCAAAGACCATGTGGGTCAGGTAGTGAAAACGATAGGCTACAATTATTAAATTCGTTATGAATTAATTGATATTTAACAACAAAGACCCCCACCCCGCCTACAACGACGATACCATCGTCCATCGCCGATGTTCACATCAGACATTGTACGATGCCAAATTTGTCAACATCGCCCAACCCTACACCATACATGCCTTGCACCTTATTGGGCCGGGTGTAGTATAATAGGGCCCATTTTATTTATTTTCAATTATTTGTTTCATTTGAATCTGGACTAAATGTGAGAGAAAAACTATGTGTGCTCTGAATGTTTATTATTTAGTCTACTTTTATTGGCCCGTCTGATTTATAGTGAGAATACAAAACAAAAAGCAGCTCAGTTTTACTCATACACAAATTTAGTGTAACGAATGCTAAGAAATGACATTTCCATAAAAGTATATAAAACACTAAAATGCACATAAATATAATGTATTGCTCTAAATCTCCCAATAATCTGTTATTAGAGACAGATATGTTGCAAATATTGCTGCAAATCTTACCATAAAATCTGTCATTCTAGGTAGCAAGACTATATTTAAGTCTTATAAACGGCTTATAAAATAGAGTAAAAAAGCATAAATTAAATTTAAAAAAAATTATCATGAGCTATATAAGTAACTATTAAAATTAAGTGATAATTTTTACAGTGCAAAATGCAGAGCTTTGAATTCATATTTACCAACTACAAATATGCACTTTCAATGTATGACAGAGAAGCTTGGACATTCTGCAAAACATCTCATTTTATTTTATGACAGGATTAAGTCAGTCATTTACATGTGAACTTTTGTATTTACCACATGCTTTTTTACCCAACAATATTCAGCAATCTGGTTCGGTGACTAAATAAAAACAAATGTTTTTTTGGATAAACTATTGCTTTAAAGGACTTTAGGGAACAAACAAACTCTGCAAAACATTTACTCTGGCGCCCAAGGAAAAGCAACTCTACGTAGTAGAATATTAATCATGACGATTCCCTTGAATGCACAACTGAGGTTTATACATGAAAAACACAAGACTCCAGCGCAGGCCTCCCCAGATGCTAATCGCACCCCCAGAAACCATTGCAGTCGCTGGAAACAATTTGGAGATGCTTGCTAAATGTTTGCGAGGTTTTGGCTGACATCACTCCCCAGCACATTCAGAGAGCATAACTTAACCAGATGCACGGGAACGGGACTTTTGTTAAACCGATTACACAGATGGTAATATCCGTCCCGTAATGAATTCCTTCATTTCTTTAACAGAGATACTGCAGTCGAGGTCAGTCTCTGAGAAGGAAAGGAAAAGTCAGGCTCATTTCTGCACTTTTTTTCTGGCAGCGGGATTTCTCACAGAGCTCGTTGGAAATGCTATTGAGCCGAGAGGCCTGGGACTTCCGGAGAGAACAACCACTTTAATCCGAATCCAACAGGCCCCCATCGGAGCTCCAATTGAGCCTCCTGCCCCCTCGGCTGAAGCCCAGAAAAGCTTAGAGGCCAATTGAAATATCTACCTTTGTTTTTCCAGACTCTTAACCTGAATTGTGTGGTGGCTAGGAAGTCAAAAACAAGATAAAATGCAAGGACAGAATATTTCAAACTCTCTACCGACACCACATGCAACAGTTTTAAGGCGTCATAGTAATAAATGTATTGAAATACACTAAATTAAAATACATTTTTGAAAATGTGAGTGGTGTTTTGTACATGAAATATGTGGTGAACAAATAATCCTGAAAGAAAATCACTGTTCTCTCTTGAATTGATTCTGAGCTTAGTTTTTAACAGCAGACGGCGCTCTAGGCTAGTTTTTAACAGCAGATAGCACACTAGGCTAGTTTTGAACAGCAGACGGCGCTCTAGGCTAGTTTTTAACAGCAGATAGCGATGTAGGCTAGTTTTGAACAGCAGATGGCGCTCTAGGCTAGTTTTTAACAGCAGATAGCGATGTAGGCTAGTTTTGAACAGTAGACAGCGCTCTAGGCTAGTTTTTAACAGCAGATAGCGATGTAGGCTAGTTTTGAACAGCAGACGGCGCTCTGGGCTAGTTTTGAACAGCAGATAGCACACTAGGCTAGTTTTTAACAACAGACGGCGCTCTAGGCTTGTTTTTAACAGCAGAGAACGCTCTAGGATTGTTTTTTTTACAGCAGATAGTCCTCAAGGATAGTTTTTAACAACAAACGATGCTCTAGGCTAGTTTTAAACAGCAGGCGGCGCTCTAGGCTAGTTTTAAACAGCAGGCGGCGCTCTAGGCTAGTTTTAAACAGCAGGCGGCGCTCTAGGCTAGTTTAACAGAAGATGGCACTCTAGGCTGGTTTAACAGAAGATGGCACTTTAGGCTAGTTTTAAACATCAGACGCCGCTCTAGGTTAGTTTCGAACAGCAGAGAACGCTCTAGGCTATTTTTTGAACAGTAAACGACGCTCTAGGCTATTGAACAGCAGATGATACTTTAGGCTAGATTTAAACAGCGGATGGCGCTCTAGGCTAGTTTCTAACAGGTCTAGGCTTGTTTTAAACAGTAGATTGCGCTCTAGGCTAGTTTTAGACAGCAGACGGCGCTCTAGGCTAGTTTTTTAACAGCAGACGGTGCTCTAGGCTAGTTTCTAACAGGTCTATGCTTGTTTTAAACAGTAGATTGCGCTCTAGGCTAGTTTTTTAACAGCAGACGGCGCTCTATGCTAGTTTTTTAACAGCAGACAGTGCTCTAGGCTAGTTTTTAACAGCAGACGGCGCTCTAGGCTAGTTTTTAACAGCAGACGGTGCTTTAGGCTAGTTTTTAACAGCAGATGATGCTCTAGGCTAGTTTTTAACAGCAGGTGGCGCTCTATGCTAGTTTTTTTTACAGTAGACAGCGCTCTAGACTAGTTTTCGACAGCAGATGGTGCTCTGGGCTAGTTTTTAACAGCAGGTGGCGCTCTAGGCTAGTTTTTAACAGCAGGTGGCGCTCTAGGCTAGTTTTTTTTTTACAGTAGACAGCGTTCTAGACTAGTTTATAACAGCAGATGGTGCTTTAGGCTAGTTTTTAACAGCAGATGATGCTCTAGGCTAGTTTTTAACAGCAGATGGCGCTCTAGGCTAGTTTTAACAGCAGGTGGCGCTCTAGGCTAGTTTTTTTTTTACAGTAGACAGCGCTCTAGACTAGTTTTCGACAGCAGATGGTGTTCTAGGTTAGTTTTCGACAGCAGATGGAGGTCTAGGTTAATTTTGGACAGTAGGTGGAGCTCTAGGCTAGTTTTAAACAACAGAATTTACTCTAGGCTAGTTTTGAACAGCAGACATTGTTCTAGGCTAGTTTTGTAATTCACTTAAACCTTTCCAAAATTAACCAATGATTAATTCAAGTTCAAGTGGTCTTAGTAAGGAATTGAATGCAAGCAAAGTACAGTTGTTTGTAGACCATACAGCACCATCTGCTGTAAAAAAAACTAACCCCACAATCGATTATAGCATTGCATTTTGAAAAACAAATCGATGCAGAATCAATTTCTCAAACAAGAGATTAAAAATTATAAATCAACTATTTTATACACCTCTCCTCTGAAAGACATTTAACTTGGGCAATTGTTCATGTTTACTACTAAGAAACGTGAACAAACTATTAATCCATAACAAGTATGAACCACAGTACATAAGTAGTGATGCATCAAAACACTTTTTGGTTTTATACAAAAACAATTTGAGGGCCAAAATCATTTATGCGTGAACTACCCCTTTAAATAGCCAAAGAAGCACAGAAATAAAATCGGTCACATTGTCTATAAAAAGCAAGAAGTTCAACAATGTATCGGCCAAGTTGTCAGTGCAGAAGAAAAACTAACGGCCCACAAGAACACACAATTCATTTACACCTGAAGTGTTTCTCTCAACAGGACGGCTTTGATGTAGCAGTGGAGGGAGGTGATCTGTGCTTCCTAAAAGGAAATGCCAAAGAATTTTAATAGAGCCAACAGTTCACTGACTTCCTATGGGAAATGACTTCAAAGCAGCTCTGCCCCTATAAGACAATGAGATTGAGGGGCAATCTGTCCGTCAATAGCCTGTCTGTCATCAGCAAACTACCCAGACACGGGTCAACAGGAAGAAAAGCAGAAGACAAACACTGCCAACACAACACAAACGTGTGGAAAGTCTCACATTACAGCCATTTTCATTATTCAGTCATGTTTGGGTCCATTTATGTTCAGAAAATGATGAACTGATATCTGCAGGTGGTTTTGGGGTTGTTTTCCTATATAAAAAAATGTAATAGTGCTTAAAAGTAAAAAGAAAATAGTATATAAACACTATATATGTGAAATTGTGGTAATCTTTTATTATTATTTTTGGATGGCAGTAGTAATTAATGAATAAAATACATTTTTATTTATTTTTTCAGCCTGTGTACAATAATACTAATGAGATATTCTGAAAAAACTGCAGGATTTTATCATTTTTATTCCAAGTAAATGTGTTAATAAATATATAATAAATATATAAATAAATATATATAAATAAATATATATAAATAAATATATAAATATAAATAAATATATAAATTGCGGCAAACTGAAACTATGTATTTTAGTGTGCTTATATGTTTTACCTGCTAGTATGTCACACTGTATGTGATTTCAATGTTAATTACGTTGCCATAAAAAAGCCGTAAAATGGCTCACTGAAAACATGAACAAAAGTCACGTATAAGCAAATAACTAAACAAATGTTTACTATTTTAGTAATGTAATACTTATACTGCTGTCTTGTCTATATAAACAAATGTAAATATCAAAAATAATTAAACATTAAAGTGGTTAAAATTGAAAATAAAATACTGCATTCCATTCATTTTTCCATGTTTTTGGCTCCCTAAAAACATGAAAACAAAAGTCACATGTAAGCAACATCTAAACAAATGCTCATGATTGTAGTAATGAAACACTGAAATTGCTGTCCTGTCTATACAAAAAAATTTTTTATTTAAAATGTTAAGTGGTTAAAAGTGGAAATAAAACTACTACGTTCCATTTATTTTTTTCATGTTTTTGGCTCACTAAAAATATGAAAACAACAGTCGCATGTAAGGAAATAACTAAACAAATACTCACGATTTTAGCAATAAAACACATTGCTGTCGTATCTATACAAAAAACACCTGAAATATCAAAAAAATTAAAACATTAAAGAGGTTAAATATGAAAATAAAACCACAATGTTTTCTACTATGTTAATTTTTTTCCATGTTTTTGACAAGTCACGTATAAGCAAAATCTAAACAAATGTGCATGATTTTAGTAATGAAACACTCAAATTGCTCTTGTCTATAAAAAAAAAAACACTTTAAATATCAAAAAATGAAAAAATTCAAGTGGTTAAATATGAATGTTTTCTATTATTGTTCCATTTATTTTCCCCATGTTTTTGGCTCACTAAAAACATGAAAACAAGTCACGTATAAGCAAAAACTAAACAAAGGCTCATGATTTTAGTAATGAAACACTGAAATTGCTCTCGTCCATCCAAAAAAAACACTTTAAATATCAAAAAATGAAAAAAATTAAAGTGGTTAAATGTGAAAATAAAACTACAATGTTTTCTAATAATGTTCCATTTATTTTTCCATGTTTTTGGCTCACTAAAAACATGGAAATAAAAGTCATGTTTAACCAAATAACTAAACAAATGCTCACTATTTCAGCAATGAAACACACACATCACAAAAAAAATAAATATCAAATAAAATAAAACATTTAAGTGGTTGAAAGTGAAAAATAAAATACTAATCCATTTATTTTTCCATGTTTTTGGCACACTAAAAAACATGAAAACAAAAGTCATGTATAAGCAAACAACTAAACAAACACTCACGATTGTAGCAATGAAACACTCGCATCACAAACAAAATAAATATCAAATAAAATAAAACATTTAAGTGGTTGAAAGTGAAAAATAAAATACTATCCATTTATTTTTCCATGTTTTATTTCGTTCTGAAATTTTTTTTACATTCCATACATATACGAAGCCAACAACAAAACAAAACAAAAAAATCAACCAAAGGCTCCAATGAAAATCTGGCAACCCCTTTTTGATTTCCATCTAGCCTAGTCTACCACCATTCAATCCATTCACAAAAGCATCAACAGGTCAACTCCAGCAACAATAGCTCAACAGCAGAGCCTACAGAGAGACTCATTCACACATCTGACCTCCTAAAAGGCCATTTCCCAAAGCTTAATGCTCCTGTCCGGATGAACACTGTTTGTACAAGCCTTACGCATTAAATAAGAACACAGTGACTTCAAAACACAGCATAAATCATACAGGTGCACTCTTGAAAATAAACACTCATCAAGCTATTTTGGCTTTATAAGGCTTTTAGAGAGCTGCAGTTTCTATTATACCAATGCTTTTGGCTTTTTAATCCACCTTTACATGGATTAAATATGGATAAATAGGGTTTAATTTCTTTCTAAAATCTACTTGTAGTAGTAGTTTTGTGACCATCTCAGGAACAGCAACAAAGCAGTTTTCTTGTGTGGTTAGTGAGTGGTTTTTGAACATTGTAACTTGTCAAACAAGCTAATAACTAACTTGGACAAACTAGCAATTTCCAAACCAAAAGCTATTGTTAAAACAAGAAGTTAAAACGTCCTCAAATGGCACCAGAACTCATTTTAAAGTGATAGTCTACCCAAAAAAATGTATCATGTCGTCAAAACAAAATAATATATTATGATTAATGTTGGAAACGTGGAACCAATGACATCCATACAAGGAAAAACGAATACTATGGAAGTCAATGGCTACAGGTTTCCAACATTTTTCAAAGTATCTTCTTTTATCTTTAACAGAACAAAAGAAAACTCAAATTGGTGAGGAACAAGTCAAGGGGTGAGTAAATGATGAATATTTAAATTTTTGGGTGAACTATCCCTTTAAATCTCGTAAACAAAACACACACAACCTGTCGTACAAATGAATAGACATATAATATTTGTACATACATGTAATTTAAATTAAACATATATATTTACCCAAAAGATAAAGTTAACACAGTTTGTGATCAAACTTTCATCATATAAACCTCCAAGTTAATTTTAATGAGAAGGTAACTTCAAACGTCCAGGTAACATGACATGATTAAACCTCAACAAACACACACAACCTGCCGTACAAATTAATACATATTTCTTACCCAAATTTAACACATTTTGTGATCAATATTTCACCACAGGTCTGGAACTCACTTATATAAACCTCAAACTCAATTTTAACCTCAAATATACAGGTAACATGTCATGACTAAACTTGTTCGTAAACTTTTAGCTCGTGACACTGACAGAAACATCGCGCGCGATCTTGATAAATCAGTTTTTACCTTATAGTTGCATTTATCCGAGTTTCCCCTCTTTCCTCCGTTCACCGAAGCGGTGTAGAACAGAAATAAGCATAAAGCCGTGAAAAAATGCGCAAGTCTCCGTGACCCAGCCATTCCTGTCCGTCCATGAAGCTCCTCTGAAGTGAATGAACGCAAGCGACTCTGTGAGCGTGCACGAGACTCAAGGTGGAGCTCCATGAACGCGCGCGCGTTCCTGTGAATGTGTACAACAGCGAAATGCTATTCATGTTTTCTGAAGTATGCAGAACGTATGCTAACTGGGTCATACATTTAATTTATACAAGTTATGCAAAAAGTAGGCAGAAAATTTCAGACACAAAACCAGTCTAACGTGTCTGTACGAAAAGCCAACAATACAATGCAAATACAGCCTTTATTTGTCAAAATTGTGGATTTTTTATGCCAATATCATTTGAAAATTAATTAAATATTAAAATATTTAATATCACGATCCATAAATGTATTAAAACTTAATTTTTGATAAATAATATGCATTGCTAAGAACTTAATTTGTTCAAGTTTAAAGGTGATTTTTCTCATTATTAATTTTTTTAACCCTCAGATTCCAGATTTTCAAATAGTTGTATCTTGGCTAAATATTGATCTAACAAACCATACATCAATGTAAAGTTTATTTATTCAGATTTTGGACAAAGCATACGTTTTAATTTTTAAAATGAACCCTTATGACTGGCTTTGTGGTCACATTTTGCAATATTATAGCTGAAAATGTGGTCCTTAGTGATTTATAAATTGCACGACACTTTGAGAGTCAAAATTTATATATTTATATTTATATATTTAAATTCAGTTAAAATAAAGTTAATACTTAATTAATAAATTAATATTTAGCGTATCTGGATGCTGCCTTGATGATGGAAGCTGAGACTGCATATCTCAGAGATGCAATGTCAGACACAATGCATATAATGGAGCCAGTGTGAGGGGTAGAGATAGGGGTGGGGTTAGGTGAGCGCATTAAAAATCATTGGATTTAGCTCAGATTGCACTGCACCAGATCTGCATCCAGACCCCTCTCAAAACAATGAGTATGAGCAAGAAACTGAACATTGACTTTGGATGAATGTTGCATGTAAATAATGTTCAGTTTCTTGCACGGAAATATAATTTCACTTCACAAGTGTTTGTTTTGCATTGTATTTTTTTTACTCTCAAAGTGCTGGTATCCATTGACTGCTTCTTTAAGGTTACTGAAGAAATAAAACATAAAAATTAACAGCAAATTGTCTATAAATTAACAGCAAATTGTCTAAAAATAGTGGTGAACTATCCACCACAGTAAATAAGAAAGAAAGAAAGATGTAAGTAAGGGATAAAGTACATCCAGGAGGTTGTTATCGCAGAATAACACCTGACAGGTTTATCGGCACTGTTATAGAAGTCTAAAGGGTTTATTCTGCGAAAACATCTATCTGGATGTACTTTATCCTGCGTATTACACGGCTACTCACCACAAAACATAAAAATTAGACACAAAACTTTGTTCTGAGCTTTATAAACGCAAAGTTAACAGAAACGAAAACAGCTGATAGAGTATAATGCTACCCTGTGCATTACTCATTCACAAGATGGCGCCAAACAGTCATAAACAAAAAGTTGACAACAAAACCGGTTGAATAGCTAAAGTCAACATAATTACCTACGTATTATTCATTCACAAAACGGCACCAAAAAGACCAAAACAGTCAAAAACCGAGACTTGAAAGGCAAACAGAACAGATATATATGAATGTGGATGTAAATATATGGATTTACTGACGGTCGAAGTGATTCTCTATTTATTCAGCGGTTCCTATGGGAATAATATACCATTGAATGTCGAGACTGACCAATCAGAAGCGAGTATTTCAGTCAGCCATGTAATAAACTCAAGTTACCATCTTGGCTAAATGTGAAACTGAATACAATGTTTATACAGTAAATGCTACATTTTGTTTTACTCTTTATTTTGTTCTAAATGTTTTCAGCGCAGTGGCACAGTATGTAGTGCTGTCGCCTTACAGCAAGAAGGTCGCTGGTTCGAGCCTCGGCTGGGTCAGTTGGCGTTTCTGTGTGGGGTATGCATGTTCTCCCGGCATTCGCGTGGGTTTCCTCCGGGTGCTCCGGTTTCCCCCGCAGTCCAAACACATGCGGTACAGGTGAATTGGGTAGGCTAAATTGTCCGTAGTGTACGAGTGTGAATGTTTCCCAGCGATGGGTTGCTGCTGGAAGGGCATCTGCTGCGTAAAACATGTGCTGGACAAGTTGGCGGTTCATTCCGCTGTGGCGACCCTGGATTATAAAGGGACTAAAGGCTGATTTATACTTCTGCGTCAAGTGCACACGTATGCTACGGCGCAGCCTACGTGTGGACGCATAAATCCGATTTATACTTCTGCGTTAAGCGCACGCGCACGCTATGGCGCAGCCTACGCGTGGACGCATAGCCCCTCGCCATAACCGTCAGCAACGTTGACACGCACCTCTCAAAAAATGTAACGCGTACGCGTAGCACAAGCTCTGTGATTGGTCGGCTTGGTAGCGCTGACGAGTGTGGGCGGAGGTGAGAGCCGCGCGCCCGATGCAGCGAGTGTTTATAAGTGTGGAGTCCCGTAAAGGAGCTCCGGATGGAGACTGCTGTTTTGTGTTTACCTTATGATTAAAGTTGTTGCACGTCCGCCGGTTCCCGCCTCAAAATGAGTGAATTTGAGCCACTTGTACATTAAGGAAGCGTTCAGAAAAAACTAAACACCAGCGAAGAAACTCAACACAGAGAAACATAAACACCTACTGCCAGCTAGCGTTTCGGAAGTGTTATTGCAGAGAAACAGAAACAGCGCACACATGTATAAATGCACGGCTACACGCGAGGCTTGCGTTGTGGGTTACGCTGATCACTTGACGCAGAAGTATAAACCAGGCTATAGCCCTCGCCGTGGCCGTCGGCGATGTTGACGCGCACCTCTCAAAAAATGTAACGCGTACGCGTAGCGTAAGCTCTGTGATTGGTCGGCTTGGTAGCGCTGATGAGTGTGGGCGGAGGTGATAGCCGCGCGAGCGTGATGCAGCGAGTGTTTACAAGTGTGGAGTCCCATGAAGGAGCTCCGGATGGAGACTGTAGTTTTGTGTTTACCTTATGATTAAAGTTGTTTCACGTCCGCTGGTTCCCTCCTCAAAATGAGCGAATTTGAGCCACTTGTACATTAAGGAAGCATTCAGAAAAAAACTAAACACCAGCGAAGAAACTCGACACAGAGAAACATAAACACCTACTGCCAGCTAGTGTTTAATTTATAAAAGCACGGCAACGCGCAAGGCATGCGCCGTGGGTCACGCCGATCACGACGCAGATGTATTAACCAGGCTTAAGCCGAAAAGAAAATGAATGAATGAATGTTTCAAACAAGATGTTTGGCCATGCACAATGGCAATACAATTATTTAAATTAAACTGATTGCAAAAAAAAAAGAATGTAAAGCCTTTATAATACTTATTAAAAACTATATATATATATAAAATATTATTGTTTACATCATTAAATATTATTTTCTGAAAAACAAATATTCACATTTTTTGAAGAAGTGTTTATCAGATCAAATAAATATTTTACATACCTTAAAAATACAGCACATCCAGCATTTTTATTAAATATGGATTTTCATTTCAATCTACTTTATGGTATTTTGCATAACATATGTGTACTGTAATTCATAGTCAAACTTTTATAACCACAACCATAAATATAACAAACAGCAGTTGTTTTATGTTCCCACACAACTGAATTATGTGCATATTTAATTAATATGCAAATGCATCTATGACAGAATATTATACTGCACGTCGCAAAAATTCCACTACAACAGCATGCTTTTATTAGATATTTCATTTTTTTATTATGCATGTGTTAGCTCTCATTTCTAAAGAAATATAGCTCTTTATTGAATCATTTGGTAACACTTTATTTTGATGGTCCATTTGAGTATTAGTAGACTGTCTGCTTAATATCTGTTGATACTGACATTTAACAGTCCTTCAACAGACATTTAACTGACTATAAGAAACTTTGCAATTACATGTCAACTTACACTAACCCCAACCCTAACCTCAACCTTACAGTCTACTTATAATCTAATGATAATTAGTTGCAATGTAACTTAAATTCAACAAACGGACCGTCAAAATAAAGTGTGACCAATAATTTTCATTAATGCAGACACATTTGAATGAATTATAATTTCCAGTTACAAAAGCCGACAGATGAGAGATTCACACCCTGTTATGACACGTCTGAAACAATGTGAGACATGTGAAATATGTCAGATGAGTGGATGCACGAGTGAAATTTGGAATGATCTGTTATGATGTTGTGAGGTCACGGTCGGGAACTGTTATTGCGTTCACTTTTGTTGGTTCAGTGTGTTATTTTTGTGTGTTTTTGATTGCTGAGGCACATTCTGTGAAAGAACAAACCTGTAATCTTAAAATTGCACACCAGTCTGTACAAACCAGACACATAAAAGCAGATTCTCTTCCCTCAAATCAGAACTGGCTTCAGATGATACACAATATCCAGTTATGTGCAGGTGCGAAACAACCTTTTAATAAGACAAAAAGTTTCTACAGGGTACAGACTATTAAAGAAAGCTGAGGGCGTATTCACAGCATAACCTCTTAAGGCCCAAGGTGTTTTTTTTTTACATGCATTTTTTATTTCTCTTTGCTATTTGGGCTTATTGGAACCTAATTAGAATAAAAATCTAAGGATCATCTTTTGATTTGATGTACTTTTACAGAAAAATGATGTCCATATATGTGGACTCGTGGTCCAAATTGATATAAAACACTTTTTCCCGAATTTTCCTTTAGGCATATTTAACATAGAATTTTTTTTTAACTTGCTTTGACTATCAGAGAGTAAAAACAACATTTTTCCCCATTTTGGACAGTTACAAATAGGGTTTGGGACATTTCATATGCTGCAAAACAATTGCAGGATGACACTGTATGTCTGTAATAAAATATAAAATATTTTAAATATTTTAAATAGCCAATTAAGAGCTAAAAATGTGCTGTCCACATACAGTTGAAGTCAGAATTATTAGCCCCCCTTTGATTTTTTTTTTCTTTTTTAAATATTTCCCAAATTATGTTTAACAGAGCAAGGAAATTTTCACAGTATGTCTGATAATATTTTTTCTTCTGGAGAAAGTCTTATTTGTTTAATTTTGGCTAGAATAAAAGCAGTTTTTAATTTTTTAAACACTATTTTAGAGACAAAATTATTAGCCCCTTTAAGCTATATATTTTTTCAATAGTCTACAGTACAAACCATCGTTATACAATAACTTGCCTAATTACCCTAACCTGCCTAGTTAACCTAAATAACCAAGTGAAGCCTTTAAATGTCACTTTAAGCTGTATAGAAGTGTCTTGAAGAATATCTAGTCTAATATTATTTATTGTCATCACGGCAAAGATAAAATAAATCAGTTATTAGAGATGAATTATTAAAACTATTATGTTTAGAAATGTGTTGAAAAAAAATCTTCTCTCTGTTAAACAGAAATTGGGGGAAAAAATAAACAGGGGGGCTAATAATTCTGACTTCAACTGTATGTGAACATACGGGCCCTAAAGTAATAATAATTAATAATAATTCCTTACATTTATATAGCACTTTTCTGGACACTTAATGTGCTGTTATACAGTACTTTTTTTTTTTTTGGGGGGGGGGGGGGGGGTCTCCTCATCCACCACCAGTGTGCAGCATCCACCTGGATGACAGCGACGGCAGCCATATTGCGCCAGAAAAATTCAAAGGGGGGCGAATAATTCTGACTTCAACTGTACATATTTACTTTATATCTAAATATAAATAAAATTTCTCAAATATATGCATGCATGTGTGTAATTATATATATACATAATAAATACAGTGTACACAAATATTGTGTCAAAACAAACTTTTTTTTACTTTGGATGCGATTACATATTATTTTTCTTATTGTTTATATTTTTGAGAAAATATTTTTGGTTACCTTTTGAAATAAATATTTAAATAAATAAAATAAATAATTGCCTCCGCAACTAAAGTGACAACAACTTAATTCATTCATTTTCCTTTGGCTTAGTCCCTTTATTCATCAAGGGTCGCCACAGCGGAATGAACCGCCAACTTATCCAACATACTGTATGTTTTACATAACAGATGCCCTTATAGCTGCAAACCAGTACTGGGAAACACCCATACACACTCACATTCACACACATACACTCATACACTACGGCCAATTTAGTTTATTCAATTCCCCTATAGCGCATGTGTTTGGACTGTGGGGGAAACCGGAGCACCCGGAGGAAACCCACATTGACACGGGAGAACATGCAAACTCCACACAGAAATGCCAACTGGCCCAGCCGGGACTCGAACCAGCAACCTTCTTGCTGTAAGGCAACAGTTCAAACCACTGAGCCACTGTGCCACAAATTATATATATCTTTTTTTAATGGTATAAAAAAATACATTTTGATTCATGTAAAGTAAAATGACAAACAAAAATCCATGATATTCCATGACTTAAATTATGCAAATATATATATAATCCAGTATCTGGAATACACCTTTTAAAACTCCATGATATTCCAGAAATTCCACGACTCTGATTTAAGTGTGTCTTTGTTTTGTTCTCTCTCTTTTCAAAAAACAATAAAGAGAATGTTTGAAAAAAATCACTATTTCGCCTTCTCTCTTCATTTAAACATGCATCACCTGGAAAATATGGGGTTCAATGCAATCCTGACGACACTGCTGGCGAAGTCTCAAATGCTGGGAGAAAGAAAGATAGAAAGAAAGTTCGCCAGCAGTCATAATGCACATCCAGATCTCCTGTTTCAGATCAAAGACAGAAATCTAAAGGCCTGAGGAATCATCTGAGCCTCTGACTCTAAAGAAACACCCAGATCAGCTTTCAGGTGCACTTCTGTTACACACACACACACACACACACACACACGAGAAGATGCTTTTGTGTGCAGCTTTAAACATGAGCACACCAGCAAAGACCAAAATGGCTTAAATATAATATATATATTAATAATTAAATAATAAATATTCATTCATTCATTTTCTTTTCGGCTTAGTCCCTTTAATAATCTGGGGTCGCCACAGCGGAATGAACCACCAACTTATCCAGCACGTTTTAAGCAGCGGATGCCCTTGTAGCCGTAACCCATCACTGGGAAACACTCATACACTCTCATTCACACATACATACGGACAATTTTAGCTTGCCCAGTTCACCTGTACCACATGTCTTTGGACTTGTGGGGGAAACCGGA